>LNAC01000130.1:3764388-3853926 GCA_002007465.1 Ailurus styani | reverse complement strand
GGTTACTGTGGGGTGGGAGGGTAGGGATAGGGTGGATGGGTTATGGACATTGGGGAGGGTTTGTGCTTTGGTGAATGCTGTGAAAGATGTAATCCTGATGATTCACAGACCTGTACCCCTTGGGCAAAGAATAAAAATAAAATTAAAAAAAAAGAATATTGGGAGGTTTTTAATTACTGATTCAAACAAACCAGAGATTCATTGGTGAATTCTACCAAAAATTCAAAGAAGACTTAAAACATATTCTCAAACTATTCTAAAAGCTGAAGAGGGAGACATGTTTCCAAGCTCATTCTCAAAGGCTAGGATTATCCTGACACAAAAACTAGACAAAAACATCATAGAAAGAAAGAAAGAGAGAGAGAGAGAGAGAGAAAAAGAAGAAAGCAAAGAAAGAAAGGGAAGAAGGAAAGAAAATTACAGGCCAATATCCTTGATGAAAACAGATGCAAAAATCCTCAATGAAATATTAGCAAACTGAGTTCAACAACACATTCAAAGATCATATACCACGATCAATGGAAATTTATTCCAGGGATGCAAGGATGGTTCAATATCTATAAATTAATCAGTATGACACACCACATTAACAAAATGAAGGAAAAAATCTTATGATATTCTCAATAGATGCAGAAAAAGCATTTGACAAAATTCAGCATCCATTTATGATCAAAATTGTCAACAGAGCTAGTGTAGAGGGAATGTACCTTACCACAATAAAGAGTGGCAAGCCTACAGCTGATACCATACTCAATGGTGAAAAGACAAAAGGTTTTCCTCTAAGAACAGGAAAAACACAAGGATGTCCACTCTTGCAACTCTAACTAAACATAGTATTGGAAGTCCTAGCCAGAGAAATTAGATGAGAAAAAGAAATGAAAGTCTTCCAAATTGGAAAGGAAGGAATAAAACTCTTACCATTTGCAAATGAAATGATTTTATATGTAAAAACCCTAAAATCTGCGCCAAAAAAACTATTAGAATAAATGAATTGAATTTGCAGCACACAAAATACACAGAAATCTATTGTATTTCTTATAAATAACATAAATTAATAAAACATTCATTTTTACAATTGCATCAAAAAGAATAAAATAGGAATAAATTCATCCAAGTAACTGTAAACTACGAGGCATTACTGAAAGAAATTGAAGATGACATAAACAAACGGTAAAATATTCTATAGTCGTAAATTGGAAGAATATTGTTAAAATGTCTATATTGCCCAGAGAAATCTATCAATATGACAAAATCCCTATTTACAAACTCAGGACACTTTTCAAAGAAATAGAACAAACAATCCTAAAATTTTTATGGAACCACAAAAAAAAAAAAAGGAAATAGGTACTCTCAATTATATTGTCTGTTCACCTAGATCCCTATTTTATTCTCCACATATCCCTATTTAGAATAGAGATTGCCAAACTCCAACCTGCAAGCTAGGCCTAGCCATATCCATTTGTTTACATATTTTGTGTGACTGCCCCAAATACCAAAGCAATCTTGCTGAAGAAGGACAAAGCTGGAAGTATCAAGACCACTGATTTTTAGAGTAGATTATAAAGTTGCAGTAATCAAAATATTATGGTACTGTCATAAAAAGAGATAAATAGGACAATAGAAAATAATAGAAAACCTAGAAATAAACCTGTGCATATATGGTCTATTAATTTAAGAAAAAGAAGACAGGAATATAGAATGGGAAAACGTTAGTCTTTTTAATAAATTTCATTAGGAGAACTGGAAAGTCACAGGAAAAGAGTGAAACTAGACCACTGTCTTATACCAGATGCAAAAATTAACTCAAAATGGATTAAGGACTTGAGTCTAAAACCAAAAACCATAAAACTCCTAGAGGAAAAAAAAAACAAAAACAAAAACATAGATGGTAAGCTCCTTCATATCATTCCTGGCAGTATGTTTTTGGACCTGAGTCAAAGCACAGTGGCAACAAAAACAAAAATAAACAACAACATCTCAAATTAAAAAGCTGCTGCAGAGCGCAGGAAACCATCAACAAAGTAAAAAGCCAACCTACTGATTGGGAGAAGGTGTTTGCAAATCATACATCCAATAAGGGGTTAATTTAAAATATAAAACGAACTCATACAACTCAATAATAACAAAACTCCAATCAAAAGAGGGCAGCAGATCTGAATGTTTTTTCCAAAGATGACATACAGATAGTCAAGAGGCATATGAAAGGATGCTGAAGAGCACTAAAAACCAGAGAAATGCAAATCAGTATTGCAATGAGATACCTGACACCTATCAGATTGACTATTATCAAAAAGACAAAAGATGGAGACAATGTGGGAAAATGGAAACTCTTGTGCAATGCTGTAAATAAAAGCTGATACAGCCACTATATAACGATATGGAAAATGATATGGAAGTTTCTCAAAGAACTAAAAATCTAACTATAATACCGTCCATGCAATGGTACTAACTGGGTATTTATCTGAAGAAAGCAGACACACTCAGTTGAAAATATATACACACCCCTATGTTTCTAGCAGCACTATTCACAATAACCAAGATATGGAATAAAACAGTGTCCATCAATGGATGAATGAATAAAGAAACCCGGGTATACACGCATACAGTTGATATTACGAGGGTATTATACTAAGTGAAATAAGACTAAGCAATTCAAATACCACATGACTTCCCTTACATGTGGAATCTAAAAAGCAAAACAATTGAACACTCCGAACAAAACTCACAAATGCAGAGTGTAGACTGATAATTGCCAGAGGGGAAGGGTATTATGTGCTAGGTGAAATTGGAGAAGGGAATCAAGAGGTACAATCTTCCAAACCTAGAATCAATCTCATAGGCAAGCAATGTACAGCATGGTAACTAAAGTCAGTAATATTGTATTGTGTATCATGTAGTTTTATATACGAGGTAGTAATATTGTATTGTAATATTGTAGTGTGTATCATGTAGTTTTATGTAAGAGGTAACTAGACTTATTGGGGTGGTCATTTCAGTGTATACAAATGTTGAATCATTACACTGTACACCTGAAACTAATGTCAGTTATGCCTCAGTAAAAAAATAGTGGCTAATCAACAGACCATTGATAAACGGCACTGGGATTACTGAGTAGTCAGCTAACGAAAACAAGAAGAACAAAATTATTTCCTGTTTTTTTTTAAATTTTAGCTTATGTTTAGATTTTATTTATATATTTGTCAGAGAGCGTGAGAGAGCGCAAGCAGGGGGAGCAGTGGAGGGAGAGGGAGAAGCAGGCTCCCGGCCAAGCAGGGAGCCAGATGTGGGGCTCGATCCCAGGACGCTGGGATCATGACCCAAGCTGAAGACAGACACTTAACCATCTGAGCTACCCAAGCACACCTCACTGTTTTTTGTTTTTTTGTTTCGTTTTGTTTTTTAAGAATTTATCTGAGAGAGAGAGAGAGAGAGAACACAAGCATGGGGAGCAGCAGGCAGAGGGAGAGAGAGAGCTCAACATGAGGCTCCATTCCGGGACCCCGGGATCATGACCTGAGCTGAATGAAGGCAGATGCTTAATGGACTGAGCCATCCAGGTGCCCCCTCTCTCACTCTTTATAGCAATTTAACTGCAAATTAATCATGTATAGAATACACCACAAACTTTTTTAGAATAATCAGGGGATTTTAAAAAATCGATCTTGAAATCCAGATATTAAAGATATAATTTTTTAAAAAGATTTTATTTATTTATTTGAGAGAGACAAGAGTGAGAGAGAACGTGAGAGGGGAGAAGGTCAGAGGGAGAAGCAGGCTCCCCATGGAGCTGGGAGCCCGATGTGAGACTCGATCCTGGGACTCCAGGATCATGACCTGAGTCGAAGGCAGTGGCTTAACCAACTGAGCCACCCAGGCGTCCCGATATAATCTTTTTTTAAATGATTTTATTTTAGAGAGAAGGAGAGAGAGAGCATGTGGTGGGGAGGGACAGAGGGAAAAAGAGAGTCTACACAGGCTCCATGCTCAGTGCAGAGCCCAGTGCAGAGCTCTGTCTCACCATCCTGAGATCATGCACTGAGCAGAAACTGAGTTAGACCTTTAACTGACTGCACCACCCAAGGACCCGTAAAAATACATAATCTTGAAATCCAAGTTCATGTATCTGTTATACATAAAAGTATAATTTTTCAATGAAAAATGCTGCTGTAACAACAACAAAAACATTAAAGCATAAAATTTGAAACTCAAAAAATATCTGCAACCTATAGGCATGAATATGGCTTGTTTCTTTCACGGCAATTGATATTTATGCAAGGCAAAGAAATAGGAACTTAATTGACAACTCACTAGAAAAAATAAATTCTGAAAAATACATACCAAAAATCATTTTAAAAATCAAAAATATTTTGTAAGTAGTTGTAAATTAAAATCATAAAATATATTTTCTCACTACACATTTAAAAAGATACATATAAGAAATATGTTTGTAGTAACAATATTATAAATAAATTTGGAGTCCATCATCAGAAAAATAAGTATAATATGCACGGGTAATAGGAAACTATGAAACTAAATAAAACTGTGTGCCACAGCTGTCACTGACATAAACCCTACCCCCAAAGTACAGTGCTCTGTGGAAAACAATTTGTAGAGTATCTGTAGTGTGCAGCATGTAGAATTAGAAAGGGAAAGGAAAAGATGAATGACAAATACTGGATTAACACACAAGAAACACTTAGCAATTGCTATGTCCATGGAAGCAACTATGGAAATCTGATTCCCAAAAGAATGATTTACTTTTTCTTTTATTTATACACACACACACACGCACACACATTATACGGTCTGAATTTTATGTGTATTATATTATTTATTTTAAAAAACTAATTAAAAATACATTCAAAACACATGAACTTGGTTGATCTTATTTGAAACCATATCTTAGTTGTATTGAAAGTGTTGTTACATTCTATTTTAATTTTGAAAGAATTACATTTTACAAACCCACCAAATTGAAACTTATTTGTTATATAAAATGTCACTTATAAAATGTTTTCCAGAGTAGATTCTGTAACTTTTATGAAATCAAAGTACTACACAGTATGAATATGCTCTGGACTGAAAAATAAATGAGTAAATAAGACAACCAATTATAACAACTTGAAGATTCTTTGAACTACTGATGTATATTGCCATGCATTTGAGATGTTGACAAAGGAATATGGGGAACTTCTACTCTCCATAAAAAATAATTCCTGGCTACTTCATTATTTTCGTAAGTGACATCTGACTTACAAGAATATCATTTACTTAAACAGCAAGACATACCACAGAGGTAGTTTTCCTTTTGAAGTGTGACTTTGAAATTATGTATTAGATCCAATATATATTCGATTATCTTGATCCAAGTATATATCAGCTTTTCTATTTCCCAAACTCCTGATATTTTACTAATGAATCAAAGCCACACTCTATAGCCAGCAGCATTACCTTAATGTGATC
Organism: Ailurus styani; assembly: GCA_002007465.1. Classification (NCBI taxonomy): domain Eukaryota; kingdom Metazoa; phylum Chordata; class Mammalia; order Carnivora; family Ailuridae; genus Ailurus; species Ailurus styani. The sequence continues at coordinate 3,848,463 of LNAC01000130.1, read as the reverse complement.
CATCTAGCTGCTTGAAGCTTTGGAACAAGTGAGTACTTTTGAGTAGAACACAGTTTTCTTCATTGCTCAAAAGTGACCAATTTCAATAGCTGTTCTGTTTCAACTCACATTAACATAGTATTAATGTACTTGGGATGTTTATGTATAGCCAACATGGAAGCTGAATTTAATTTAAATCAGAAACAGGTTACTATTTCTAAATGAAAAATTTATGTATATATGAATGAGTCTAAATCAAAGTATGGAGATCTTTTTAAAGAGATAGTCCGTAGTAAAGTGAGTGAATGCTAAGGATGTATTTAAAGACTCTATTATAAAACAAGTGAAATATAATAGGGAATAGGACGACTTGGGGGACATAGATTACCCTGAGCGTGGATCCTCACTAAGTACCTGGTTGACTCTCACTTCTGACTTTTCTTGATTAGATGTTAAGTGGTTATAATAATACATGCATTCNGGATCCTCACTAAGTACCTGGTTGACTCTCACTTCTGACTTTTCTTGATTAGATGTTAAGTGGTTATAATAATACATGCATTCCCTCTTCCCGTTATTTTTGTAACGATAAACAAGAAAACATGTGGATATTGTTTTAAAATTTATAAAAACATCGATTATTTTCATAATTTTAGAAGTATTTTTACTATTTGGTAGCCATGATGGCATTGATCACAATAACTAATAAAAACAGAATCTCGCCATTAATGTAGTAACATTCACACGACTGAATCTGCCCCTTATTGACCTGGTAAAAGAGAAGGAAGCTTGGTTTTAGCACCTCCTTCCATCAGAAAGGAGAAAACTAGCAAAAATCATTAAACCTTTTAAAAGAGAGTGGGAAAAGTACTGATGAATATCTCAGTATTCTGTTTTCCCTTGAACTATAAATGTTCTATGTATGTTGGGGGGGGGAAAGGTTTTATTTTGTCTGAGTAGGCTAACTATTTTGGGGAGAGGCAGATACACATTGTTTTCCAAGGTTTTTCCTGGCTGCTTTGGGAAAAGCTTTCTTTCCCTAATTCTGTTCATTGGTAGTAGCAACAGCTGGTTCTCCTCCCTCTGATAGACATTGCCACCATTTCCTTTCCCATCCCAGCTGATGAGGGTGTCTATTATTTATGATCATTAGATTACACTCATCCCTCAGTTTTCGGGCAGGTATACAAAAACAAATCAGCACATCAATATTTTCCTCCCTGAGTTTCCAGTCTATGGATTCACACCTGCCCTTCTCCCATATTTATCAGGCGAAAGCCTGTATCCACAGATGGGCCCAGCACCATGAAGGAAAGGGAAATAAAAATTTAAAAGAATTAAAATTCATAGATAATTCGATAATCTTACTCATATTATTTAAAAAAAAAGAACATTAGCCCTTGATAATCTATGGTTGCAAATGGTCGTTGGCAGTGTTTAAGTCCTAATGAATGTCTTTTATATGTAAATACATCATTACCTTTAATTATCAGGGGTAAAATTTATATGTTTGAGTCATTAAAAGTATACAGAGAAAGAAGATATTTTCTGATACATAAATAAGTTATTTGAAATAAACTTAGTAGCCCTGAAAGATATCTTAGAAACACTTCGAGGAATCAAAACACAGGTGTTCCCAAAGCAAATATATTACAGTGATTTAAAGCTAAGGAACCAAGTTGTCTTTATTGAAAGGGCTCCACAGCATTCAAAATATTATTCTCATTTTTACAGGAGTTACGAAACCTAACAGATTTCTACAGTTCTATCCTCTTGTATAAAATCACTGTGATGTCTGGTGAATTTTCAGAAGGTGGTTGTACTACAGACGGTGGTTTTAAGTGAATTAACTGGTTTTTTGTTTGTTTCCTATCTGAAACATGGATGGATACTATGCCTATCTTTAATGTGAGAAATATAAAACTAAGTTGACTGACTTGCGCAATGTAATAATGTGAATCAAAACGGAGTCCAGAGCTTTATTTTGGGAATCTATTTACAAGGCCACTGTAAATGAACGAAAAGTAAAAAATCTAAGGGCAAGACCCTTATATCATTCCTGCACTAAAGATAGATTTTTACATACATGCCCTCTGCCCTGGCCTTCACCTGAATTTCCAATAGCAATTGTGCTTGAACATGCACTCGGCAGTTACAGAACTCTAGAGAAAAAATAAAAACAAAGATCTTAAAAATTAGTTTTAAGATGTGTAAGTCAATACTATAATTATGTAGAAACAAATATCACTAAGTCTGATAAGATCCTCAATATTTTATTTACAATATCCCTTCTATCAAATAGATAATATGGAATTTAACAAAGGATATACTGAAACTAAGGCAAAAACTATAATAATAATAGTTTTAAAAATTATCTTTTAAGATATTCAGTTTTCAATATGTTTAGGCTCCATAGAAATGAATTAATGGTGTTTAAACCTACTTACTTCTATTAGTATAAGGATTTTGAAGTCCCAAATTTACTTCAAGTATCTATTTCTCTATTACAATTTATATCAATCTAGATCTAAATCTTATAGCAACATCCACACATTCTTATCTATACTCCTCATTACATTCCTATATATACTCATATGTATGTAACTAATTTATTTCAAGGGCTGCAGATCAACAATAAAGCATTATTAGTTTTTGTTCTACTTGAAATGATCAGTTTGTTAGAAGCGATAAACCTGTGTTTTAAGTTATCTAAAATAACTTGTCATTAACAACGTTTCAGTTCTATATAGAAGATACTGTGTCAGGAAACAAAATATACCATTACTGTAAAAATCATGAATGTCTTCTCTAAACTTCGGGTGTACTGAAATTTCTATGAAGAATTCAAACTAAGCCAACATGATTACTTCTACTAATAGTATTGTGTCTTATTATAGTTTCAATTGAGAGTTGTAGAAAAGATCACATGTTAGCCTAAAAAACGGAAGATAATAAACAATTCTAAAATTTAAGAGATAAAATGAACTTTAACGGACTACATTTTGACTGTAAGACCAAGAAAGACAGCAGCATAGGAAGAGACTAAGATCACCTCTCCTCAAGGATACACTAAATCTATACTTAAATGTAGAGCAATTCCTCCTGGAGAACTGAGGTCTAATTAAACAGCTTCTGCACCACAGATGATAGTGGGACCACACACTAATGGGTAGAAAAGATAGAGACACGGTAATAATGAGAGCCCCTCCCCTGATGTGGCAGTAGGGAGAAATATCACTGAGGGGCTCATGCACAGACTTGTCTGCTCTGGAGCAGCAAAATAATAGTGGATTATATCAGTTATGTTTCTATACACTATTCCCAAGCTATCAGAAATAGAATTTTTAAAAAATGTTTAATTGCATCAAAAAGAATAAAATACTTAGGAAAATATCTAAGCAAGGAGGTGAAAGATCTGTTCTCTGAAAACTAGAACACATTGTTTAAAAAAAATTGAAGATTAGGGGAGCCTGGGTGGCTCAATGGGTTAAAGCCTCTGCCTTCAGCTCAGGTCATGATCTCAGGGTCCTGGGATCAAGCCCTGCATTGGGCTCTCTGCTCGGCAGGGAGCCTGCTTCCTCCTTTCTCTCTGCCCGCCTTTCTGCCTACTTGTGATCTCTGCCAAATAAATAAATAAAATCTTTAAAAAAATTTGAAGATGACACAAATAGATGGAAAGATATTCTGTGTTTAATAGAAGGATTAATAGTGTTAATATGTACATGCTACACAGAGCAATCTATAGATTCAGTGAAATTCTCATCAAAATCCCAATGGTATCTTTCACAAAACTAGAACAGACAGTCCTAAAATTTGTACAAAACCCTTAAAACATCCTAGATATCCAAAGCCATCTTGAGAAGGAAAAAGAGTATCACGTTATCAGACTTCAAACTATACCGTAAAACTAAAGTAATCCAAACAGTGTGGTACTGGTCAAAGCAGACACACTCACTCATCAAAGGAATAGAATAGCACACCCAGAAATAAAGCCATGAATATGTGGTTAATTAATCTATGACAAGGCAGGCACGAATATACTATGACAAAAAGACAGTCTCTTCAATAAATGATGTTGGGAAAACTGGACAGCCACATGCAAAAGAATGAAACTAGACCATTATCTTACACAATATATAAAAATAAACTCAAAATTGACTGTAGACTTGAATTCAAGACCTGAAACCATAAAACTCAGAAGAAAATGCATAAAGTAACTTTTTGACATTACTCCTTGCAATACTTTTCAGATAGATAGGTCCCTTCAGGTAAGGGCAGCAAAAGCTAAAATATAAAATGAGATTACATTAAAGTAAAAGTCTTCTGCACAGTGAATGAAACCATCAACCAAACAAAAAAGAAACCTACCAAACGGGAGGAGGTATTTGCAAATCATACATCTGAAAAGGGCTTAATATCCAGATTATATGAAGAACTCACACAGCTTAATATTGACAAGCAAACAGACAAAAAACCTGATTTAAAAAAAAATTGGGCAGAGGGGTGCCTGGGTGTCTCAGTCAGTTAAACATCTGCCTGTGGCTCAGGTTGTGATCCTAGGGTCCCTAGATGGAGCCCCACACAGGGCTCCCTGCTGACTGGGGGGGGTGTGCCTCTCCCTTCCCCTCTGCCCCTCCTGCTTGTGCACTCTCTAAAATAAATAAAATCTTTTTTAAAAATTAGGCAGAGGACTTAATAGACATTTTCCCAAGACAGAAGATTGCCAACGTGCCTGTAACAAGACGTTTAACCTCACTAATTATCAGGGAAATGCAAATCAAAACTACAATGAGAGAGCACCTCACAATGGTCAGATTAAGTATTAAACAGACAAAAAATACCAAGTGCTGGCAGTGGTGTGGGTAAAAGGCAACCTCTGTACACAGTTGGTGGACATGTAAAATTAAAATATAACTACCATATAATCCAGCTGTTCACATTTTGGGTATTTATCTAAAGGAAAAAACCCACCTATTTGAAAAGATATGTGAACTCCTATGTTTATTGCAGCATTGTTTATAATAACCAGGATATAGAAGCAATGTACGTGACTATTGTTATACGAATGGATAAAGATGTAGTGTATATATATGTATGTATGTAATGGAGTATTGCTGACCCATATACAAGAAAGAAGTCTTACAGTAGTCTACAACATGGACACACCTGGAGAGTATTATGCTAAGGGAAGTCAGTCAGAAAAAGACATACCATATTTCACTTATATGTGGAATCTGAAAACAAAACCTAGAAACAAAACAAAACAGACTCAGATATAGGAAAAAAAAAACTGTTGTTTATAAGAAGGGGGAAGAGGTTGGTGGGTAGACAAAATAGGTGAATGGAATTCAGAAGTACAAAGTTCCAGTTACAAAGTAAGTAAGAAATGAAAATGTAATGTATGTCATGGGGAACATAGTAAATAACATTGTAATAACTGTATGGTGACAGATGGTATTTGGACTCCTGGGGATCATTTGATAATGTATAAAATATCAAATAACTAGAATATATACAATATTGAAACTAATACACTAATGAAACTAATAGAATAAAAGCTAAAATAATGAAACTAATAGAATATTGTATATTTCAATTTAAACAATTATATTACTATTATGAAAGTGATCATAAATGTGACTCATGTTTGCAGTCACTTAAGAGATCTTACTTTTAATTTTTTGTTTGTACAGAAAATGTAATTTACTCTTTTTAAAGTGTTTTCTTAAAAGGTTACACAATAGGATGATTGTAAACTTTCAAAGTAGAAGTACCATAATATTAGAAATACATGTGATCAATAATAGGTAGGAAAGACTTAAGTTTTAATGGAAATTAATCCACCATTAAGGGACAAAAACATGGTATCCATTAAAAAGTAAGTCAGAGGGGTGCCTGGTTGGCTCAGTGGGTTAAAGCCTCTGCCTTCGGCTCAGGTCATGATCTCAGGGTCCTGGGATCGAGGCCCACATCGGGCTCCCTGCTCAGCAGGGAGCCTGCTTCCCCCTCCTCTCTCTGCCTGACTCTCTGCCTACTTGTGATCTCTCTCGCTCTCTTAAAAAAAATAAAATAAAATAAGTCAGAGGGTGCGTGGGTGGCTCAGTTGTTAACCGTCTACCTTCAGCTCAGGTCACTATCCCAGGGTCCTGGGATCAAGCCCTGCATCAGGCTCCCTGTTTGGAAGGAAGCCTGCTTCTCCCTCTCCCACTCCCCCTGCTTGTGTTCCCTCTTTCACTCTGTCTCTATCAAATAAATTACATCTTAAAAAAAAAAAAAAAAAAAAGTCAGTCAGAGACGTGCCTGTGTGGCTCACTTGGTTGAGAATCCAACTTTTGATTTGAGCTCAGGTCATGATCTCAGGGTCCTGAGATGGAGCCTTGTGGCAGCTCCATGATCAGTGAGGAGCCTGGTTGAGATTCTTTCCCCCTTCCTCTCACCTTCTGCTCCTCCCCTGGTTAGTGCACATGTGCTCATGCTAATAAATAAATAAAATCTTTATTTAAAAAAGCCAGTTTCTATCCAAGCCTTCACCCAACCAAATAAGTTATGTGGTTTGCACAAGTTACTTAAGCCTCTCAACTAAAGTATTTTTACCTCACAGAGGGAGTAACGGTACTGGCTTATATTGGGGGCTCTACCACGAACAAGCCAACTTGTTTAAAGATCTCATTTTTGGAGCCTAAATTACATGAGGATTTTAAATATTGGCAACTCTTAACTACTATCATTTATATTTGAAACATTTATGTTGAGATGCTCATACTTTGGCAAACAATAGAGGACTATCAAGAGTTAAATTTGGAGAAAATTACTTCAGAGATAATAGCAAAGCTTTTTAAAGATTTATTTGAGAGAGTGCTGGCAGGGACAGGCAGACTCCCTGTGGTGGGGGGGGGCCCAAGCAGGGCTTTGATCCCCAGACCCTGAGATCATAACCTGAGCACCCCATACAGCAATGCTTTAACATTCTTCCACCACTGATGAAGTTCTTCAAAATACAGCCTATAAAAATTGTTTGAAAAGGCCATTTATAATAGAGCCATCAAAAAGTATGTGGTCTTCAGTGTGGAGCTTTTTAAAATTATTTTGTCATGTAACATACAAGTTACCATTTTAACCATTTTAAATGGAAAATTAAGTGGTATTAACTTATTTACTAATTTACATGGTTGTATAACCATCACCACTATCCATCTCCAGAAATTTATTTTCCCAAACCAAAATTCTGTTCTCATCAAACAGTAATCCTCCGTTCTTCCCTCCTCCAAGCCCCTGGAAACCACCACTTTGCTTTCCTCATCTATGAATTTTTTTTTAAAGATTTTTATTTATTTGACAGAGAGAGAGAGATCACAAGTAGGCAGAGAGAGAGGAGGAAGCAGGCTCCCTGCCGAGCAGAGAGCCCAATGCGGGGCTTGATCCCAGGACCCTGAGATCATGACCTGAGCTGAAGGCAGAGGCTTTAACCCACTGAGCCACCCAGGTGCCCCCTCATCTATGAATTTGACTACCCACGGTATCTGTTATAAGTTGAATCATATGATAATTTTTACATCATTCTTATTTTACTTAATATTTTCATTGCTTATCCACGTGGTAGCATTACAAAACATTCATTCCTTTTCAAGGTTGAATAATGTTTTACTGTAGGTTTATACTAAATTCAGTTTATCCATTCACTCATCAGTGGACATTTGGATTGTTCCCACCTTTTGGCTTCTGTGAATAAAGTTGTTATGAACAAATCCCTACTATAAATCAAATCCCTGCTTAAAATACTTTTGGGTATTACTCAGAAGTGGAATTACTGGATCATACCTATGGTAAAATTTTTTTATGTTCTGAGAGAACACCGTACTGTTTTCTACAGTGGCTACACCATTTTACCTTGCCAGCTCCCATACAATGAATTCCAATTTCTCCACATTGCAGCCAATAATTTTATTTTTTCTGTTTTATATTAGGATGGGTGTGATCTAGCCTGCCTTTGTAGTTTTGGCTTGTACTTAATGACTGGCGATGCTGAACATGTTTTCATGTGTTTATTGGCTGTTCTCTTTAGAGAATTATTCAATCCTTTAATTTTTTTTTAAGATTTTATTTATTTGACAGAGAAAGACACATCAAGAGAGGGAACACCAGAAGGAAGAGTGGGAAAGGGATAAGCAGGCTTTCCCACAGAGCAGGGAGCCCGATGTGGGGCTTGATCCCAAGAACCTGGGATCATGACCTGAGCCAAAGGCAGATGCTTAACAACTGAGCCACCCAGGTGTCCCATCAATCCTTTGTTCAGTTTAGTTTTGAATCACGTTCATCTTTGGTTGCAGTTAACTCTTAGGAATTTTTTGTATATTCTGGATATTAGTCACTCATTATATATATAATTTGCAGACATTTCTCCTATTCTGTACATTGCCTTCTCACTATGTTGACAGTGTCAATGGATGAACAAGTTTTTTTAATTTTGATGGAGTCCAATGTATCTAATTTATTTTTGTTACTTGTGCTTTTGTTGTCACATCAAAGAAATTACTGCCAATTTCAAAGTCACCAAGCATTTAATTACACAGATGAGTTAATTACATAGATGATGTAAAATACGAATTCGGCTTTATGTTTTTTGTATATGGATATCCACCTTTCATAGCACATTTTGTTGAAAAAACTATCCTTACGTGTTGAATGGTCTTGACACTTATGGAAAATCATTTGAACATATATGTCGCTATATTGTTTCTGGGATATTATTTTCCATTGGTTTGTGTGTCTGCTTTCATTTTAGCTTCACACTATTTTGATTACTATAACCTTGTAATAAGTTTTCAAATCAGGAATTGTGAAAACTCTCACTTTGTTGTTTCTGAAGATTATTTAGACAACTTAAGGTCCCTTAAAATTCCAAATGAATTTTAGGGGCAATTCTGGAATTCCAGAATATATATATATATATATACATATATATATATATATATCCCCTGGGGCTTGAAAACCACAAGTTGTACAAAAACAACCCATGGTTCCAAGTGGAATTCCTTTACTTCAATGCTTAGATGGTTGCTTTTTATACATAAAACCACAAAATTAATTATAAATTTGGATCAATAATTTTAATTTTCTAACACCAGAATCCTTAAATGAGTAGTCAAAACTATCACCCTGTCTTTCTTTTACCACTTCTAATGTTGGTCTTCTTCACACTGGCCTTTTTCCCCCCAAAAGTACTATCAGTACATCATTCTGAAGGCCTTTCAACCTAACTTATCATTATTGTATTTTATACCTTGGCTATTTTTGTTTTGCTTCACCCCTGGGAATTTTCCAAGGATTGGCCCTTAACTTCTGTTTTTATATACGTTCTGTCCTAACCAATGTTTAGTCTTGTGTTTTCTATTACACTCCTAAAGTAATGACTTCAAAAGTTTTGTTTCCATTCTTATGCTCCTTTTGTTTGTGTTATGTTTCTGGTTTTAAGAAAAGGAATTTTAGTATTAGTGAAAATGAATTTTGCAAGCAATAACCTCAATACATACTATTTTGCAAAGGATGACCACATTTTGTAATGAGCCAGTACTTATTCCCAAGAATATACCTAGAGTACTAAGCCGTAATGTATGTTATGTGCCAATGTGAATATAAGCAAAATTTTAAAAAGTGGAAAGCAAAGATTGTAGCTAAGTAAAGATATCCTAACATTTCTTTCCAAGAATCCAATGTCTTCATTTTTGAAAGCAACATATGTGATACCATCTTTTCTAAATACCACTGAGAGATATAAATGCCCCTTAAAATTCTCCCTGGAGTCAAATTTTTGGCTTATTTTTTTTTTACTTGAATTTTCCTGACTCACCATTGTGTGACATAAGTGAATTTTATTTTCCTTAACTGACTGGATAGAAATCCATGTCATAGCTAAAAATAATAATTATAATCATATTAAGAATTATACTTATCATGTTGTCACACAATTTCTCTTAATTATAATTTAATATTTTACATATAATTATAAAAGATATATTATATTGATATAGACATTATTTATCAATAAATTTATAAGCTGATTATATACCAGTATTGTTATTAAAATAATCCTCCATTCTAAAGCTCAAAAACTTACAGCAAGTATAAACTTATACATAAATCAAACCCAAAATTCTTTAATTTTCAAAGATTTCTGTAACTTTGCATGACATCAACTATTCAATATCATCATCAGATAATTTCGACAGACTTTCTAACTTATTGCTGGATCTTCTACCTTCTGCTCTACCTCCTTTCTATAACCATGAATTTATAACATATCATTTTGCTTGTCTATAAGTTCAATACCATCTCTCCTTCAAAACACCCTATGTCCCACCATTTCTTATATAGCAGGAGGTTCAAATATTTTATATAAATACCCCTTAAAGATTTTTACAAACAACAGAATGTGTCACCAAATGTTTTTAACATGAGATTCAAGTTACAAGTAAATAATTTCCAATATATTATAAATATGGTTACTCTGAAGAAAAAATAATCACATGTGATCAATATAATCAATACTTTATGTGCCATAGATATTTGATATCAACTTTCATCAACTTAAGATCTATGTAAATAAATCTCTAAGACAAAAAAAATTGTATCCTTTTCTCTTTGAATGCATACATAAGTCCAAAAATTTAAACAAATATACTTTGTTTATAATATTTTATCAATTTTTCATAGCAAAATACACATTGGAGTGAATATGTGTATATAGGTGTACATATTTGTGTCTACACACTTTAAATTTTATATAATTCTAAGTCAAGTGTTTAGAGGAATTTTTCTCTGGATTAAGTTGTAATAATTACTCATTTTATATAACTGATTCAAATAAATTCTTAAATCCTGTATTACTAATTCTTAGATATAAACAAACAGTTTTCAAAATTCATCTTAATTATGTGGATTAAAGCCTTTGAAAATTTAGTGTATGGATCTCTGAATGAATACTGCTTATTGATTGAATGTGACAGGATTCTGCATCAATTATACATTATTTTCAACTTTATAACAACAACTGAGAAAACTTCTTTATGTAAAAAAAAAAAAAAGCAAAAGGGAAACAACATTGTCATGCAATTATTTAAACCCTTAGTGATTTGAAAGTCAAAAATGATATCGTACTCTACCATCAAAAATAAGTCCTCTATTTTGTTGGTTAATAAGTTGTTCTGGTTTCACCTTAATTTTGTACTAAGCAAAGAATCGGAGACCACTTGACTTGCATATAAATTTGTTCCCTAGGCATTAATCACACACTTTTCAATACCAATACCAACGATATCATGCATTTTGCTTGTCAGGTGCTCCAGTATCTTTTACACATAGGTAATATCTAAGCATGAAGAAATGCCTTTCTTTAGAAAATGGGTAGAGTGTTATCTCTGGCAGATTAATTTTAAGACAAGTACATGGAAAGTTGTAGATTTGATGTTAATATTCTTAAAACTATCTGTATCTACAATACCCCAGGAAGTGTTTGCATAACTCCATAAATATGCAAATCTCATTTCTAAGACTACTGCTCTCTAGCTCTTGAGATGCAATCCAAAATTAGGCCTTAATTTTAAACTGCTTACGCTACTTGTTTCATGTGCATTTGTTTAAAAACCTCAGGGAAGGTAGAGTCACTTGAGTAATATTTAGTTTACGTAATATATTTCTTGATGTTCATCCACATCTTTCAATGCAAATTAGAACCCCAAATATGTATTGCTTAATTAACATTTTTAAAAAACATAAATAAAAAAGGCAAAAAATAACAGGATATGGATATTTTGAAATGTTAATGCCAAAAATATTTTACATTCCAACTTCAGACCATCCTAATTTATTTGAATACAACTATAAATTAGATTACAGTCTTCTTCTCTATGGGAAGTTATACAGGTTACAAATTAGTAACAGTCATTACATTTAAATTCAGTCTGTAACACAGTCAAATCCACATACATACTTTGTTTCCCCACAGGTATCCATGTACATTCAGACAACTATATTTATGGTTACAGATATATTTTATGTATATATCTATTATATTTATAGGGCTTTATTTTATTTTCCCCAAAGAGATATTCCTTGAAGGGTATTGTCACTTTAAAAAATAAACTCTATCTGGTTTTGTAAATAGCAAACACTTATACATGTTTTTGAATGAATACGTATAAAAAAAGTTTGAAAAAATTGGAGTTTAATGTAGGTCTTTTTCATAATTATCTTCATTTCTATATCTTACTAATTGTGTAAAACATTGACTATTTACCTATACAGTTCCTGTTGTAACACATTTAATTTCAATTTTATTTTTTAATCTTTATTTCTTGATATTAAGATAATTCAGATAAACTTTATTCTCTTAAACTATTGTTTTACATCATAAAAGTGCTTGTCGACACTTATCTTAACCCCTTAGTGCTTAGCTAGGCAACTGTTTTCAATTTAAGGTTTTTACTATATGTAAATATTGGTAACTCATCCTCCACATTCTTAATCATATTTTCATTTAATTCCACTATTTCTACTTAATTATAATTTAAGATTTGAGAACTATTCACAATTTGGTTTAATATTTCCAAAGGTTTTATATAAAACTCATTCTGTGAATATTACTGCAAAATTCATTCGTCTTTTTCCTAGCAGATAATTTTTTAAATCCCCAAATTTTTGACACTGCATTTCAAGGCACTAAGATAAATCAAACTATCTCTACTCCTTCTCCAAGTACAATTGAAACAAACACAAGAATAAAAATATAATCAGTTGCAATTCTGACAAACAGGAGTGTTGACTTTAGTAAGAGTGAAACATCTTGATATTCATGGAAGATAAAATGCTATGAAATGAAAAATAAATATTTACAAATATGTCCACATTTCATACCACAGAGAGAAGATTCATCTAAAACATAGTAACATCACTTTTGGTTTCAGCTCCAACATGTGAAAGTAAGTCACCACAGCTATCCTTACAACAGGAAACTGGATAAACTGAAAATTGGCAAATCCTTCTGGATCCATTGAGGAACAGAGGTTGCAAGGTGACCTACAACTCTGAAATTTGGAGATGCAGGCTTTTCTAGTGAGACCCAGCCAAGATTTTCTTACCTGGAGCAGTAACTGCTGGAACCATAGTTGGCAAGAACATTCATTCATTCATTCAATCATTCACTTATTCATTTATGATTTTATTTACTTATTTGAGAGAGAGAAACAGAGATAGAGCAGAAGCAGGGAGGAGAGGGAGAAGTAGGGTCCCCAAAGAGCAAGGAGCCCAATGAGGGACTCAATCCCAGGACTCTGGAATCATGACCTGAGCTGAAGGCAGCTGCTTAATGACTGAGCCACCCAGGTGCCTTGTCAGGAACATTTAAATGGTAGTTTTGATGAACTGCTGGAGAATGAATGTAGATTTGTATTAGAAGTAAAAATTCTTGGGGTGCCTGGGTGGCTCAATCATTAAGCGTCTGCCTTGGGCCTAGGTCAGGATCCCAGGGTCCTGGGATGGAGTCCCGCATCAGGCTCCCTGCTCAGCGGGAAGCCTGCTTCTCTGTCTCCGACTCCCCCTGCTTGTGTTCTCTCTTTTGCTGTATTTGTCTCTGTCAAATAAATAAAATCTTAAAAAAAAAAAAAAAAAAAGGAAGCAAAGATTCTTGAAAACAACAGTTTTAAAAGTGTTCCATGCTTCTTTAGGTTTTTCCCTCCAGAAAAATCACCTAGTTATCATGATGAATATATAATAAATTTCCCCCATGGCTCTACAAAGTGGAAGGTAGAAGTAGTCATTGTGAAGTATACACAGAGACTTCTTCATAACCAATATCCACTCTCTGGGGCGTGGGGGGGGGGAGCTTTGCCAGAGAATTATCTAGTTTGAGGGAAGTTCATTCCTTCTACTCTGGCTCCCTCTATCTTTCCTGTCTAATGAGGGACAATACTCCCCTAAATCATTAAGTTTCAGTGCCTCAAAGTTGTACGTAAAGATGTTGCAGCCAGAGAAAGAAGTTGGTGGAAAAAAAACTTATGAAAGTCACATTCATAAGAAATGAGCTCATTAAAAGCCTGAGCTGTAATCAGAATTATAGAACACTTCTACTACTCCATACCTTAGCACTACCACAATAGAACACCAGTATAATGACGATGGTTTATACCTGAAAAGCTGCAAGATGCAGACTCAATTTGAGGAGCAGTACCTAGGAAAACCCAAAATCAAGAAGTATGACAAAACAAGGATCTAGGGCAATGTGAAACCTCTGGCTCCTATAGCTACAGAAAACATTAAATACAGCCTAACTCTTAGCCAGAGAAACCCAAAATGTCACACCATAACTGACTTTAAACAAAAAATTTCAAGGTTACAAGGCATGACAAAAGGTCAGAGAAAACAGTCTGAAGAGATGAAAACCATCACCAAAACAAGACTCAAATATGACACAGATGTTGGAATTATCAGTTAGGGAACTTCAGAAATTACGATTAATATGTTAAATGCCCGAATGGTAAAAGTAGTTCAGCATGTATAAACTCAAGAGTGAAGAAAATAGAGAATTAAAAATTCTAAGCAATAGTTAAAATGAAATGTTAGAAAAAAATACTGTAATGGAAGTAATGAATGCATTTAATGGTTAGTAAACTTAACATAGCTCATGAAAAAAAAAAATCAGCCTTAAAATAAGTGATTTCAAACTTCCGAAGTGATACTCGAAAGGGGGGCAAACAGCACAGAATATGCAAGAATAATAATAAAAAAAAGTGTAATGTATGTAGAATTAGAAACCAGAAAGGGAAAAAGAGAACACAACAGAGGAAATATTTTCAGTAATAATGGCTGAGGACTTTCTAAAATTAATGGACAAACACCAAGCTACAGATTCAGTAAGTTCAGAGATCATCAAGCAGGAAAAAACTAAAAAAACAATTTAAAAAAATCCAATAACCCTACATCTAGGTATATTGTTTTCAGGAGAAAGCAAATAAGAGAAATGAAAAATTCTGAAAGAATCTGGGAGGAGTGGCACATTACAGAACAGTAATAAGAATGACAATGGATTTCTTGCATAAGCTGTGAGAGCAATAAAGTGTTTATTTAGTGTTACAAGGAAAACATACCTTATGATTCTAAGTGCGGTGGAGTTTTCCTTCACAAAGGGAAAGTAAAGATTTTCACAAACTAAGCTAAAAGTAAAAACATCCATTACCAGCGGATCTTTCCAACAAGAAATGTTAATTCTTTTAGAAAACAATATAGGTCAGAAATTCAGTTTCATAAAGGAATATCGCTGGAAAAGGATTAAATTGAACTAAAATTATTTCTTATTCTTAATGTAAGTGAAAACTTTGTTTAAACCATTAATAATAAGAGGTTACTGAGTGATGGGAGCATCCAATATCCATGGATATTGAACCTATGCCTAACATATCAAGAAATTCTTCCTGAAAAAGAACTTAACATGTGCATAAAAAAGAATAGAGAGACTGCACAGAAAATACCAGGAGAGAGGTAGACACAGTAACTATGGTAACTATGGTAATCCCAGACCCAATGCTGCAATCTGCAGTTGGGGGGTGTGGGGTTGGGGGGATTGTGCGGAAGGACCAGGAGTGTATTGCTAGTGCTGGGTCTTTGAAAAAAAGTACAGCTTAAAGGGTAACTACAATATAAAGAAATAAAGCCTCCATCAAATGGAGGGACTGCTTATATTCTTCCTCCATCTTAATAGCAAAAAAAAAAAATAAATAAGAGCTCTAGCTGGCCTGCTACCTCAGCAAGCCTCAGGCCAACACCAGCCCTGGATGCCCTGGGGCACAGAAAAATAGCTGCAGTTTAAAAGAGCAATTAAAATATAAAGGAATGAGCCCTAAAGCACTGCCAAATGGTGGGCAAGCTGCTGGAACAATCTCTGGGGTCAGAGAGTCTGGGGAATAACACTTTACCATTTCCCATCCACCTTGGCAATACGGACAAGAGTAAGGTACAGAAACTGGAAAGTCTGCTACCTTAGTGAGCCACAGTTGCATAGCACACACCAGCTCTAGCCATCCTCCCAAGGAAGCCCAACAAGGTGGCCCAAGTGTGGTGTACACTGGACAGTATCCGCACAGCTCCAGTCATCTCACCAAAGAGTCACTCACTTCAAGCTCACACCTACTTCAGCTCCAGATGACTCACCAGGGCACCCATTGTATGGATCGCCCCAGGACCCACTAGCCCAAGTGTGCCTCAGCTCCTATTTTCCTGCCAGGGCCACTCCTGCTCAAAGCAATCCAAGACATTTTGGTCTGTACATGCCACAGTGCTAGCCATCGCCAGGCAGTCCCAGTGTGGAGTTCCCCAGAACCCCCAGCCTATACCAGCTGAATCTCCAGGCAGCAGGCCAAAGCCACCAGGCACACAGTCTACACAGGGGCTGCTCCTACATAACACCATTACTTCAACTCTAGGAGAAGCAGTTGCTCTGCCAAACTTATAAAAACAAATAGAGAAAGTCAAACAAAATGAAAAGTCAGAGGAACAAACCCCAAATGAAGGAATAAGACAAAACCTTAAAAAAAAAAAGAACTAAGTAAAATGGAGATAAGTCATCTGCTAAAGAGTTCAAGGTAATAGTGGCAAGAGCGGAGGAACCCAGTGAGATCTTTGAGATAGAAAATATAAACAGCCAACCTAAGTTGAAGAATATAATAAATAAGATGAAAAATATACCAGAGGGCAAAAAGATTAGAAGATATAAAAGAACAGATGGGCAACCTCAAAGACAGTGTAATGGAAATCGCCCAAACTGAGTGTCAGTCAATCATTTAATCAGTGTAGGTTAAGGAATCTCTAGAACAACATCAAGCATACTAACATTTGAGTTGTAGGGTTTCTAGAATAAGGGAGAGAGAAGGGGGCAGAAGATTTGAACAATAAATAATAGCAAAAAAATTTCCCTCACCAAGGGAAGGAAACAGATATCCAGGTTCAAGATACAGAGTCCCAAAAACAGTGAACCCAAGAAGGTCCACATCAAGGCACATATTAAAAGGTCAGGGACTGAAGATAAAGAGAGACTCTAAAAAGCAGCAAAAGGAAAACAGCTAGTTACATACCAGAGAAATCCTACAAGTCCATGAGCTTACTTTATAGCAGAAACTTTGCAGGCCAGAAAAGAGAGGTTTGGTACATTCAAGGTGCTGAAAGGAAAAGGAAACAACAACAACAACAACAACAACAACAACAAACCTACAACCAAGAATACTGTACCAGGAAAGTATTTCATTCAGAATTGATGTAGACATAATTTTCAAAACAAACAAAAGTTAACAGTTAATCACACTAAAATGGCCTTACAAGAAGTGTAAGAACTTCTTGAAAGAATTTCTTTAAGTAGAAAAGACCATAATTAGAAACAGAGAATTATGAAAGAAAATAATTTCATGAGTAAAAGCAAATGTACCATGAACTTAGTAGATGAATGACTTACAAAGGTGCTATGACTGTTAAAAGGCAAAAGTAATAAAATTATATCTAAATAGTTAAGGGACTCACAAAATAAAAAGATGCAAAATATGACATACATACGACATGGAGAGGGGAGTAAAAATGTAGTTCTTTTACAATGTGTTTAAACTTAAGCAACCATCAACTTAATATAGACTGCTATGTACTTAAGAGGTTATATATGAACCTCATGATAACCACAACCAAATTATAGATACACAAAAAAGAAAAAGGAATCCAAGTATAATAAAAAAGAAGTCATCGGATCAAAGGGGGAAGAGAGCAATACAAGAAGAATGACAGAGAGAGAACTACAAAAAAACAAACAAAACAATTGAAAAGATAACAATGAGTACATAACTATCAATGATTACTATAAATATAAATGATATAAATGTTCCAATCAAAAGACATAGGTTTACTGAACAGATCAAAAAAGCCAATCTATATGCTGCCTACAAGAGGCTCATTTCACCCCTATGAACACATACAGTGAAAGTGAAGTGATGAAAAAAGATAATTCTTGAAAATAGAGGCAGAAAAAAAAGCAGGGTTAGCAATACTTATATCAGACAAAATAAACTTCAAAATTAAGACTGTAGCAGGAGACAAAAAAATTACATAATAATAAATCAAAGTCCCCTACTATTGCATTACTGTCAATTTCTCCCCTTACGTCTACTAATATTTGTTATATATATTTAGATGCTCCTATTTGGAGTGAGGAGATGTTATTTCCTCTTGTTGGATTAACACCACACATACATCAATGAATACACAGATCATCCAGACAGAAAATCAATTTGAAAAACATGGCTTTCTATGATCGTAAGACCAGAAGGACTCAAGAGAAGTGCACAGAACGTTATATCCAAACACAACAGAATGCATATTCTCTTCAAGTGTACATGGAACATTCTTCATAATAGAACACACTAAGCCACAGAAATGTGTGATTTATGATAATTGTAATTACATCCAGCATCTTTTCTGACCACAACAGTATGAAACTATAAAATCATTTCTAAAAAAAATAACTGGAAAAAACACAAAAATGGTGGAGTCTAAGCAACATGCTACTACAAACCAAAGAATCAAAAAGGAAGTGAAAAAAAAATACATGGAGATAAATGTAAATAAAAAGACAAGTCCAAAATCTTTGAGAAACAATAAAAGCAGTTCTAAGAGGGTGATTTATAGTGATAGAGGACTATCTTGAGAAACAAGAAAAATCTTAAGCTGTCAAACTTTTAAACCTAAATGAACTAAGGAAAAACAAGAATAAAGTCTAAAGTTAGTAAGTAGAAAAGAGGAAATAATAAAGATCAGAATGGAAGTAAAGGAAATGGAGTCTAAAAATTAATAAAAGCTGTCCATGAATGCAAGAGCTGGTTCTTTGAAAAGATAACAAAGTTGATATACATTTAGACAGATCCACCAAGGGGGTGGGGTGGGGAGAAGAGCATTCAAAATCAGAAATAGCAGAGGGGTAACAACCAACCTCAAAGAAATACAAAGGGTTATGAGACTACTATGAAGAATCTTTATTCCAACAAATTGGAAAACCTAGAAGAAATTATAACTAAATTCCTAGAAACACACAATTTTCCAAAACTGAGTCAGGAAGAGATTAAAAAAAAATCTTAACACACCAGTGACTGGGAACAAAATTAGGTTGATAATTGAAAAACTCCCAACCAATAAAAATCCAAGACCAAATGGTTTCATGAGTGAATTCTATTCACTCTATTCTTCCTTATGTTTGCATAAGGAAGAGTTAATACCTAGTCTTTTCAAACTATTCCAAAAAACAGAGAACAAAGGAAAACTTCCAAATTCATGCTATGTAGCCTTTATTACAAAAAAATACCAAAACCAGATAATGATACTACAGAAAAAGAAAACTATAGGCCACCCTCCCTGATGAACACAGATACAAAAGTCCTCAACATGTTAATACAAACCAAATTTAAGAATACATTATAAGAATCATTCACCAGCATGATGTGCGATTTATTCTGGGGATATAAGGATGGTTCAATATTCTCAAATCAATCCATGTGGTACATTAACAAAATGAAGAATAAAAACCATATGATCATGTCAATGGAGACAGATTTTGACAAAATTCAACATCCATTCATGATAAAAACTTTCAACAAAATGGGTTTAGAGGAAACGTAAGTCAATGTAATAAAGCCACATATAAAAAACCCACAGCTAACATCATAGGGAAGGGTGAAAAAACTGAATGTTTTCTAAGATCAAGAACAAAGCAAGAATGATCCCTCTCATCAGTTTTATTCATACTACTGGAAGTCCTAACCACAGCAGTAAGACAAGAAAAAAGAAATCAGAATATTAACTTAGGAAGAAGTGAAACTGTCACTGTTTGCAAAAAGCATGATACTATGTGTAGAATCTCTGAAGATGCCACTGATAATCTATTAGGACTAAAATTCAGTGAAGAGACAGAGATCTGGGGGTTACTGCAGGGGAAATGATTGGGGAGCTGGATGAAGTAAATGAAGAGTTTAAGAGGTACACATTTCAGTTATAAAAAAATAGGACATGGGAATAAAAAAACTATAGTATAATATAGTCATTAATATTTTAATAACATTTTATGGTGAGAGATGGTGACCACACTTATTGTGGTGAGCATATCATAATGTACAGAATTGTCAAATCGTGTTGTTTACTGGAACTAATTTTACACTGTATGTAAACTATACTTCAGGAAAAAAATAATAAAGAGTGTATTGAGTAATTATGAATAGGAGAAATGAATGACAGCAGTATCCCAAAAGACAGAAGATAGGAAATGGGAACATTCTATCATGAGATACTTACTATACACGATGTGATATAATATTACTTGAAGGTGGACTTAGAGTAATTAAAAAATATATATACTAAAATTTGGGACAACTGAAAAAATGAAATTAAAAATAAATGTAATGGACATGCTAAGAGAGGAGTTAGTATAGAATCATAAAATACTAAATTAAATTGAGAGAGAGCAGTGAAAGAAGGGAACAATGGCAAAAAATAAACTATTTAGAAGACAGTGATTGTCAGAATGGATTAAAAAGATGAATCAGTATATTGTTTACAAGAAATCCCCTTTAAATATAAAGACTGTTGTTAAAATTAACTCTAGAAAGACATGCCACACTAACACTAATCAAAAGAAAGGGAGTAGCTGGAGAACTATGAGAATTAAGTTACTATCTTAGGAGAAATGAGATGTGCAGTATATGGGAACTCTATACCATCTTAAGAAATTTTCTGTAAATCTAAGACTATTCTAAAATTAATCATTTTTTAAAAAATCATTTTTTAAAAAAGTATATCAAAAAATGTTATTAAACAGTAAAAACAGTAAAATCTAATTTTTAGAGCAATAATATCCAAATATCTGTTCATATATAGAAGAAAAAAATATATTCTTTGAATCATTAATCATAAAGTTATTTGGCAGTTCTTTTCATAACATGTCTAATTCCAATGTCTAATTTCATCTCATGGATTGTCTTAGTCTGATTACTAGAATCAGAGCATAAAGAAATTTTTATGTAAATGATTTATAGCATGTGTGGTCTCTGGTAAATGGGCAAGAAAAAGATGAAAGAAAACAGAACATGAAAAACTAGACAAATGGGTGTGGCTTAGCTTGATTTTTTAGTTTGAATAGCACTCCACAATTGACATGCCTTCATGTCAAGTGTCTGGCTTTTATATCCCCATATCAGACACTCATGGGCCTTGGTCTCTACTGTAACCAGGATTTATATATCAGGACAACACAAACTATTACATGGATATATATTGCTTTTGTAATCAGAAAACAATGACAATTTAATGTAGCTGTTCAACCCATTTTTTGATAGTTATGTTAGATAAACCCATGATTTTTTATCTTATTTCTTTTGCTATTTTTTTCACATAACACATACTGCATGACTTTCTAGGATTTCTATACTCTCAAATAAGAAAAAACGCTGACACAATCTCGTTTGTGCAAATGTTTTTCCAAAACAGATTGCATACTGTACCTAGTTATTACTTTTTCTTTATTATTCTCTTGTGTGTTAAATGTCTTAAAATTAGGCCCAAAGTCTACAAAACAGGAAATTAACTAGTAGTTCTCATTCCAGAGGAAACATAAATTGTCAATTTAAATGATTCGATCTTCTACAACTTTGTTAACTATCTGATTTCACTCGGTATTTCTAAAGTGAAATCACTACTATTAAATTAAGCTTTTATAATGCAAAAGTATAGTTGTAACAGAGCAGCTGTACTGAAGGGTTATTTGCTTACTCAAGACTATTGTTACAGATACACTCAGACTTTGAAGTAAGCTTACTTAACTAGGTACTATCAGTAGTAAAATAAAGTGATATATTTTCTCTACAAAAATATAAAAATAGTTTTCACTCTAAAAAGGGTGCTGTCTAGGGGTCTAGATGGTGGCAAAGTAGGAGGATCCTGAAGCTCAACTCATCCCACGGGTACACCTAGATAAAAATCACATCAGTGTAAATAACCCAGAAAATGACTCAAAGACTGACCGTACAGACTCTCCACAACTAATCACAGAAAAAAGTTCACATGAAAAGGTAGGCAGCATGGAGATGTGGTCAGAAACCAAACTAACCCATGAGACTGTCCATGGGAGGGAGGGATACTGTAAGCAGAGGAGAGAGAGGAGGATATACACTACAGCATAGGGCCCCAGCCTGTGAAGACAAATCCCCATAACATCTGACTTTGAAAACCAGAGGGGCTTAAGTTTGCCAGTTCTTACACCAGTAGGTTCAATGCCTAGAGCTTTATTATTATTTTTTTTAATACCTACAACTTACAAATCAGCCCACTTGGCTTGGGGAGATCCAGAAGGTGATAGGAAACTGAGTCCCCACCCTTAATGGAGACAGCACAACAAAGAACCCCATGCATCACGGAAGCAGTAGTTTTAAAAATTCCTGGTGTATACAGGAAGTAAATTTATTTACTAATCACAGAATATGTGTTGGAAAAGCAAGGACTTTTAGGAGACTTCTCCAGGAAAAAAGGAGCTAGTGGGTGACATTTTCCTCCAGGCCTAGATACACGGACACCTACTGAAACCAGAGCAAACACGCTCCACCTAGCTTGCTAACAGTCTACCCTGCCCCAGAACTGTCATGCAGATCCACGCCCACCAACCTGCCCTTGGCAGTTCTCCAAAGCTTCTCCGGTCTTCTTCTATAGCAGACATATGTAAACCATGTTAACACTGTACACCCTGCCTGCAAATTTTTTGTGAACCTGCCCCATTCAACCTGACCTGAGGAGTCTATCCAAAACAGCACATGTATGGCATCCTGTAAGCAGCCCTGATAGTGGTCAGCACCACCTCAAAGTAACTCCTACTCTGGGAAAGGGAAAGATAAATCACACGTACCAGCTTCACTGTAGTCCCAGTAGCAGGCTGGGTGTACACATCTGGTCTGACTACAGACACCACCTACCAATAAAAGCCTTTCAGAGGACAACACAGGCAAAGTGCCCTGTGTGACCACAGTGCAAGCAAATACCTTGTCCAAGGCAGTCCCAGACTGGTCCATTAACAACAGTGAGATCAAACCCTTCACACAGCAGGCACTGAAGATGACTGGACTGAAGGCAAACATGGCTCAGCCTCAGAAGCTGGTTGTATGCAACATACACAGGGGATATTCCTGATGTCCCAGGTTCTGGTGAACAAGGGACATTACACTGCAGGACACTACAGGACCTCTTCTTCATAAGGCCACTACTTTCTTCAGTGGCAGAAAATGTAGTGACTTTCCTAACCATAGAAAAAGAGTCAGACAAAGTGAGGAAACAAGAATATGTCCCCAATGACAAACAGTACGAAATCACAGTAAGAGAGCAAAACAAAACAAAGTATTATGTTGAAAAGAATTTAAAGTAACGGTCACAAAGATACTCACTGGACTTGAGAAAACAGTGAAGGACCTCAATGAGACCCTCAGTTCAGGACAGAAAACATAAATAAAACCAATTAGATGAGGAACTCAATAAGTGAAATTAAGAAAAAAATTAAAAAGGGAATAAATGCTAGGTTAGAGGAAGGAGAAAAATAGATCAGTGTTCAGAGTAATAGAAAACAAACTGAACAGGGGAAAGAAAAAAATAATAATAAATGAGAATAAATTAGGGGAATTAAGCAACACCATCAAGTATAATAACATTAACACTCTAAAGATCTTAGAAGAGAGTGGAACGGGGACAGAAGATTTCTTTGAAGAAACAATAGTTGAAAATTTCCCAAATTTGGGGAGAAAAACAGAAATCCAAATTCAGGAGAGAAAATCCCTAACAAAATCAACCCAAAGAGGTACACATTAAGAAACATAATTAAAATGGCAAAATATAGTGATAAAGAATTTTAGGATACAAAAACACAGATTTGAAGGGGTACATGCACCCCGACACTTATAGCAGCATTATTAACAATAACCAAACTACATAAAGATCCCTAATTCCCAACTGATGAATGGAAAAAGAATACGTGGTATATCTGTATGTGTACACACACACACACACACACACACACACACACACACACACACTGGAATATTACTCAGCCATCAAAAAGAATGAAATCTTGCCATTTGTAATGACATGGATGGAACTACAGTGTATTCTGCTAAGTGAAATAATTCAGTCAGAGAAAGACAATACCATATTATTTCACTTGTATGCAGAATTAAAAAAAAAACAGATAAACATATGGAAGGGAGGGGGAAAAAAGAGAGTGGGAAACAAACCATAAAAGTTTTTTGTTTTGTTTTTTTTTTTTTTAGAAGAGATTGAGCCTGAGCAGGTGTAAGGGTATCTCTGCCCCTCTCAAGAGGGAAACAATATAAAGCAGGCTCCACACTCAATATGGAGCCCAATGTAGGTCAGTCTCATGACCCTGAGATCATGACCTGAGCTAAAATCAAGAATCAGATATTTAACTAAGTCACTCAGGCTGAAGACTCTTAACTATTGAGAACATACTGAGTGTTGATGGAGGGATGTGGGTGGGAGATGGGCTAGATGAGTGATGGATACTGATGAGGATACTTGTTATAATGAGCACTGGGTGTTGTATATGTGATGGATCACTAAATTCTACTCCTGAAACCAATACTGCACTGTATGTTAACTAATTAGAATTTAAATAAAAATTTGAAAAAGTAAAAATAAAAAGTTTAAAAAAAGAGAATTTTAAAAGCAGTAAGGGAAAAGAAAGCAATTACATACAAGGGAAACTCCATAAATCTATCAGCAGATTTTTCAGCAGAAACTTTGCAGGGCAGAAAGAAGAAGCATGCTGAAACGGCAAAGCCTGCAACCAATCATACTCCATCCAGCAAAGGCTATCATTCAAAATAGAAGGAAATATAAAGAGTTTCCCAGACAAACAAGTTAAAGGAACTTGTCACCACTAAATCAGCCTGATAGATGTTAAAGGGGATACTTTGGGTGGAAGGAAAGACCATAAGTAGGAGCAAGAAAAGTAGGAAGCAGAAAAGCAGTAAAATAAAGTATATCTATAAAAATCAGTGAGGTGATCCACAGAAGATTGTAAATGACACCATATACGTAATGGGGAGGAGAGAGGAATAAAACATTTCTTGCTTTTAGAAAGGGTTTGAACTGAGTGACCATCAACTTAGAAAATATTGGTGTATGCATACGATGTTATACATAAACCTAATAGTAACCATAAATCAAAAGCTAGCAATAGATATGCAAAAACATAAAGAGAATGGAATCCAAGTATATCCCTAAAGAACCACAAGAGAGAAGACCAAAGGGAGAAAGAAATAAAGAATAACTGTAAAAACTATAAAACAAGTAATAAAATGGCAGTAAGTACTTAATTATCAATAATTACTTTGAATGTAAATGGAATAAATGCTCCAATCAAAAGACACAAGGTTATTGAATGGGTAAAAAAGCAAGATCCATCCCTATGCTGTCTATAAGAGACTCATTTCAGACCTAGAGAAACATGCAGATTGAAAGTGAAGGGATGGAAAAATATTTACATGCAAATGGAATTTAAAAAAAAAAACTGGGTTAGCAACACTTATGTTAGACAAAACAGATTGCAAAATAAAGACTAATAAGAGACAAAGAAAAACATTACATAAACACAAAGAGGAAAATACAATAAGATATAAAAATTGTAAATACTTATGGATGCACATGATAGCACCCAAATATATAAAGCAGCTAATAACATACATATATGAAGTATTTGGTAGTAATACAATAGTAGCAGGGGACTTTAAAACCCCACTTATATCAATGGACAGATTATTCAAATGAAATCAGCAAGGAGACAGTGACTTTGGAGGACACATTGGACCAGATGGATCTAACAGATGCATTCAGAACATTCCATCCTAAAACAACAGAATACACATTCTTTTCTTTTTTTTTGTTTTTTAAGATTTTATTTATTTATTTGACAGGGAGAGATACACCGAGAGAGGTAACACCAGCTGGGGGAGTGGGAGAGGGAGAAGCAGGCCTTCCCTCAGAGCAGGGAGCCCTATGTGGGGCTCGATCCCACGACCCAGGGATCATGACCTGAGCCGAAGGCAGACACTTAACTACTGAGCCACCCAGGAGCCCCAAGAATACACATTATTTTCAAGGGCACTTGGAACATTCTCCAGAGTAGATCACATTTTGGCCACCAAACAAGTCTTAACAAATTAAAAAGAACTGAAGTTACATCATGCATCTTTTCCCATCACAACATAATGAAACTTGAAATCAGCCACAAGAAAAAATCAGGAAAGAGCACAAATACATGGAAGTTAAATAACAGGCTACTAAACAATGAAGAGGCAAAACAATAAATCAAAGAAGAAATAAAACAAAATACAAGGAGACAAATGACAGTGAAAATAAAAACAGAGTAGTCCAAAATCTTTGGGATGTAGCAAAAGCTGTTTTAATAGGGAACTTTACAGCAATACAGGCCTATCTCAAAGAGCAAGACAAACCTCAAATAAGTGACCTACTCTTACACCTAAAGGAGCTAGAGAAGAACCAACAAATCCCCAAAACTATAGGAGAAAATAAATATGAGTAGAAATAATTGAACAAGAAACTAAAAAAATAGAACAGATTAATTAAATCAGGAACTGGTTCTTTGAAAAGACCAACACAATTGATAAAACTTCAGCCACACTAAAAACAAACAAAAAACTCAAAACCAGAAATAAATGAAATAGCAACTGATGCTACAGATATACTATGAAAACTTATATGCCAACAAATCAACAAATTGGACAACCGAGAAGAAATAGATAAATTTCTAGAAATATATAACCTCTCCAAACTGAATCAGGAACAGAAAATCCTAATAGACTCATTACTAGCCAAGAAATTGAATCAATAATCAAAAAACTCCCAACAAAGAGTCAAAACCAGATGACTTCACAGGCAAATTCTACCAAATACTTACTTACTTATTTATTCATAAATATTTTATTTATTTATTTGACAGAGAGAAACACAGCAAGAGAGGGAACACAAGCAGGGGCAGAGGGAGAAGCAGGCTTCCAGCAGAGCAAGGAGCCCAATGCAGGTCTCAGTCCTAGGACTCTGGGATCATGACCTGAGCTGAAGGCAGACGCTTAATGATTGAGCCACCCAGGTGCCCATTTACCAAACATTTAAAGAAGAGTTAATACCTATTCTTCTCAAATTATTCCACAAAATAGAATAAGAAAAATTCCTAATTTATTCTATGAGTCCAGCATAACCCTAAGGGCAAAACATGATGAAGCCTCTACAAAAAAGGAAAACTACAGACCCTTATCTCTGATGAACATAGGTGCAAAAATCCTCCACAAAATACTAGCAAACTGAGTTCAACATGTATTTAAAAAAAAAAAGCATTCATCATGATCAAATGCAATTTATTCCAGGATGCAAGGGTAGTTCAGTATTTACAAATCAATCAAATACATCACATCAACAAGAGAAAGGATTAAAAGCCATATGATCATTTCAATAGATGCAGAAAAAGGATTTGACAAAGTACAACATCCATTCATAATAAAAACTCTCAATGAAGTATGTTTAGAGAGAACATGCCATGATATAATTTAGGACCTTTATAAAAACCTCACAGCTAACATCATCCTCAATGAAGAAAAACTAAGAGCTTTTCCCCTAAGGTCAGGAACAAGACAAGGATATCCACAGTCACCACTTTTATTTAACAAAGTCCTGAAGTCCTAGCCACAGAAATCAGGCATGAAAAAGAAATAAAAGTCATCCAAATTAGTTGGATGACATTAAAATATTCACTATCTGTAGATGACATGATACTCTATATGGAAAACCATACAGACCCCATTAAAAAACTATTAGAACTCATAAGTGAATTCCATAAAATCACAGTATACAAAATATACAGAATCTGTTGCATTTCTATACATTAATATTGAAGCAGCAGAAAGAGTATTAAGAAACCACTTCCATTTGCATTTACAGCAAAAAATACTAAAATACCTAGGAATAAAATTTAACCAAGAAGGTGAAAGACCTGTACTCTTAATAAAACATTGATGAAAAAAAGTTGAAGATGACAAAAACAAGTAGATATGTCATGCTCACAGAATATGAAAATAATGTTAAAACATCTGTATTACCAAAAGCAATCCACAGAATTAATGCAATCTGTATCAAAACACCAATAGCATTTTTCACAGATCTAGAACAAATAATCCTAAAATTTGGGTGGAACCACAAAAGACCTCAAATAACCAAAGCAATCTTGAAAAGAACACTGGAGGTATTACAATCCCAGATATCAAGATATACTATAAAATTGTAGTAATCAAAACAGTATAATAATAGCACAACAGTAGATACACAGATCAATAGGACAAAATAAAGAATCCAGAAATAATCCAGATTTATATGGTAAATTTTTTAAAAAAAGATTTTATTTATTTGACAGAGAGAGAGAGAGAGAGAGAGAGAGATTACAAGGAGGCAGAGAGGCAGAAAGAGAGGAGGAAGCAGGCTCCCTGCTGAGCGGAGAGCTGGATGGGGACCTGATCCCGGGACCCTGAGATCATGACCTGAGCCGAAGGCAGCGGCTTTAACCCACTGAGCCACCCAGGCGCCCCTATATGGTCAATCAATCATTGACAAAGTAGGCAAGACTATGCAATGGGAGAAAAAAAACAAAACAAAACAGTTGCTTCAATAAATGGTGCTGGGAAAACCAGGCAGCTACATGCAAAAGAATGACACAGGGTCAATTTCTTTTACTACTCACAAAATAAACTCAAAATTGATTCGAGACCTAAATGTGAGATCTGAAACCATTAAAATCCTAAAAGAAAGCCCAGGCAGTAATTATCTGACACAGGATATGACATTTCTCCAGATATGTCTCCTGAGGCAAGAGTAAATAAAAAATAAACTATTGGCATAAAACACTTCTGCACAGCAAAGGAAACAATAAGCAAAAGACAACCTACTAAATGGGAGGAGACAGCTCTCAATGACCTATGTGATAAGGGGCTAGTATCCAAAATATATAAAGAACTTCTATAGCTCGACACCAAAAAATAACAACCCGATTAAAAATGGACGGAAGACACACAGATGGCCAGAAGATACATGAAAAGATGCTTAACATGACTAATCGTCAGGGAAATGCAAATCAAAACCACGATGACATATCACCTCACACCTGTTAGAATAGAAAAGTTAGTAACACAAGAAACAACAGTCCTGGTGAGGATGTGGAGAAAAAGGAATCCTTCTGCACTGTGCTGGGAATGCTAACTGGTTCAGACATATGAAGGTTCTTTACAAAAAAAAAAAAAGATTACCTATGACACAGTCCTTTCACTACTGGGTATCTACCTAAAGAATACAAAAGCACTGGGGCACTCGAGTGGCACAGTTGGTTAAGCATCTAACTCTTCGTTTGGGCTCAGGTTGTGATCTCAGGGTGGTGAATTTGAGTTCTGCATCAGGCTCTGTACTTGGCACAGAGTATCCTTAAGACTCTCTGTCCTTCTGCCCCTCCCCCACTCTCTAAAACAAACAGATAAATCTTTTTTTAAAAAAAGAATACAAAAGCACTAATTCAAAGGGATATATGCCTCCTTATCTTTTTTGCACCATTATTTACAACAACTGAAATATAAAAGCAACCCATGTTCACCAATAAATGAAGAAGATGAAGTATGTGTGTCTACACACACACGTGCACGCATGCACACAATGAAATATTACTCAGCAAAAAGAATGAATTAACTCTTGCCATTTGTAAAACATGGGTGGGCCTCGGGGGTATAATGCTAAAGAAAATAAGCCACGGGGGACACATACCATAGGATTTTGTGCATGTGGAATCTAAGAAACAAATGAACAAAGGAAAAGAAAGGGAGACAAAAAACAAGATTCTTAACGTTAGAGAACTGGTGGTTATCAGCAGGGACGTAAGTGGGAGAATGGGTGAAACTGTGAAAGGGACAGAGTCCACTTTTCATGATGATCACTGAGTAACATATAGAATTTTTGATTCAGCTATCTTGTTCACCTGAAACTAACACCATACATTATATTGGAATTAAAAATAATTTTAAGAAATATGCCATTTATTAAATATAGTAAATTCATAAAATACAAATAGCTTTTTTGGGTATTTTGTGTCAATAGGATGGAACTGCTATAATCTAGCACCATTTCTATGATACTAACCATTGCTGGTTATCCAGATAAAATCATGGGTATATCACAATTAATTACCAAAATCATAGGTATAAATTTTGTTCTCTTTCCAGTAGAAGTGAAATGTCCTTTTACAAAATGATTGACTGATGGTTCACTTAAAGATTAGTAAGAAAGAATGTGTTGTATAAATACATCAATGTGTTTATACATGTTTATACTCCATGCATTGAACACAGATGACTCTAGACAGGATTTTAAGTTCAACACCCTCATTCCATCCCTTGACTTTCTACATCTAAGAGAAAAAAATGTATTCAGGTTAAGGAAATACCTAACAAAGATTATGAAAGATAAAGTATTGCTTGAAGCAAGTATCTTTTGCTTACCTTCTGAATGTAATACATTTTAGAGTCTAGTTTACTTCTTTATTGTATTATACACAAAAAACCCAAGTTCAATTTAAGCAAGCTACACATCATACTCCCGTACTTATATATTTTTAATGCTATTCATATTTTAGGTATCTTTTTTTATGAAGAATTGATACTTTGATACTTGCCATCCAGACTTCTTTAATTATTAATTTATCTTATGAGTTTTAAAAAATCTTCAAAAGATAAACTAGTTATCTGCAAAGGACTATTCTGTCTTTAATCAAAGATATATCAAGTCTCTTTGATCTGATGAACAATGGTTTGAAAAAGAAGTAAACCTTGTTTTTGGTCGGTTGATTAAAGGCAGTTTCTAGTTTCTCAATGTTCTATCACTTCAGAGATAAAATTAATTTAATTAATGATATATAAATTGCCAAAACGATCTTGCATCGATTTAAAGACTAGGTTAGAAAATTTTCACAAACTATAATATAATTTGTGTTATTTCAACACACTTTTCTACCTTAAAATAATACAAGTTAGGTTACACTCAGAAATGAAATTTTAAATCTTAATACATTTAGTGAAGAGTATAATAGTTGATCAAGATGCATATGAATAACTAAAGAAAGTATAATTTAAGAGAGCGAAGGAACATGGCTATATTGACCTAATTTACCAATCATGTTTTAAATCATACTTATGTAATAAATTTTCAACTAATGATCTTAACATTAAGATATTGGTTTAAATTTGCAACACTTTGTTTGCAATTATAATTGTATCACTCTATCAGATTTTNGGACCCTGAGATCATGACCTGAGCCGAAGGCAGCGGCTTTAACCCACTGAGCCACCCAGGCGCCCGAAATTTTAAATCTTAATACATTTAGTGAAGAGTATATTAGTTGATCAAGATGCATATGAATAACTAAAGAAAGTATAATTTAAGAGAGCGAAGGAACATGGCTATATTGACCTAATTTACCAATCATGTTTTAAATCATACTTATGTAATAAATTTTCAACTAATGATCTTAACATTAAGATATTGGTTTAAATTTGCAACACTTTGTTTGCAATTATAATTGTATCACTCTATCAGATTTTATGACAAATTATATATTATACAGAAAATTTATGTTTGGTACGTTCTCTATATATTTCTAGCAGTCTATAGAATAGGATATAATATTTCTAAACACGAGTGTGGATTTTAATAAAGAAAAAAATGTTAGACATTATCTGAATAACCTGCAAGAAAAGGTGTTTCAAAGTCAAAGTTGTATTTATACACAAAATTTGAATTCACTTAACATGCTTTGAATGACATATTTATCCGACTTCCATTATATAGCGCTGAACTACCAGCAGCAAATTTCTTTATTATTCTGTTACCATAGATGCAAAAATAAACAAAAGGTTTTTATAGATATACTTCTAAAACCTCCCCCCCCACACACAAACTAGGATGTCATAAACCTAAAATAAAATTTCCTTGAAGAAAAAACTATTTGGCCATTAGCCCCCACTAGTCAAGCTTCTATAGCATCATTCCCAATTGAGGATTATTCCCAACTGAGGATTATTTTTAGCTTATCTTGAATTCCCACAAAAGCAGATCTTCAAACAAAATATTTAAGGAAAATTTGAGAACAATCTGTAAAAACACATATAGAGCAGAGGACAAGTGAGACATGTAA
Source organism: Ailurus styani (assembly GCA_002007465.1). Lineage (NCBI taxonomy): Eukaryota > Metazoa > Chordata > Mammalia > Carnivora > Ailuridae > Ailurus > Ailurus styani. The sequence continues at coordinate 3,816,128 of LNAC01000130.1, read as the reverse complement.
TAGAAGTCCATATAGTTTCCACTGATGAGCACAATGCCACTGTGGTCACCTGGGTCTCAGACCTGGTATGGACTTCTAGGAAATGATTTGGATCTAATCTAAGAGTAGCTTCCTTGCAGGGCAAAGAAACCACCATGTTTATATACCTATTTGCATTCATCACTTTAAGAGCTGTTCCTCAGAATCATTTCTTGTAGGTATCAGTAGAAAGTATCGGTAGAAAGCTATTACAGTGTCAAAATGTATCTTTGATGATACAATTGGTAGAAAATTTGTCCCCTCTACACTGTTGGTAGGATGACAGGGTTCTGTTGTTTTTGCTTTTAGAATACTATATTACAGCCTTCATACTGATTAGTATATAAATTTCCTAGAGCTTACTAATTGCACTTCTAGAGAAATAGGGTTAATTATGTGTCACAAGCATTTACCCAGATGTTCACCGAAGCATTCATTCACCATTATTTGTTGGACAATATGCGATATATCTTCAGTTTACTCTCTAGATCTCTCTCCACTTTATCATTGAGCTTCCCTTTGGAAATGGGCAGCTAACAGCCCTCCATGTTATCACAGAGAGAAAGAAGAGTGCAATCAAAGGATGTATTTTCCCAGATCCCTCCTTGCAAAAATCTGTCATGGACTGGCTATATCACAATACCTAAGCCACGACTCCAGTGAGATGGCATTCTCTACAGCGCTTTTCTGCTCCCTGCCTTTGACCCTTAGTGAATGACAGTTCACGCAAATCACTAGATTCTAGTGTGCATTCTATTTTTTGCCAGCCGTGGCTTTGGCTAATACAACATTTACGATATGACAGGTATTCCTGTTGCCAGCATTAGGTCACTTAGCTTAAATTCTAGTGAGGAAGACCAACACCACAAATATAAATGACTCAAATTTGTGGATTTAAAAGAGAAACAAAGCCAAAAAGAAGTAAATTTTGTGGGCATTGAAATTAACCAAAGGGATATTCTAGAAAATACTTCTGTGAGTAATCTAAAGGAACTAAGGGTTTGTCTGGGATTTTCCTGGGCAGGGAATTGAGAAGGAAAGCATTTCACCTACAGTAAGATTGTTAAGAGCAAAGACCCTGAGATAAAAACATGCCTAATGTATTTGAGCTATCAGGAGTCCAATGAGACTGGAGTAAAATTAGCAAGAAGAGAAGCACAGGAGGTCAGCTCCTATAGAATTTTGTAAACTATCTTAAGGAAAGTGATGTTTAATCTGAGTGAAATAAATGCTTTCTGCAGGCATTTTATCAGAGGAGTGAAATGACGGGTGCTATGTTTTAATAGAATCACTCATTCTCCCATGTTGAAAATGGAGTGAAGTGGAGGATTTGCCAAAGTGGGAAGACCAGTTAGGAGGCATTGGAAATAATCCAGAAGAGATGTTGCAAACTGTGACCCCGGTAAAGTGAGTAGGTGATTTACTTCTGTATACTTTTGCATGTTGAAAGAAAAATACAATTTCCTAATGGATTAGATGAAGAATGTAAGAAAAACAACAGTTAAGGAGAATGTTAACATTTTTTTGGTCAGAACAACAGAAAAGTTTTAGTTGACTTTTACTGAGAACAGAAATACTCCTGTTGGAGCTGGTTCATGGATGTAAATTAAGAGGTTAATTTTGGATTTGTTAACTTTGATATTTCTAATACATATAAGAAAAAACTTAAATAGGAGATTAGAAGTATAAATTTCACTTCAGAGGAACAAACTAGTCTGGGTTTATTAATTTGGGAGTTAGCACTGGATTTACAATTTAAAGCTGTGAGGCTAGGTAAGACTGACTATGGATTTTGTATAGATATAAAAGCGAAACAGTGACAGTACTGGGTTCTGTAGATGCTCGATCTATGGGCGGGCGGCGCGGGATTGGGAGGAAGGACAAGAAAAACAGAAGTAGCCGCAAGTGGGCAGAAGAATCAAGATGTCGTGTTGTGCCAATGAAATGAGCCTTTCAAAGATGTAACAAGCAACAGTGTCAAATGTTGTCAGTAGCAAAATGACCCTGAATATCCCATGTTATGTGATATTAGTCCCGAATAAGATCACCTCTGGGAATTAACTATTCTAAGTATTGATATGGATGGTGTTGGGGATTTTTTTAAGTGTCAAGAAGTAAAAATCTGGATGAATTTAAGAGAAAATGGAGAGTATTTTCAGAGAACTGAAAGGGCCAGTATCTGGGGAGGGTAGTGATTTTTTGTGTGTGCCAATTTAAAACGGAAGTAATAAAAGTACATTTGTATGCTGAAATGAATGGTCCAGAATAGAGTGTAAAATAGTAATATAAGAAGGTAGGACTGGGTGCCTGGGTGGCTCAGCCAGTTAAGCATTTGCCTTTGGCTCAGGTCATAATCCCACGGTTCTGGGGTTGAGCCCTCTATGGGGATCCCTGCTGGGCAGGGAGCCTGCTTCTCCCGCTCCAGGTCCCCCTACTTGTGTGCTCTCTCTCAATCTGTCAAATAAGTAAATGAAATCTTTTGTTTAAAAAAAGAAGGAGAAGGTAGGACTGAATGCATTAAAAAAAAAATGTACTGGCCTTAGGTAGGAACAAGGATAGTTTAACTTCTATAAGAGGAGAGAATATTATACAGGCATGAATTTTCATGTACAGGAGATTGGGAGCTTGCAGAATTTCTCCTATAGTGTCTTCTGATTTATCAGAGAGAAAAAGGAATACAAAAAGTCAGCCCCTGGGTATCAGAAAAAGAAATAAGATATTAGGCATTTTTGAAGAAAAAGAGTAATGCAGGAGACTGACGTGTAAGAGATTGACAGAGTGGATGGAACAGAAACGTCTGAATTTTTAGAAGGCTAAAAGGCCAATGAATTCAATAATCATGAATCAAAAGTGAGATTAATCAGCAAATGTTTTTTCTTCTTCTTCCTTAGCTACCTTCAGCTGCACTGGTGTGATCACTGAGAAGGTGAAGAGTTAGATTTACTGAGTTAGTATTTTGCAAAATGCTTATGATTAAATTAGTCAAATTATTATAACAGATTTTTATTTATTACTAACATATCTTTACAATATGCCAGGCACCATTCTAAGCTCTTTATGATATGCACTCATTTAAATGTCTTAATAGCCCTACGAGGTAGATGTTATACTATGCCCATTTGTACAGATGAGGAAATTTCAATACAGATAGGTTAGGCTTTTTGGCTCATGTGTTAGAAGCTGTAAGTGATGGAATTAAGTTTCAAACCATCGTGTTCTTTCCAGACCACTCATACCTTTTAGGAATTAAGCAGGTAAGGAGGGAGTAAAGGGCATGAGGTGAGAAGTCAAAAACAAACCTTTCGTAGATTAAAGACTCAGGTATGATCTAGACATTGTCGGAGATGGAATATCAGAGGGGGTGATACTAGAGAAGGTGGGAAAGAGACGGGTTTGGTAGATTATTGTTTAATGTTTATATTTGGGATTATGAAGGGGCAGCAGCGGTAATAATGGCCCAGTCATAAGTATAACCATGGGACTGGACAGGATAGCGAAGAGGGAAGCATCATTTGAGAAGATGATAATATCCCTAAAGCCAAGATACGAAGTAGACTATATGAACACTGAAATGTCTGGGAATTACAACAGGAGTTACAGGAATGGAGTGTACACAGAGATCTAAAGTTCTTAAGAAATTGTAGAGTCTTATAGGAAAAGACTGCAAACAAAGGGGATTATCTGAAATAACAAGCAATTGTTAGTAATAACAATTTAAGAGGTGGGCAAAAGGGACATCCATGATTTTCCTCACAACACTTAGAAAAAAACGAGGTAGAACTTGGATTTTTTATAGGAAGCTCTCCACAACATATTTTATACACATATTGTTCAACCAAATTGTATACTGTAAATACAGTATGAATTCCACCACGAATTATATATTTCTCTTGAATAGAAGGACACGTTAAGTTTATTCTGATTATTTTTTTATTTTTATTGATTTATTTACTTTTAAGGATGCTCCACACCTAGCATGGAACCCAACGCAGGGCTTGAACTCAGAACCCCAAGAGCAACACCTGAACCGAGATCGAGAGTTGGACACTGAACCAACTGAGCCACTCAGGCAGTCCAGGACAATTAAGCTTAAAGAAAAAAGTCTGGAAAAACATTCCAAGCATAATAGTTGCCAGGGGAAGAGGTCAAATAGGGAATTTTGAAAAAAATATATTGTTTCAAACTTTTATTTTTTTATGACTTTTTATTTTTGTTAAAGATTGTGTTTATTTGAAAGAGAGAATGTACCAAACCAAGGGGAGAGGCAGAGGGAGAAGCAGATTCCCCATTGAGCAGGGAGCCTGATGCGGGGCTTGACCCCAGGACTCTGGCATCATAACCTGAGCTGAAGGCAGACACTTAACTCAGCCACCCAGGCGCCCTTGTTTTAAACTTTTAAACAACAATATGATTACATATGCAAGGAAACTGATTAAAGGATACAGGCTTATAATTTTAAAGAGAAGTTTATGAAACAATGAATCTTGGAACACTGGATCAAAAGCTAATGATGTATTTTACAGTGACTAACATAACAGAATAAAAAAATAAAAAGTTTATGCAATTAAAATATTCTTGCATTTCTTCTTCCATTTCAACTACTTAGCAAACTCCCTTTGATCAGTTTCTTATATATCCTTGGAGATATTTATTTACCCTGTGAAAATGTTTAGAATGTTTTATTGATATAAAGCACATGTTTAGAAAAGTGAACCTCAGTTTGATATAAATTTAGAAGTGCAACCAAAGACATAAAAAAAAGTAAAAAATAGCCCACAATCCAGAACTATCATAGATACTAACCCAAACACTCCATCACCTGGTTAACCCTATCCTGACTTCTAACACAATAAATTTTTATTGGCAAATTTTAACTTTATACAGATGAAATCGTATTTTCTTATATTTGAGAAATTTATTCATGCTATTAAAACTAGCTGCAATTTTTCTTTCTTGAAGATTATATTCTAAAAGCATACCACTAGTATTTATTAATGATTACTGATTTATTGGTTATTGATGGACATTTGGTATATTTAACTTCTTAGCTTTTATAAATCACTGCTGTGAATATTCTTGTAGATATCTTTGTCTATACATTTGCCTATAGAGTTTCAATATAATTACCTGATTTTACCAGTAAGTGGGATTCTATTAGATATCTTCTTTTTGAATGCTCTTGTTACATTAATGTTTTATTGTGTATGTTAAATTTTTTTCTTTAGTCATTTTTATTTTGATATGGTTGATAGTATTTTGGCCTTGAAAAATATTTTATGCATGTTGAATATAGGAATTTGTAATCACATTTATTCTTCCTCAACAAGACTGTATCTTATAGAAAACTTATCCAATACTTTTTTTTAATTCCCTTCTAACTCCAATTATAAATTAGTCTAACACTGGTTTTGTAAAACTGTTTTAGAAACTTTATCTTTTCTCTGGAAAAGTTTAAATAATACTAGAGTAATTTGCTCCTTTTAGATTAGGTAATTAAACTATAAAATTTTGTGGGCATTATCTTTATCAGGTACTTAGATTTTGATGACTTTTACAATTATTTTATAATTATTGGACTATTAAGATTTCATGTTTGAGAATCACAGCCATTTAATGTCTCTAAAATTCATCAATTGAATAAAGGTGTCCAAATCTGATTAAAATATTTTTTAGACATTTACAATTTTCTGTTTTATTCCATATACAATTTCTAAATTTTATATATTTTCCTCTCTGTTTTTATTGCTTAGGGAAGGTCATTACTTATCTTTAATTATATTTTTCAAAAAACCATTCTTTTATTCATTTACTAAGTCTTAATAAAAATGATTCTATTTTTATATTAGACTTTTCACTCTTCTATTGTATTGATTTTAATGCTTGACAATATTTGCATCCTGGGGTGATTTTTTATTGTTATTATTTCACTTTTAATTGTGTCCTTACTGATAGTTGTTTAGGATACTTTTAAATTCCCTGTAGTGTGGAATTTCGTTTTTCTTAAAAAAAAATCTTCCTTACAACATAATCAGAGAATATGGCACTTATTATTCCTATTTTTGACAATTAAGATTTTCTCTACGGTCCTAATATATGCTGACTTTTTATAAATTTTCCATGGGTTTTGTATAACGATATAAATATAAATGACTAGATATTGGTTAGTTCAACAAATATTTTAGGACTCACTATATCATTAGCACCAGGAAGTGAAAAAAAAAAAAAGCAAACATTCCTGTCCTCTTATAGTTTACACTTAGTTAGTGAAGAAATAAAAAACCCTGTGCATCTCAGTTAAATAGATTGTACCATCTCTTTTAAATGCCATTGGGGAAGAAAGCGGAAAGATAGCTTTCAAGGGCAGGCACTGCGGGTTTGCTGTTTTATGTGTGATGGCTTTGAAAACCTTCCCTGATAAAGTGGTGTTGAGCAATGACTTGAAGGAGTTGAAAAGAGATCTCTATGCATATCCGGAGGAAAGAGAATTGCATTGTGCAAACAGCCAGTAAAGAGTCTCTAACGTCAGAGTGTATTTAGCATAGCTGAGAAACACAGAAAGACTTGCATGGCTGAGGAAGAGTAAGGAAGCGGTTCAATTGTAGGAAATGAAGTGAGACATGTGTCAGGCTAGAGAAGGGGAAGCTGGTGGAGTAGAGAGATCTGAGCTCACCTCATCCCACGTACACATCAGAGCTGCAACTAAATATACAGCAACCCTGTGAACAACCTGGAGAAAAGCAGGACAGCGCCTCCACAGCTAAGGATATTCTTTTTAAAGCTACACTGAGGAGGGAAAGGGGCGGAGACATCAGTGCTGCAAGTGGGAGGGATATCGGAGATACAGAAAGCCTCCCTGAGGAATGAGGGGCTCCAGCCCCACATCAGAGAGCCCCAGTCTGGGGTCATTCATGGTAAGATGAACCCCCTTAACACCTGTCTTTGAAAATCAGTGGAACTTATCTATAGGACACCCACAGGGCGCTGAGAAACTGAGATTCCACTCTCCAAAGGCCTGCCCACAAGCTAACTTGCTCTTAAACCCAGCACAAAGGCAGGAGTTTGAAAAGCACTGAATCATGTATGAAGCTTTTTGATTAATTTTCGGGCATGTGGTGCAAAAACAGGATCTGTAGGTACTTTTCCAGCAATAAAAACATTGACGGGAGCCTTTTTTCTTGCCTTCCTTCAGTCTACCTGGCCTAATACTGGTAATCTATTTCTGAAACTCTCTACCTCGCCAGCACCCCCTCACTGCACCCCAGTATTTCCATGCAGACCTGCCCACCCAATCTGAAAACCTGGCATCCCTCCAAAGTGACTCCCACCCTATGACACTCAGTGGGTAGAACTGATCAGGAGCAGCACCTTGGCAAAGCAATGACTTGTCCAGGAAGATGGAAAGACCTGCTCTTCCAATCAGCAAGAGAGCAACAGTCATGGCCAGACATTGTAACCAGTTGGTTAATATACCAACCCCACCTATTAATATACCCACAGCAGCTAAACCTGAGCTCCTCAACCAGCTGACCTGGAGAAAGCCCAATCCACACTGTGCCTGAGGCAGTCATGGCCCAAAAACAACAGGAGGGAGCATGCAGCCCATGTATGGGACACCTCTGGAGTACCTGGTTCTGATAAAAATGGGTGATTGTGCTACTGGGCCCCACAGGGTGCCTTTAATGTAGGACCACTACCTTCAAGACCAGGAAAAGTAGATGACATACCTAATACATTGAGAAAAACCAGTCAGACAAAATGACCAAAAGATTATGTTCTGACCAAAAGGTAAAGACAAACCATCAGAAAAACAGCTAAGTAGAAGATAAGCAATCTACCTGAAAAAAAGTTGAAGTTAATAGTCATAAATATGCTCACCAAACTGGGGGGGGGTGGAGTGTGGATGAACGTACTGAGAACTTCAATAAAGAAATAGGAAATAAAAAGAATCACAGACCACCCCCCCCCAAAAAAAAGAAAAAAAAGAAAAGAGAAAAGGAAAGGGAAAGGGAAAGGGAAGAAAAATACACTCCAGGGAATCAACAGGTAGATTACAGGACGTAGAAGAATAGGTCAGTAATCTGGAAGACAGAAATCATCTACACTGAACAGAAAGAAAAAAAAAAATTTTAAATGAGGATAGATAAGGGACACCTGGGGCACTTGAGACCAGGGGACACTTGACAACAGCAAGTGTGCAACTATTCATATTATAGGAGTGCAAGAAGAAGAGAACAGAAAATATATTGGAAGAATACCTGAAAACTTCCCTAGCCTGAGAAAGAAAACAGACATTCAGATGGCTGTAGCAGAGTCCCAAACAAGATGAACCCCAAGAGATCCACAATGAGACATAGCAGTAAGGAACACCTCCAATTCATTCTATAAAGCCAGCATTACCCTAATACCAAAACCAGATGAACACACTCCAAAATATAAATAATTTATCTAAATAAGTTTATTTATAGAAATATTTTTGTAAATTTTATTTATATAAATTTATTTTTAAATATAAAATATATATTTATATAATATATAATTTATATTTTATATAAATATATTTTATAAGTATATAAATATTAATATTAAATATATAATTAAATCATTAAAATTTTAAAATATAAATTTTTATAATTATATATTTATATATAACATGTATTATATATAAAATATATAAATATAAGTATAAAAATTATATATAAATATATAAATGTCAAATTATATAATTTAATCATATAACTTTATTATACATTATAGTCATAAATTTATGAATTATAAAATTATAAAAATGTATAATATGAAATATATGAATATATGATTTTATATATAAATATAAATTATATAATATATAAATATAAATACATAATTTATATTTATACATTATATAAATAATTTACATAGATTTATTTTATTTAAATATTTATTTACATATATACATATATGTATATATAAAAGGTCTATATCTCTGATGAACATAATGTAAAATTCACAAATTAGAAAACTGAATCCAACACTATATTAAATGGCTTATTCCCCACAACCAAGTGTAATTTCTTTCAGGGATGTGAGGATAGTTCAGTATCTACAAATCATCAATATGATAAACCACATTAACCACATAATAAGGTTAAAAATCATATTATATATCTCAATAGGTACATAGAAAGTGTTTGACCAAATTCAATATTCATTTATTATAAAAATCCTCAAGTAAGTAGGTACAAAGAATATATAGCTCAGCATAATAAAGGCCATGAGTGATAGACACACAGGTAACATGATAGTGAATGATGTAAACCTGACAACTTTTCTCCTCTAAGATTGAGAGCAAGATAAAAACGCCCCCACTTTTTTTTTTAAAGATTTATTTATTTATTTGAGGTAAAGACAGGGAGTGAGCAGGTGGGAAGGAGAGGCACAGGGAGAGGGAGAGAGTGTCTTAAGCAGACTCTGCCCTGAACATGGAGCCCAGTGTGAGCCTCATGACCTGGGCTGAAACCAAACTTTGGAAGTTTAACCAACTGAGGCATGCAGGCACCCCAAGGATGCTGTTCTAAACACTTTTATTCAACACAGTATTGGAAAATCTAGCTACAGTAATTAGACAAGGAAACAGAAGTAAAAGGCATTTAAATTAGTAAGGAAGAAATAAAACTATTCTTGGGGGCCTGGGTGGCTCAGTGGGTTAAAGCCTCTGCCTTCGCTCAGGTCAGGATCTCAGGATCCTGGGATGGAGGCCCACATCAGGCTCCCTGCTCGGAGCCTGCTTCCTCCTCTCTCTCTGCCTGCCTCTCTGCCTACTTGTGATCTCTCTCTCTGTGTCAAATAAATAAATAAAATCTGTAAAAAAAAAAAAAAGAAATAAAACTATTCTTATTTGCAGATAACAGGACATTTACAAAAAACTGTAAAGACTCTACCAAAAAATAGAAACAATTACAACTGGATAAATGAATTAAGGGTGCAGAATACAAAATTTATACATAAAAGTTGTCGTACTTCAATATACTAATAATGAGCTAGCAGAGATTAATAATCCCATTTATAATTTCATCAATAAGAATAAAATACCTAGTAATACACTTAACCAAGGAGATGGAAAACCTATACTCTAAAAACCTTAAGGCACTGATGAAAGAAACTAAAGACAATGCAAGCAGATGGAAAGATATTCCATGCACACAGATTGGGAGAATTAATTGGGAGAAATGTAGGATTGAAAAAAATACAAGGATGAGTGGCACTTTGAAAACAATCTAATATAGTTTGGAAAATAATGTATTTTTTATCAATTCCAGTAATATATGGAGTAAGAAATTCCAGCACAGATTTTTCTAGCCAGTTAATTTAGGACCCAATTAAATAATTCTCTTCTTCCAGGTTGGGGTACAAATTTAAAACCCAAATGTCTCAGCCAAGATTTCAAAAAGCTTATCCTTACCATCTTCTTAAAATTACATAAGAAAGTGTATCTAAAACTCTTCATTCAGTGGAAACTCTTGCCAGCATATTTAAATGCCTATCAAGGGATAACAAGGATCAGTGACCTCTTCAAAAATGGACATATCTTACTTCATACTCCATTTTATTGCTTTATTTATTATACAAATAAAGTCCTGTTAATTGCTGCCTTTGAAGTTATCAAAAATATGTAATGCAGTAGAAAATAAGCAACTTCTATAATTTTAAATGCATAGTAGTGAAAATAGTGCCATAAAGCTTTACACATTTTTTTAAAAATTTTCTCTAATCTTTGACAATTTGTGGAAGCTCTAGGGAACAGCCTACAAGGTGTAAGTTACAAGTATAATTTCTACTCTGGTCACATGGCTCCCCTGAGGTCAGAGGTCTTTTCTCATACCCACAAACTGATCATATAAAATAACAGCATTATTATTTAAATATATATATATATATATATATATATGTATGTATGTATATATATGATGGACTTACTCAAAAATCCACTTACATTTTATAGAATTGGGAATAGCCCTGAATAATACAAGAAGAAAATCCTTGACTTCAAATGAGATACAGTAGAAGGAGATAGATAATAAAACTACAACACTTAATACACTTAATAAAAATAAAGCTTAATAGAGGATGCTCACTGCTGTGTAAAATTTGAAAAAAATAAAGAGGAAGCAGGTTTGTGGGTGGTGTCAACATTAAATAGAGGGATCAAAAGGAGCCTCACTGAGAAGAGGCAATGAGCAGATACCTTCACAAGAAATAACTTTCCTGGCAGGGGGCGTGTTTTTGAAGAACAAAGATATCCTTCTAATGTAAAGGGGAAAGGCAGTGGACATCACACTGGTGAGGTGACTCCATATTCTTTAGTCTCAAAGAGGGTCATAAGGACAATGAGCAGCAACCAGTTAGATGAAAAGATAAAAGACTGCGAAGAGAAATAACATGGTCAAAGAAATTTTGCCTTGAGGTTTCTATGTCCCTGATACAAGTAAAACATAGACAAATATGGTCCTAGTTAGGATAATTAGGCAACTAATTAAAACCAATTAACCCAGTCTCCACCTGGAAAATGAAGTCTAGAGCTACAGTGCACTTATGAGGTCTAAGTATCTGGTTAAAAAGAGCCTTCAGCACTCTGTCCTGCTGTTGTGCTAATTGCAACTCAGTTGACTGAGAAAACAACTTGGGAAAGAGAAGCCCTTCTTTTAAAAAGTCCTTCATTCTGACAATCACCACTATGGAAATATTCATTTCAACACTGATATATGATAGTATCAGTGATAGTGTTAAACATACACATGGACACAGACATGGTTACACAAAAATACATACTTTTTTCTTAAGCTTAATGAGCTACAATAGGATTATTAATTTTAAAAAATAGAAGAAAAAAGGATGCAAGATTTGAAGTTTTATGAAGATTTATAGTTTTTACCTCATTGGAATATAAAGTTATGATTAAAATTCTTGATTAGACTATGAAATTATTTTATTCTGAGTCTTTTGCACGTAAGAATCTCTCTCTCAAAAAAGACTCTTTCTCCACATACACACAGACACACACTTGTAGAGACAGATACACAAATGTCACTACCAGCGATTTCATGTGATTTTTTTTCCTTTCAACAACGTAAGGTACAAAGAAATTACTTTAGCATCATGCTGATCATAATGCTTTATAAATTTCTATACACAAAATACATACGTGTGCATAGAGAGATTTCATGAAATTACTGTACTTCTACAAGTCTGGATTTATATGTTATTCCTTTTAAATTTCACTCAATCATAAAGTTCATAGGCATCTCTGTACTGGTTACAAATAAGCCTACTGTTATATACTTAACTGATTAATATGTTTAAATGTCACAATGGAATTATACCCACTAAATAGTCATAAAGGAAGCTTTAGAAATTTCGGCTAGTCTATAAAATAAAAGGGTTCCAGGGAGTAAAGATTAATGAATCAATTAAATTTATTCCAAAATACCACAGATTAACAATGAACTTTTAAATATTAATTTAAAAAATACAATATGACATCTATTGAAATTCACTGCAGGAGAAGGTGAATAAAAATCATGGAAACAAAAGGATTAATGATATCTTTAGAAAACCTAAAGAATATTTACTACCACTCTGCTCACCACCATGATAAACTATATATAATGTTTTGGCTAATCTTTCCACCTCTTTAATATCACTGCTTAATATAACTAAACAGATTCATACAAGTTAAATTATTTGCTCAAATTTACACAAATGAAGGATAGATTTGTTTTAAAGCTGTGATTTTTAGGGTTTGCTTTTACATCAGTAAAAACTTAGAAAGATGACAATTCCATGTATGGGTTTCGATTTAATGCTTGTTTATGAATGATTTTAAGGAAGTAATTTAGGGAATTTAGGGAAATTTAGAGAAATAATTTAGAGAAGAAAAAATAGAAAACCCTGGTTGGAGATGAAAGTTTGTACTTCAGGAAAAATGTTGAGACAGACTCATGGAACTATTTTTTAATCAGGGTCACAAAAGTCCTTTCCCTAGAAACCTGAGCTTTAAGGAAACTTGTTCTCAATTTAAATGCACTGATTTCAAATCCCAACTCTATCACTTTCTAGATTTTTGTCCTTAGAGAATTTATTTCATGTTTCTGTTGGTCAGCATCCATATCTATGAAATAGGAAAATAATACTATTACATTTGCCTTTTTCTTTGTGTTGAGATTTGTGGCTTGCACCATAGCACAAAATCGCCAACCTGTCCTTGAAGCCATCTCATACTCCACTAGTTCTCACAAAGACCCATAAATACAGTAAAATAAATAAATAAATAAATAAATGCCAACTGTACTTAACGTTTTTAATAAAGCAGTACAAACCAAGAATTCTATTAAATTTTGACTCCTGAGTACATTTATTTTTAATATTCTATGTGACAATTGGGAGACATGTATATAGCATTTCTGCAGCAAACCAAAAGTCACGGTTGCCTGAAACAGAGATTGATAAACTTTCGTTTCCTTAAGGGGCCAAATACTAAGTGTTTTAGACTTTGTGAGAAATCTAGACTTGGTGGCAGCTAAGTTACCTTTGTTTGCCACTAAAGCATGAAGGCAACAAATTAGTAAATTAAGAAGTGAGCACAAAACCAATAAAACTGTGTTTACGAAAGCATGTGACAGGTCAGATTAGGTCTGCTAGGCTGTAGTTTACCAGCTACTCATCCAGGAGAAACTTTACACAGTTGCTTGAGTTGCAAGTTAAACTAGATTTTTTTGGTGGAAGAAAAACTGGCAGGAAAAAAACTGTGGTTAAGTAAATTTGGGTATTGCTGATGGTTTCTCAAAAATAAAGTTTATTTCACAACAAAAAATTGAAAACATTTGTTACCACATACAAAATTTCAGCTTCCAGGGAAAGTTCAACTTAGAAAGCTGTAGCCACTGCTGTGAGCCTGACAGTGTTTTTCGTTTGTTGTTTTTTGCTTGTTTGTTTTAAACATGTTCAGTTAGCCACTGTAGAGCACGTCATTAGTTTTTGATGTAGTGTTTTAGTATTTAAAATCTTGTCTAGGAGCCAAGATTTAAGATGACAGTGTGGAGGATCCTGAACTCACCTCCCCCCACAGACACGACAAATTACAGCTACATACGGGGTAATCTGCCTCTGGAAAGGACCTTAGAACTAGATCAACAGCCCCACCCCAACCCAAGCAGCACTGATAAGGGTAGGTGAGGCGGAGACAGTTTCACCTGGACCTCATACCAGGCATGGTGACCCCACAGGTGGGAGGGATCCCCAGTATACGGAACACTCCCTCGAAGAGTGAAGGGTTTTACCCCACACCAGGCACCCTGACCCTAGAGGCTGGCACCAGAAAGGCTAGTTCCCCAAATGTCTCGTTTTGAAAATTAACACTAGGGACACCACAGAACTAGAACAGGTAGAGATCTCACTTAAAAAGGGTTGGGGTACAAATCCACTTGTCTGAAGATCCAGCATGAAAACAACAGGTTGAAAAGTGCCTAGAGCATAAAGCAGGAACACCCACTTACTAATTTTAAGGCGGCTGACAGAGGCAAGAACCCGCAGGGATTTTAGGCAGAGAGGGAAGTGCTGGCAGATGCCATTTATGCAGTCTCATCCTAATTTGCTGGTGGTAGAAACAACAGGTGACATTTTTCGCGCATGACCTTTAGCCTGCTAGCACCAGAAGACAGGTCCTGCCTACACTGTACTGTAATCCGCCTGGATGAGCACCTCACGTGCTGGCAACCTGACCAGAGACACTGCCGCCATGAGGACAAGCAAGCATCCTAAGCCCTGTCATCCTTGTTCAGCAACTGAGATATAATCAGCCTCAGTGGGTGCCCTGAGCCTTGCACAACACACACAGTGGAGTAGCCACAAGAAGCCTGGGGGAGTGCCTCAAACCCTCACAAGCACTATGCTGTAGTCCTTGAGGGGTTCAAGGATGAGATGCAACAAGGATGGACAAGTACCCTGGGCCCTGCCCTCCTTCCATAGCAAGAAAGCTGCAACAAGCTCAGGAAACACCTTGAACTTTACCATTCCCGTGTAACAGCTGACCTATACCCACCCAGGCAAGCGCACTGACCCTCACCCAATCCACACAGACACAGCCACAACTGGGGATGGGCAAGCATCTCAAACCCAACACTCCCAACATAGCTGAGCCACAACCAGGTTGGATGAATGCCCCAAGCCCTGACCTCCCTATGCAGTAGTCAGGGCCCTATCATAGCCAGGGGCGCTCATAGCCCACTGCAGGGACAAACCGAGTTCCTGGGTCTAGTGTCTAAGGCATAATGCACTTCTGGCCCACACGGAACAGCTCCTAAACAAGATTCCTCCTTCAGGACTGAGTGAGTTAGCCACTTTGCCAAATACATACAGGAAAACACAAAGAGACAGACAAAAAGGGAAGACACAATACGTTCCAAACAGAAAGAACAAGTCATATCCCAAGAAAACCATCATCATGGAAAGGAAGTGAGCAACCTACCTGATAGAGTTCAAAATAATGGTAAAGATTAAAAAAAGTGCTCACTAATCTTGTAGAAGAATGTTCCATGAACGCAGTGAAGATGCTAACAAAGAGATAGAAAATATACAAAGTACCACACAGGAGTTACAACTGAAGTGAAAAACACCCTAGAGAGATTCAACAGCAGAATGAATGAATAGAAGCATCAATCCGTGATCTGGAAGACAAAGCAATGGGACACACCCAGAAAAAGCAGCAAAACAGAAGAATTGAAAGAAGTACAGATCCCTTAAGGGGACCTCAGGGACATCAATCAGAGTAACATTCACAATATATTATCCCTGAAGGAAAAGAGAAAGGAGCAGAGAATTATTTGAAGAAGTAATTGCTAGATCCTTCCCCAATCTGGGGAAATAAACAGACAATCAAGTCCAGGAATCCCTGAGAGTTTCAAATAAAATGAGCCCAAAGAGAAAACGCCAAGACACATTAGAGTCGAAATGGTAAAAGGATAAAGAGAGAATTTTAAAAGAGGAAGAAGAAAGCCACATATTACATAAAAAGGAAATCCCATAAGGCTAACAGGATATTTTTTAGCAGGAACTTTACAGGACAGAAGGGAGTAGCATGCCTTACTAAATGTTAAGAGGGAAAAAAACAAAACAAAACAAAAAACCCAGCTATGGAAGAATTCTCTATCTGGCAAGATTATCACAATTAAAGGAGATAAGACTCTTGCAGATAAGCAAAAGCTAAAGGAATTCATCACCACTAAACCAGCCTTACAAGAAATGTTACACAGACTTCCCTAAGCTAAAAAAGAAAGAAACTTACTAATAAGAAATAAAAATATCGCCAGGAAATTAAATAATAATGGTAGTAGACCAACCACTTATAAAATATGAAAAGTAAAAGACAGAAGTAGTAAAATTATTTAAAAACTTAGTGATTAGTAATGTAATATTGTATCAGCCATAGTGAAATAAAAACAATTGAATATTTTAAAATTATAATAATTAGTTAAGAGACATGGAAAACAGTAAGAAGCAAAATGTTTTATCAAAATATAAAATGTGGATAGAGGAGTAAATTTATAAAAGTTTGGAATGTGTTCAAAATTAAGTTACTATCAACTTAAAACAGACTGTTATCACATAAAATGCTATACGTGAACTTCACAGTATCCCAAGAGTATAAACTTATTGTAAACACACACACACTGTATCTATATCTAAGAGAAATGAATTCTAAACATAACCCTAGTGAAAATCAAACCACAAGGGAAGAAAGCAACAGAAGGAAGGAACAGGAAAGAATTACAATAAAATAGCAAAAGCGATTCTAAGAAGGATACAGGCCTACCTTAAGAAATGAGAAAGTTGAAATAAACTATCTAACCTTAAAGAACAAGAAAAGAACAAAATCCGAAGTTAAAAAGAAGGCCATAATAAAGATCACAGTGGAAATAAATAACATGATCTAGCAATTCTACTTCTGGGTATTAACCCAAGGAAACAAAAAGACTAATTTAAAAAGATACATATTCCCTTATGTTTATTGCAGCATTATCTACAATAGCTAAAATATGGAGGGAATCTAAGTATCTGTCAACAGATGGTGAATAAAGAATATGTGATATATGGTATATATCATATGTATGATATTTATACAATTGCATGAGATAAATAAGGGAACATATAAATGGAATATTACTCAGCTATACAAAAATAATGAAATCTTCCATATGTGACAAAATGGATGGACTCAGAGGGCATTATGCTAGGTGAAACAAGTCAGAGAGAAAGGCAAATACTGTATTTCACTTTTATGTGGAATTAAAAACCAAATAAAACAAAACCAAAATAGATTCGAATACAGAAACCTGGTGGTTGCCACAGTGATTGGATGGATGAAATAAGTGGAGGGGATTAAGAGGTACATTTTCCGGTTTTAGAATAAGTCAAGGGAATAAAAAGTACAGCATAGATAGTATAGTAAGTAATTTGTAGTATCTTTGTGAAAGTTAACTACACTTATTGTGATGAGCACTGTATAATATATATAAAAGTTGAATCATGTACACCTGAAACTAACATAATATTGCACATTAACTACAATAAATAGGTTTACATACAAAATATGTTAAAATACAACTAAATGAATTTTATAAACTATTATTTTGTTTTGAAAAGTATTCTTTTCATAAAAGTATTACTGATTTAACATCTATATGTCTTTAAATGAACAAATAAATATTTTAAGTATGTCTCACTTTGAATATCTGATATGGGAAATATTGATAAATATAGTCTACATGAAAAAAAATTCTGGGGGTGTTCCATAAAAGAACTCTGTAAAAGAAGATAAAGAGGTTCTCAGATTAAAAAGCTTGAGAATTGCTTAAAAATAAAGTTTGAGAATTGCTAAAATAAATGCGTATGAACTAAATGTTTTGTTTAAACATGGTATAGAGCAAGCATATAAATAATAGTACATGTAAAGATATATGATTATTTTGCTTGCAAGAATTATAAATGTTGATAGTGATTTTTCCATCACTGTTTCCCAGGGTTTAAATGTGTACTGGTGATTGACCAGCCTCAGTAACATTGCACTGAGGCCTGCCAGAGACAAGCAAATGAGATAATACATTTAAACAATTGTCCTGATTTCACTATTTAATGAAATTATCTGCTTGGAAAATGAGAAGGCTATAGAAGGACTTATTGAAATGTACTGAAAATAATATGGAGAGGATAAGAGAATATATTCTCTATACTATGCAAAATATACAAGGCATATATAATAAATGGAATATAGAAACAGTCTATGCTCAATTTGAAAGATATTTTAGAACAAAAGGTAATTTACGTTGCTATGTATAAGCTGATTTCTTTGTTCATGTTTCTATACTGTAGCTGGAAAAATTGTTTAAATCATAAATTTGCTCTTGTTACTTAAAACTCCTATTAGTAACTTATGTTACCGAAAAAGGTTGATTAGTACTAGGTTTGAAAAAGAGAACATAGGAAGTATTATGCAAATGTAAAATTTAGTTGGTTTTACCAAATAGAAATGAAAACCAAAATATGTTTTTTTTAAATTCTTAAACATTACTTAATTTTAGGGATTTCGCAGTATTATAAAACAGACTTAATTTTCCCTATAAATGTGGTAAGAATATAGAAAAATAATTATTTCAATGAGAAAATGACTTCCCATAGGAGTAACATCCATAGAAGTAGGGATGATTCAGGAAACACAAAGGTTTTTTGTAGGATAAATACATCTCTAACAATCAGTCTACTAGAGAACATGATTTAGTCAAACTTGGAATGAAAAAGTATTTTTTCCAGAAGCACAATGTACAGGTTTGGAATTTTTAATAAATTCCAATGACTGATAATGAAAGTCAAAGTAATAATTACTGTAAACTTCATTTTCTGTCAAAAAATAAATTATTCAACATAAAATGCAATAGGCATCTTAGACATATCCTGTTGTGGAACCAGCAGTATTCAGAAATTATTTCTGTATCTGCGAAGGAAATATAATAAACTAGGTTATTCCATTTAATGCAATGAGTTTAAGATGGGAAATATGTTTCAAGTGTTTTTGGACATACTCTTGCTTTAATCCCATTTTGATATTGTTTCAAGTATCAAAATCAATTGGCTACTATATAATGCTATTTGAAATGTAAATTTTCATAGTTTCTTTGGAAGTTCAATATTTCAATATCCCTCAAAGTAGTAAGGATATTCATTCTCTTTGATCTACATTTATAGTACTTTTGAAGGTGTATCATGTGGCTATTACTATAAAACTAGAAATATTTTGTGCAAACCCTGTATATCACTGCTTTATCTGAAAGATCTTCAGATTCGAGAAGTCTTAATGGGGTCTGCACCCTCTTGATTCCTCTCACTCTCATTTTGCATAACTGTGATATCAGAATTTGCTTCTGTGTGGGAAGTGAAAATGTAAGAAGTTGATATTTCAAGACAGATATTGTAGTTGGAAATTAATGTTTTACTTTACTTTTTTTCCCCTATCTCCTCACTCCAGCAAGAGACAGCAGAAAATTCTTTCTAAATCTCTTATGGTAGATCACTGTCTCTCCCATCAAGAAAGAACGAACAAATTATTAGTGTAAGTAGAAAAAAAAATCTACTGATAAAAATGGAGAGTTGGGGGGAAAATGAAGATTTTAATATATGCATAGAGTTGAAAAAAACATTAACTGTTTCGATGCTCATATTATATGAAATATATGAACTATATCATTTATAAAAAATAAACAAAATGCAATAACATTGGGAGATTTTTGGACCACATTCTCACTTATTTGAGGAAGGATGCAAATAAAAAAGAGATAGAACATGTAAGTAATGTATCTCATTAAGTTAATGTAAAATGTATATATGCATATATGTGTATTCTCTCTCACACACCCCTCTACAAAGCTTTAAAACATGTACATCATGTTGATAGATCTCGTTTCTTCTCTGGCTATGAGAAGTTAAGAAGAGCAAAGATGATTTGACTAAAAATAAATTCTTTCAATACAGTAAAATTGGAACTTAGTGAGAAAAATCCATTTAAAAGAAACAATTTGAATAAATGTTAAAGAAAACACTCTCTAGGGGCACCTGGGTTGCTCAGTCGTTAAGGNTCCATTTAAAAGAAACAATTTGAATAAATGTTAAAGAAAACACTCTCTAGGGGCACCTGGGTCGCTCAGTCGTTAAGGGTCTGCCTTCAGCTCAGGTCATGATCCCAGGGTCCTGGGATGGAGCCCCACATCGGGCTCCCTGCTTGGCAGGAAGCCTGCTCCTGCTTCTCCCTCTCCCACTCCCCCTGCCTGTGTTCCCTCTCTCACTGTGTCTCTGTCAAATAAATAAAATCTTTAAAAAACAAAAAACTTTTACCCAAAAGTTGCCTTTTGTGTTGGACTTATGTAGTTTTATGCTTTTTGGATCCACTCTTGTATAGATCATATATATATATATGTATATATATATATATGATCTATACACACATATATACATATATATATGTATATATGACTCGTTTATATCTATGACTTGTTTATCCTTTTAATGGTGATAATAATCCATTATGGATAAATTCTAACTTATTCATTCACCATGTGACACACTTTCAGGTGATTACAGGTTTACATAGAAGGAAGGCTGCTNTTTTAATGGTGATAATAATCCATTATGGATAAATTCTAACTTATTCATTCACCATGTGACACTTTCAGGTGATTACAGGTTTACATAGAAGGAAGGCTGCTGTGAGCACTGGTGTTAAGGGCTGTAGGTCTTTCATCTTTAGTAACTACCTAGAGATGAGGAGGACGGGTGGCATGGCGAGCTTATGGTTCACTTTATAGGAAATTACCCAATACTTTCCAAAGTCTCTATCATTCTGTTTTCTTATCAGGACTATATGAGGGTCAAAGGTGCTTTCAACCTTCTGTAGACTTTTTTTTTTGGGGGGGGGGTCTTCAATTTTAGCCATTCTAGTCAATGCGTAGTGGTATCTTGGTTTGTTTTCAACTTCCATTTTCCTAATAAATAATTATGAGTATTTTTCATCTATTTTCCATTCATATCTCATCCTTGTTATAGCATCTGTTCAACTCCTTAACAACCTTTTAGTTGGCTTTTTCTCTTTATGAATGAATCTAAGAATCTTTAATAAATCCTCGGTATAAATCTTTTAGAGGTAAGCATTTCCAAGTATAGTCTCATAAGTACATAGCAATAGACTGATAGGAGTTTTGAAAATAAATTGTGTTATCTTCATAATATCTTATTGAAGAGCCAAATATTTAAAGTACATCTCTTTTTTAAAAAGTTAGGTTTCATTTGCTTTATGTCCTATGAATTCTTTCCCTGCCATGTTGTATTTCTCCAATGTTTTCTTTCAACATGTATATACACCTGACATTAGATTTGGGCATAGGATTTTTCATTTTTTAAAATATATGGTGCTGGGCGCCTGGGTGGCTCAGTGGGTTAAAGCCTCTGCCTTCGGCTCAGGTCATGATCCCAGGGTCCTGGGATCGAGGCCCACATCGGGCTCCATGCTCAGCAGGGAGCCTGCCTCCTCCTCTCTCTCTGTCTACCTCTCTACCTACTTGTAATCTCTCTCTGCCTCGCTGTGTCAAATAAATAAATAAAAAAAAATCTTTATAAAAAAAAAATATGGTGCTCATCAGGTCCAATTTGTTCAAAATACTACCCTTTGTTGAATTACTTGGACACCGTCATATTAATTCATCACATATGTGTAGGCCTATTTCTCTAATTTATATGCTTATTCTTATAATAAGCTATAAAAATAAAGTAGGCTATTCCATGTAAATTTTGAACTCAGGTCATAACTCAGTTATGTAATTCTTTTTCAGAACTTTGGTCCATTGCAATTCCATATACATTTTTAACCAATTGACAGATCTACAGAAGTCCTGCTGGAAATTTTATTAGGCTCACAATGAATTTCTAGATGAATTTTGGGAGAAATGACATCCAAACAGTATTAAATCTTTCAATTTATGAATATTATATAGCTCTTTATTTTGAGATCTTTCTCTCATCGATGTTTCAGGTTTCAACATATAAATCTAGCATATATTTTTCCTATAATTCATCTTTTGATGTTTTTGGAAACATTTGGCTTTATTCCAATTTCCTCATGCAATTACTCAATTCTATTGTAACAAGAAATAAAGCTCAGTTTTGTTTATTGCCTTTTATCCTGCAACTTTGCTAAACTGTACTGATGGTTTCCCTTAGTATTCAAGGAAATGACAGAAGTTTTGTTTTTGTCTATAAAATAACTGTGCTATTATTTTCTATGAAATAATTATTTACTTTGAATCATGTTTTTTTTTTTTTTTTATTTCACAGAGGGAGAGAGATCACAAGGAGGCAGAGAGGCAGGCAGAGAGAGAGAGGGGGAAGCAGGCTCCCCGCTGAGCAGGGAGCCCGATGCGGGCTTCGATCCCAGGACCCTGAGATCATGACCTGAGCTGAAAGCAGAGGCATTAACCCACTGAGCCACCCAGGCGCCCTGAATCATGTTTTTATAATCAGGGATATCTAGTAATACCGGTTTGGAACCATAAATGGTTTCTAAAATAAACTTGAATTCTACTAAGCTATTATAAAACAAGACAATATAATAACTATATACCCATATGTCAGAGGTACATTGCATAATGGAGTTCTTGGAGTTAAATTCTTCATAGAATACACTATTTCATTAAGGATAAATTAAAAATTTAAATGGCCCAACAGGAGTCTATTTAGATATTCAGAAATATATTTAATTAAGGTCCAATGGTAACTGCCAAAATTATTTAGAACCTATACTCAAAAAATACTGTACCTGAAAAAGTATTTTATCACCGACATTGTTTAGAACTGGCAACAAATACTGAGTAAAGAGTAGATCACTTTTTAATTGATTTTAATATTGGTTTAAATTTTAGATAACTCACCCCTTATTGTTTAAACTCAGAGCAAATCTTTCCATCATATCAACTGTGATGCGTCACTTCCTAGTCAAGCTTTCTTTAATCATTAGCAGGAAATTTTAATGTTTGCAATGACTTCTTGTTCACCTGACATTAATTAGTTAAGTAAAAGTAACAATTCTTTGAGAGAATTACATACATGTTTTTTAAGTTTAATTTTGGTAATCAGTATAGGACAAATGTAATCAAATAACACCAAATGTAAAGTTATACATATTCTATTTAAAGGATAGTAAGAACCTAGTATTGTTTTTGTTTTTTTTTCTAAAGATTTTATTTATTCATTGAGACAGGTATAGAGAGAGAGCATGAACAGGGGGAGAGGCAGAGGGAGAGGGAGAAAGAGACTCCACGCTGAGCCGGGAGCCCTGCATGGGGCTCGATCCCAGTGCCTGGAGATCATGACCTGACCTTAAGGCAGACGCTAAACCATCCAAGCCACCCAGGTGCCCCTACAATTAGATTTTAAGGTTTGAAATATGTTGAGGATTTCCCTGCATCAAAACTTTGCATTAAGAATTCTTTCTCATATCAGTGAAATAATGAAAAGTCAAAAGTTAGTTAAAAGTATACAATGGGTTCAAGAAAGATAATTATTTGATAAATAATTTTCAAATATAACATCAGACTGTTTGATTTAAAAAATTAAATTTCATTTTTTATTATACATGTCAGAGATCCTATATTTATACACCAGTGTCTTCTTGTAAATATTTCTCATGTTTTATCTTATCTGTAAACATTAATTGGTTTTAAATTTGAATATAAAATACTTTCATTATGAAACATTAAATTTGCTTCATAACAATATGTATCCAATTCATTGAAGGTATGTAATATATGGGCATATTTTTAGCCCATTGGGTTCTATTTATTAATGAATTAGGCACAAACTGCATGTTTATTTTTCATAAAATGTGTTCATGAAAAGCACAGATAACCCCAAAGTTAAATAAATCACATACTTCTTATAAGCCAAGAAAGCCAATATTCTCATATATAAATAACACTGCAGGATGCCCTGAGAGAATGTAGTTCTTATATTACTTTGTCAGCAAAAAATATTCAAGTTTAGCAGTGTTATGCCAGAAGTTGAATTTTCTAAGATACACTCAAGCTTTTACAATATTAGCACAGCTATAGACAATTATCTGTAGCATACTAGTAATGTCAAAAGTGTAGGAAGTGCAAACTCCTAACTCCCTAAACATGAAATTATTTGAAAAATTGTGCATGCATTTTGTATACTTATTTAGCAGGGTGAAGATCAATAGTTTCAGTCAAACAGATATTTGCATTTGAGTCCACAAAAAGGTTATATATCCCTACACAGCATTAAATACTCTTATATGCAATGTCTTACTCCTTATGAACATCTGATGTTTTTCATAGTTTTATGTAATATAAGTAGTTGAAATCCCTAACATATCAGCTGCCCTAATTTGCATTATTCTTTAAGGATACATAAAATGAACACATACCATTTTAGAGCATTTATTTCCTACTCACTTAAGATTATAATGATTTTACTTTGAGTCTCTTACATTCTATGTTGACATACCTGTTGTCATCACTACAGGATTTCTATGTGTCTTACATGAAATATTAAAATGTTTAACATTCACATTGACAATTCTAAATTACCTTATTGCATGACAAAATAATCAAGTTTGCTTCAAAGTCGTTGAAACATCGTAACTTCAACATTTCTAAGTAAATCTCCAAAATCTAATCTATTTATGGTCAATTTTAATTATGATCCTAAATCTAAACATCTCACAAGTCCATCAGTATCAAAATTGACTTTATGTTGACACATATTGGGACACTACATGTGTTCAAGGGTAACAGGGAATATTTTGAGTAATCTATGTGCTATATCCAAATATCATTTATTTGTTACTTCACAAGCTGTGTTATACATAAAAGGAGAATTTATTAGCAAGAAAATAAAAACACCTCCATAAAGCAAGTACTAGACATCTTTTTATACGAGGACTATTCTAACACAAGATAATAAGTAAATAGCAGAAAGTCAAATATTTTTAATGCAAATGAGATTATGAAGGTATTAATTATCCTATAGTCTGTGAGTTAGGAAACTTTCATGGAAAGTGATGCCCTAAATACCCTATTGGTTTAAAGTCAAGAAAAGAAAGCACTCCAGGGGTGGATTTGGCTATAAACTGAAAGCATGGAACTACAAATGTAAATCTTCAGAATTCTTTTAGGGAGTATTATAATCATAAAAATCACGGTTCATTTATATAGTATTGTATGGTGATGAATATAACATAATCTATAACAGTACAATAAGCCTAAGGACAATAAGTCACCGTTTTCTGAAATTAAATTTTCTCAAGAAAAATTTATTTTTTTTAAAGATTTTATTTATTTGAGTGAGAGTGGGAGAGCACAAAGGGAGGGTGAGATAGAGAAGCAGATTCCACATTAAGCAGAGAGCCCCTGATGTGGGACATGATCCCAGGTCCCTGGGATCATGATCTGAGCTGAAAGCAAATGCTTAACCGACTGAACCACTCAGGTGCCCTCAAGAAAAAATTTCTTCATAATTTATGTTAAAAATATATTACCTTCTCTCACCTACTCATAGTCTACTTGTAGAGTTTAATCAACACTAGATAACTATTAACTCATATGATTGTCATTGTTTATCAGGGGAAATGTAAGAATGAGAATAAATGGACTTAATTATTTGCTTATCTTTTATCTTTTTCTTAAACAGAAAATATGTATAATTATGCTTGTGATAATTTTGTAAAAGACTGGCTGATGCTTGTAGAGAAAAGATTGAATTTTACATTGCTTTTGATAGATGGCTTAATGTTTAATTATGATTTCCAACAGAAAAAGGAGAAAATATACTAGAGTTCTAACTTGTGCTTGATTTTGTCAAGAATTCCATCAAGATTTTGTTGTTAAACCTAAAATGACTTCTATAGTTCAACAGATTTTATTTTTGACAAAAACTTTAGCTTCCATTATAGAATTCTTTATCTGAAGACTAAGGCTGTAATTATTTTAAGTATCAAGGTTTATCTCCCATAGAAATTTATTGATCCAATCTAGTTTCAAGACTGTTTGCTCATAGAGCCCAACAAATGGAAGAAAACAAAAGTGAAGAAATGGCTTTAAAATACACCTAGAACCCTGAATAGCATTAAGTACAGAGATGTAAATAAAATGTTAAATCCTGAATTACATATAGTTTACACTTACCGAGGATAGAGGACAATTACCTTTGAGTATGGCATTTTTTTATGCTTCTTTATTAATATAGAAATTCTGGACAGGCTTCAGGAATTGAAAGTATTTTTTTAAAAGTTATAAATGAAGAAGAAACATTTTAATCATTAAAGGTAATAAAGGGTTTTTTAAAAGCTTGTTCCTTAACTATTATTAAGCTTTCACTGTGTAATTTTGGTTTATAGAGGATCTACTCATAGGGTCTAAAATTGAATAGATGATGTAATCATTGAACAGAGATAGCAAATATTTCTCATGTATTTTAAGCTCAAAATTCCCAGAGGCTTAAAAAATCTTAGGCATACTTTCTCTTCTCTTTGTCCTTGTCTGTTGTTTTTACCAATGTTGATAGGTGTGTATTAGAAACAGTGAAATGGAGAAAATTATTTGGAGAGAAGAAATTAGAATGAATTGTCATTGAGGTTAAAGCATTGGTTTGGTAATCAAGTAGGGATTACTCTGTATCTGCCATTATTGTGATGCGATTACTAGGAAAATCACTTCATACTCCATCTGTTGTATGTGTGTGTGTGTGTGTGTGTGTGTGTACAAACTAAAGTCCAAGTACCATATGCTACCATCCTGTCACAAAATTCTGTGACTCAAGTGATGTTTTACATTATGTTTTAAATTGTAAATTAGTTTGTAGTTACATAGATTATTCTAATCACTTCAACGAAACCTATGATATAAAAAAATACATTGTTTCATGTGCGGGTGTGTCTTGAATGAAAACAAAAATAGAAAAATGAAAGAAAGGGGATGCATTTTCACTTAAACTGATGGCATACTAGCTAATATGGATCAGTTTTACCAAGAAAAATCTAAATTATATGTATCAGTAAAGAAGTGAGAGGCCAAAATATGAAAAAGGCAACTTGGATAATTGTGACCCATCATTAGGGCAATTTTTCACCTAAAATTATATATTCTGGAAGAGACAGCCAACAGAACGTGAAGCTATGGATGGATCGTGTCAGCTTCTTAAAGACAAAATTTGGAGTTTGGGTCTATCAAGGAAGGGAGGCTTCTTGAATCTCCAATTGTTTCATTTGGCTCTCTGAAGGGTTAAGCCATATAAGCAGAATTTTAAAAGGAATGAAAAGTGAGACCTAGACTGGGAAATATTAATCTAGTGATTATCATGTACCTATTTTCTCCTTCTAGAGGCAAAGGTGAATACCCTTGGGAGGACTTATATGTAGCCTCAAATATTTTCCTAGTGTAAGTGTCTATCATTCAATCAAAATTACTAAACACTTGAGGAAACAAAGTGATAGGACTGAAAGCCAAGAGAGTTAGAAAAGAACCATCTGCAGAGGATGCTTACAATAATTATATGAGGTAAGACATTAAAGCAAAAAATGCTTAAAATATTCAGAGATATAAACCCAATGTTATATGCAATAATGAATCATTGAACACTACGTCAAAAACTAATGATGTACTATATAATGGATAACTGAACATAATGGATAACTGAACATAATAATAGAAAAAAAATGTTTAGAGATATAGACCATAACATTTCTTTTAGGAGAGAACTGGAATCTATGAAAAAGAATTAAATGGTAATTTTAGAACAGACAAATGCATTATTCAAGTTTGAGAATACAAGAGGACAGTGTAGCAGTATGTTGGGTATAGCATAACAGAAGATCAAGGAACTGGAGGATCAGTAGAAAATATCCAGGGCAATAAATAGTACAAAAGAAATGGAAACACAGAAGAGGGCTTAAGAAATCTATAGGAAAAATGGATTAAGAAAGTAAGATTACATACATTACAGAGAGCATATATAATGAAATATAATATATACAATGGAACATTACTCAGCCATAAACAGGAAATCCTGCTGTTTACAACATGGATGAAACTGAAAGACCTGCTAAGTGAAATAAGCCAGACACAGAAAGACAAATACTGTATGATTTCACTTATATGTGGAATGTAAAAAAGTCACAATCACAGAGCTAGAGTGTGGAACAGTGGTTTTGGGGTGAGGGTAGAGTGACAGGAGTAAAGACATGTTGGTCAAAAGGTACAAACTTCCCACTGTAAAAAGATTAAGTTCTGGGTATCTAGCAAAACTGTACTGTATACTTGAAATTTGTTGAAAGAATGGATTGTAAGTGCTTTTACCACATACATACAAAATGAATACTATGCGAGGTAATGGACATGTTAATTAATTTGATTGTGGTATTCATTTCACAATGCATATGAATATTAAGATATTAAAATTAATAAATTTAAGTATTAAAATATTGCACGCACCTTAATGTATACAATCTATTTCTCAAAGATTTTATTTATTTAGTTAACAGAGAGAGAGATCACAAGTAGGCAGAGAGGCAGGCAGAGAGAGGAGGAAGCAGGCTCCCCGCTGAGCAGAGAGCCCAATGTGGGATTCAATCCCAGGACCGTGAGGTCATGACCTGAGCCGAAGGCAGAGGCTTTAACCCACTGAGCCACCCAGGCACCCCAACAATCTATTTCTCAATCACACTTCAGTAAGGCTGGAAAAAAAAAAAACTAAGCATAAAAAATAATGACAGTTAAATCAGCTTTAAAAAGAAAGCTATAGGAACCCACTGTTAAAGCCTATAGTTAGAACCTAGTCTAATATACACTTTGGTAATCATAGATGGGAGAAGAGCATGAGGGCACACTGACAATGGCTTAGCATTTTCCCAAATCAGGGAAATTAAAGAAATTATAAATTCGAGAACAACTATGAAGAAAATCAATCCCTAAGCACATCATGATAGTACTGCTGAAAAATCAAAACAAATAGAAAAGCCCAAAGGCATTTTCAGTAAAGCCAAATAAAGATAATTCATCAGCAAGAAGACCATGATTATGGGTACACTACAGGGTATTAATTAGGCAGAAGAACAAGATTAACCGCAAAGTTATAGGTAAGTGAGAAAGATCTAAAGCCCAAATATTCGCTGTGTAAAGCAACATTTTGATTTATAATAACATTCAAGTATACAAGAAAGGAGTGATAACTTCCACCCTGCATACAGAAAAGTGCAAGAGAACATCACTCTCAAACTAAAGATGAGAAACAGCTGGATAAAACACAAAAACAGTTTTTTGGAAGTGATCCAAGAGCTGAAATTGCAAGTCACTTATGGCAATTGAACTGCGAGGAGTGTCAATCTCTTCTAAATAGAAAAGAGACATAAGAACTGTTGCACTTTGGGAGGGCAAAGATACTTTTTTTCTTTTTTTTAATTAACAGTATTCTGAAGGGAAACTCTAAGGCTGACTACTGGTTCAAAGTAACAGGGAGTCCTTAGCACACGGAGAGTGGGTTCCTAATTACAAACTTTTCTACGTGTGCTTCTACTAAATTTTTATTAGAAAGATTAGGGGTTGAGGAGACGAAGAAACCATCTCCTTAGTGCTGGAGGTATGCCAGGGGTGGTCTGATGCCAGTGGAGAATGAGAAAGAAATATGCATGCTTTTCCTAACCTCACGATGGGCTGGCAGCTGATTCTCACACAGGGCCTACTGGGACATGGATAGAGACAAGCCCATCCACAGCTAGGGTAGGGCTAGGATCCACTGCTCCTGGGGACGTGCAGATGCAAAATCTTCTGAAGACAGAGGAAAACAGGACTTGAGTTCCTCACCAATACAAAACAGTGGACTCTTATTGCTGAGCAAAGGGGGAGGTAACATTCTCCTTAGAGGAGACTGACATTAGCTGCAGGGCAGAATTTGCTGCCGCCAGTGGAACAGAGGCAGGAACACTGAGAAGATCACCCCGGGGTGATGACTGGGCTGGGTCAGGGGAGCCAAGAAGTCCCCACCCCAAACATAAGCACGGCAATATCCCGAATAATATCCTGTGCATAGCGACAGCATCTACCGCGGGGGTAGAATCTCTGTGATTCAACAATGCAGGAACAACAGGGTCATGAGGGAAAGACGGACAAACACTAAGAAAGTTCTCCAGAGACCCAGAACTCACTCACGATCAGTACACAAAATGATGGCCCATCACTAAATCAATGTGAAGTCTGTGGGAACTGCAGACAAGGACAAGATGTCAAAACACATACCTACCAGACACAGCATATTTCATCCCCAAACTATAACCACTCCAGAATAATGGCCTAACAAAAAAGGAGGAAGCACACCCATTTCTGGGCATAAATAACAAACACATCATCTTTTTTGCCTCAAATTGATGTCTAGAACTTTTACTTACTCTTTCTAAGAAAAATTTAACAGTCTCTCCATTAGATCAGACACCACTAAGGAAAGACTCATTGAATTTGAAGATAAATCAAAATATTCAGGGTTATATGCAAAAATTAAAAAACAAAAGAGCATTCAAGATCTGTGGGACAGAATCAGAAAGTTAATGTTCGTTCATGTGTTTTCTTGATAGAGGGAAAAGAGAGGAGAGAATGGCTGAGTTCTTTCAAGATACAATGGCCCCAGATTTCCAAAACAAATCAAAGACCCCAAAACACATAACCAGTAAGTTTAGGTAACTGCAACAAGAGAAATACAAAATAAAAGAAAAATGTTAGAAAAAATTAAAGCCAATTTGCTAAAAGAAAGATGTAAAGAGAAAATCTGGAAGGCATTAAAGAAAAATCAACATGGCATACAGAGGAAGCAAGACAAGAATTTAAACATTTGTTTTCAGAAATTGTGCAAGACCAGAAATAGTATGGAGGTATCTTTAAAATACCTAAAGAAAAATATTTCAACCAGCCTTTCTATGCCAAGCAAAAATATCCTACTTGGTCAAGATTAATAGAAAACAGAAGCAGGTATCAAGAGGATTCATATGTTGTGTTGAAGGACATAGGCTTTCAAGCAGCTACTATAAATATTTTGAAGGACTAAAGGAAAACATGACCTTACTGAGTAAACAGTTTGGGAACTGCAATAAATAAATGGAGACAAAAAATAACAGATTTCAGAACCAAAAAGTACAATAATCAAAATGAGAAATCTACTGTGGGTTGTGAACAGGAGCCTGGAGGGAGAGGAAATCATCAGAGACCTGGAAAGTCCATCAGTGAAATGGTCTCATCTCAAGGTATGAAAGACCGAAAGAAAAGATCACTAACAAGGGTTTAACCAACCCATAATTGAAGTCACAGAAAGAGGACTGAAATTAGACCAAAAAAAAAAAAAGAAAAAGAAAAAAAATGTTGTAATAAAATGACTATTTCCCCTCACACACAATTTGATTTAAAACATTCACTTATGTTTTAAGATCCATGCATTTCAGCAGATGCTAACTAGGATTAATACCAAGAAAATCACATCAAGGTAGAACTGCTGAAAAATAAGGGGGGTGGGGGAGGATTTTTGAAAACAGCCAGAGAACAAAAGAACTATCACATACAGAGCAACATCGAAATGAATGACAGCTAACTTCTCATCAGACACCACAAAAGCCACAGGCAATGCAGTATTATCACTAAAATGCCAAAAGTGAGGTTTCAACACAGAATCCAGGAAAAAAAAATAATGAGGAGGAAAATTTACAGTTAAATAAAAGTTGAAGATCCAGGCCATAGACCTGTACTAGAAGAAATGCTAAATCATGTTCTTTGGGCAGAAGAAGAATGACACCAGATGGAAACTCAGAAAAGCATCAGACATGGCAAACATATCAGAAAAATAACAGTATTTTTTCTTTTGATTTCCTGAAGGCGAATGGCTGTTTAAGAGAAAAGAGTAGCACTGAAGGTGGAAATTCAACAGTTTGTGGAAGGGACAGATAGGAAAACAAGTCAAAGAGAACAGCACAGAGCACGGAGAGTGTCAAGTATGAAATGACAGAAAGTGGGAATTTGGAATCAAGAGTGAAGTGCAAAGTAGAATATTAACTCTTAATAAATGTCGAAAATTCAAAGTTGTATAATGTAAACTCTAAAAAACTACTAAAAATAAAATAGTAACTAAAGTCAATACAATATAAAATAATGAAGTAGAATAAGATGGTAAGAAGTAGGCCTACTTATGTATACTCATTAATTTTTAATAGTGGCGTCAAGACATTTCAATGAATTAAGAATAATATAGTCATGTGGATAACCTTACATTATACCTTTAACACTACATACAAAAATGACAAAAATTATCTTGAAATGAATCAACCTATGCTCTTCCATTTAATCTATGAAGTCTAGGAGAAAATAGAATTTCTTATTTGCATTGGGATAGGTAAAAGATTTCACAAGGAAGATACACAAAACATAAACTATAAAAGAAAAAAATAGATAAATTGGATTTCATCACTTTCTCTATTTAAAAGCATTCCTAACAAAATAAAAAGTAAAGCTAAAGACTAGTAGAAAATGTTAGCTAAACCATTACCTGATATAATTTCTTCAGTGTATCTATCTATATACACACACACATGTGTATATATATATATATGTATATATATATGTATATAAGTTTAACAGTTCAGTGAGAAAAGCTTACTAGAAATGTAGAAAATTTTTAACAGATACACTACCGAAGAACAGGTAAGGGAAAAAGAACATATGAAAAGATGCTCAACAAAAAGTCATCAAGGAAATACAAATTATAATTACAATAAGACGCCATAACATATCTACGAGTATGCCTAACACTAAGTTTTCTATGTGTATACATCAACTGCTGACTAGAGCATCCAGAAATCACAGAAAATGCAGGTTCAAGTGGAAAGTGTTACTACCATTTCTCATCAAGTTAAGCATACCCTAAAACCTATCAATCCGCTGGAATTAAAACTTTTTTAAATGGCCGAACAATTTACCAAAACAAAACACAAAAAACAAAAGACTTACCGGTCCTACTTATCTACCCCATAGAAATGAAAACATGTGTCCACATAAACACTTGTACTCAAAAACTCATAGCAGGTAGGTTTCTAGTAGTCAAAAAGTAGAAAAAGTTGATATGACTTTATCAGACAAGGTAAATACTTCAAGACAGGAAGTATTACCTGAGATAACAGAATTCTTTATAATGGTGAAATAATTAGTTCACCAGGAACACATTACAACCTGAGATTTGCACGTATCTAGTAAGAGTATATCAACATACACAAATCAAAACTAGGTAGGTCCTGGGGCAGAAATGGACAACTCCAAAATTACGAATGGAGTGTTTAATTCCTCTCCCTCTGTAAATGATAGAAGTAGACAAAAATAAGAGTGGAAAACTCAATTCTATGAAAACTGACTTAATTTATGTTTACAAATATTACACTGAAATGTACAAAAAATATATTCTGTCAAGTGTACACTGAACACTCACCACACTTTCTATTTTAGGCTATAATTTTTTTAAAAAAATTTACAAGAACTTATATTGCATATTTAAAATGTATAAAGATGTAATCTAATAAACTTCAAGACTGAAATTTTTACCAAAGTATCAAAACAATGAAGTTATAAATGAATATAAATTCAATATCCAGAAAAAAACCCAATATTTGAATGTTTAATTAAACTCTACTAAATAATCCATAGGTCATAGAAGAAAATATAACTGAACTTACAAGATACATTGAACTACATGAAAAGGGAAATAAATCATCAAAACTTGGGGGATACCACTGAACTTTAGCTTATAAACACATTTACAATGCCTACAGGCAGAGAAAGTTATAAAATCACCAATGAAAGATTTTTCCATGAGGCACCTGGGTGCCTCAGTTAAGTGTCCCACTCTTGGCTTCTGCTCAGGTCATAATCTCAGGGTCATGAGATCAAGCCTTGCATGCGGCTCACCATGGAATCTGCTCGAGATACTCTCCTTCTCCCTTCCCCCTCTGCCCTTCCACCCACTCACACATACTCTGTAATAAATAAATAAAATCTTAAAAAAAAGATTTTTCGGGCACCTGGGTGGCTCAGTGGATTAAAGCCTCTGCCTTCAGCTCAGGTCATGATCTCAGGGTCCTGGGATCGAGGCCGCATCGGGCTCCCTGCTCAGCAAGGAGCCTGCTTCCCCCTCTCTCTCTGCCTGCCTCTCAGCCTACTTGTGATCTCTGTCAAATAAATAAATAAAATCTTTTTAAAAAAATATTTTTCTATGAGAACCTAGGAGAGGAAGAACAAAATAAAGCTAAAATGTTAAAAAAAATGATAAGAATAACAGGTTAAAAAATAGACAAAATAGAATAAATCAAAATTTGATACTTTGAAAGGTTAATGTTGATAGAAAACACTAACTAAACAAAAGATTAATATTTATGAAATACTGCATAAAGCTCTAGCTCCTACAAACATTAAGCACAAGTAACTTTATGCTAATAAGTTTGACAATTTATATTAAATAAATGACATAAAACATCAAGACAATAGTAAAAAATCATATGTGGCTAACCATATCTATAAAAGAACTGATTTAAGATACTTTATTCATTTATTTGACAGAAAGTACAGGCAGAAGGAGAGGGAGAAGCAGGCTCTCCACTGAGCAGGGAGCCCCATGTGGGGCTCAATCCCAGGACCCTGAGATCATGACATGAACCGGAGGCAGGCACTTAACTAACTGAGCCACCCAGGTAACCCAAAAGAATTGAATTATTCATCAAAAACTTTCCTCAAAGAAAATTATATATCCAACTTATTTCACTGGTAAATTCAATTGAGTAGTTAGGGAAGAGTAGCACCGATTTTTTCACAACTTTTTAAAGAAAACAGAAGAGGAGGAGGTAGTTTTTACATTATGAGGAGAGCTTTAACCTGACATCAAAACAAAAATTATTACCATAAAAACCCTGTAAAATTAATATCAATCATGCACATAGTCCCTTACATTCTTAACAAAGTACTAGGAAATC
Organism: Ailurus styani; assembly: GCA_002007465.1. Taxonomy (NCBI): domain Eukaryota; kingdom Metazoa; phylum Chordata; class Mammalia; order Carnivora; family Ailuridae; genus Ailurus; species Ailurus styani. The sequence goes on along the minus strand of LNAC01000130.1, from coordinate 3,780,982 downwards.
AGATCCAGGGATATATAAAAATGATAATATGCTATAACCAAGTGAATGTCATGAATTTTAATGATTTGATCTAACATATTGGCCTAATTATAGGCCAAAACAGAGGTGGAAATTGGAGAGGAAGCACTATTACCTGTGGTATGCATTAGCCCTAAGGATGCCTGCAAATTTGGACTCTTGTCAAATTTTCCTTGTTATACTAACTCAGTGCGTCTATGCTAGCTAGACCCACTTACATGAGACCGGCTAAATTTACTCTAACAAACTGAACATCTGTAACTCACGGTTGAGATTCATTATGGTGCAATCCTTAACTTATGTGTAACCTGAAATTAATGAGATGCAGCTGAAGGTTTCCCAGGTCTGATGGCTTGCTTTAATTAAGATTGTCTGAACCCATAGAGCCTCATTTCTTACATCAGGGTAGGCGTGCTGATTAATGTGTCTGGACGTCATCAGACATCCAGAACTGGACTAGGCATGCTATGTTGCCTGATTCATCCCCTCCGTCAGAGCTAACGTGGTGCTGGCCAAATGTATCTTGTAAATTTGATTTTCTGTTTAAAACCCAAACCACTGGTTCTAACCAAGCAGATTGGGCATTGAGGCAAGACTGTAGAATTATGTACTGATTGATCACGTCATTCCCTTATTTTACAGCAATCCATTAGGAAACTATATTAGAAAAAAATTAAGTCATTCACATTAATATTAACCATGCTAAAGGGTCTAGGGGCCAACCATACAAAACATATGTAAGTCTGACAAGGAAAACAATTCAAAAATTAAAGACTACAGTCATGAGGGAGGATGACAACATGAAGTGGTGAGTGGTTTGCAGCACCTCCTTGGAGCTGAGGTGAGTTTGCCCCTCATTCCCAAACCTCTCCTCAATAGATTAACAGGAAATAATGGTGCCACTTAAGTGGGGAATGAAATACACAGGCTACCTGGTATAGGCAGATGGCTATGTGAACGTACAAGTCCAAAACCACAAAAATACACAGAGGGAGCATCGCCTGGACATCCGGGTGAAGTTTTCGTAAGGTGTGATAATGTCCTTTGTATCAGGGGTCTTGAAGAGGAACCAGATGGGGAAGGAGAGACTGGCATCTTTTGCAGGGATTTTTATAAACCCCTGCAAATTCTATAATAGACAAACTTTTTTTAAAAAATGGATTAAAGACAGAAAATAAGTTTAAAATAAATGGATAAAATTTGCTGTTTATGTATTTAAATCCGAGTTAAACGCTAAGCTTTTTGAGTGATGTCAAAAATGTTCTGATTTTTTTTATAGAAGAAAGTTGCAAATAACTAAGTCAACTTTATAAAATAACCCAAAAATGGGAACATTCACTCTAACATATGTAAATACTTTATACAGGGCCATAATGGCTTTAAAATATTATTAGGCCAAGAAAAGATAACAAACTATAAGAAATGGTTTAACTATTTATGGGCAAATGGGCATAACTATTTTATGTCCAAATACAAATTTTATATTTTATAATTACATTTATAAATCTTTAAATGGTATAAATTATAAAGTTGTTAGATAATGGAGAAAAATAAGGGGGTTGTGGGAATTAGATCACTATGTGGAGATAAATGATTCTTTTATCACTTCAAATTGTTTTTCCCCTATGCCTACTTTAAGTTTTAAAAAAATATATCGCACCTACACATTTTGTATTAAATGTTTTTACACTAAGTTTAAATATTTAAAAATAAAATGTTTATATCTCAGAAATTATATTTTTATAAACATTTCACTTTAAACTGACATTATCATGCTTTCTAAACGTATCCATTAACATAAGTAATATTTTTTATTTAATATGCATTTTTACAGTTAGAAAAAAACACAAAGCAACATTTAATACCACCTTTGGAGAATTGCCAGCGATTATTTAAACTTGCAAGTCATGTGATAAAAGGCAAACAGTAACCTAAAGTATTTTTAATGATGTATCTAGCTAACAACTTGATTTGATTCTTTCAACTTCTGTGAAAGCAAATAATTGGAAACCGTTTCACAAACATGTGACTTAAAAGTTAATCATAAAAGTCATTCGCTTTGGCAACTTCTGTGACAATGATTAAGTTAGGGTTGTTCACATTTCGTTTTATTTTTTTTTAAAGATTTTATTTATTTGACAGAGAGAGAGAGACACAGCGAGAAAGGGAACACAAGCAGGGGGAGTGGGAGAGGGAGAAGCAAGCTTCCTGCTGAGCAGAGAGCCTAATGTGGGGCTGGATCCCAGGACCCTGGGATCATGACCCCAGCCAAAGGCAGACGCTTAATGACTGAGCCACCCATGCTCCTCTTTTTCTCTTAAATATATATATATTAATGTATATATAAAATATAAAAGTAAAAAATATACCTCTATATATATATATATATGACTATGTATACATGACTGGATACATGATCGATTCTCATTTTCCACAGTAGTTATGTTCTATAAAGTTGCTGTGAACACTGAATTAGCAAATACAGAACCATTGCTTCCAGGGTAAATACAAGGTCAGTTTCCTGCAAACCTCTGGCAACAACGTTTTCATCAACTCATCTACATAAAACCTTATTTTATGTGTCTGTTTAAGACACATAACATTATTTAACATTTCTTATAATTAATTAACTGCATTGTCTTGGAATGATTAAGCCAGGGATTTGAGAGGTCATTTTCACTGTACAGTTGTTTCGCCAATGCCTTTGTGAAATGAGCCAGTCTCAGCGTGGAAAACCTGCTCCTTCACATAATCCTGTTTCTGTGTAAAACTCATCAGGTTGTTGTGTTCCCCGCCACTCTCCGTGCACGCACGCTCCCCCTTTCTACAGCCTCCTGATCTGCAGAACTGACCTCACCTGCAAGCTCAAGGCTACTGAGTCCATATCACTTTTTGAAACGTGCAAACCAGCCAACATCAGCTAGGAAATGTTTAACGTATTCCTGACCCTGGGTAATGTGACCATAAATTGTTTTGTTTTCAGCCTCACGACAATGCTGTCCACTACACTTTTATCAGTTATCTCACGAATCCATAACTTTAGTCTTTTTCCATAGTTTCATTACACACTATAGATGTTATTTCAGCAATTTGCAGAGAGGCCTTGTGTACAGGTCAGCAAATTTCCTCTTCCTTTTCCTGGGTGTAATAGAGTATGCATTTATTAACATTGAACTGTGGCCAATAGCACTATGACTTATGCCTTAGTTAAAGTCCATTATTTTCAAGCTGAGAAATCAAGGCTCAGAGAGGGTCAGTTAATTTTCTAGGGTCACAAAGCAAGTAAATAGGAGAACTATAGACCACAGCTAAATCCACTGCGGAAAATGCAAAAGGTTGTATTTATAATTACAGTTTTATAGTTTAATATATTACTAATACTAATAAAGTTATGTAAACTATTAACATGTATAATTTATATGTGTAACATAATTACATATTTTATATGTATTGTGTATTAAACAATGACAGTAGTGTTTAATGGTATTTAGGGCTATATTATAACAGGGTACCCTCCACATACAACATAATACAAATAAAATATATATTTATAATGCATATATTATACATTGTTCTGGGGGTATAACTTACTTTCTCCATAAGGCACATCATGACCTTCTTGCTATTAAAAACACCAGACAGAGCTTTGGGAGACACTTGAAACAGCAAAATCACCAAAAAAAGTATAAACATGTGAAAAGCATGGCACTATATATACTGTGGAAAAGACACTGATTTACAGCCTGAGAGCTAAAACAAGAAGGCAGAGTACACCTTGTTCAACCTCAATTGGGAATGTGGTCACTGAGTGACTCAAATTTTGATGTTCTGCCCATGTCCACGAATGATGGCAAAATATAGCAACTACTGATTTTGGGGGGTTACAAATTACAAATTTTGTCTAATAGGCAGACTTACAAATAGGAAATCCATGAATAATGAACATGAAGTAAATGTATGTGTATTTATTTTTATAGATTAATGTCTGGGAATTTTGTTAAAGGAGGTGGCAAGAGTATTTGCAAAAACGATTTATGGTGGTTTCCTTTAGGATTTATGTTTTTAACAACAGTCTAGGAATAATTGAGCTAAAATAGATTTTTAGATTTATTATACTGCTGACTTTGCTTTACAACACATGGGGATTTAGACTATAGTAACTGGTGAACTACTCCATATGGAATGAAGAATAAAATACTGAAATAAACCAAAATGAAACCAGAATGATGCGTTGGATTTCTCAAGGCCTTGTGAAGTCATAAACACAATTACTCTTACTCTGCATAAAAACCCAATTTTTTTTAATGAAGGTGGAAGGGAGTGAGTGAGCAATAAAAAAGCAAGTACAAAGGAAAATAGAAAGATGGTGAAAATGATCAGAAAATTGATACATATACAGGTCAATGGATGAGGAAAATACTTGAATATTAACAAAGGTCAACAATAGTTATTGCAAAAGTACTAGAGTAAATGTCCTTCCTTCTCCCTCTTATTTTCCCACATTTAGTATCTCCCATTTTTTTTAATTTATATTTTAAAGATTTTATTTGAGAGCATGAGTGCACACACAAGCAGGGAGAGAGACAGAAAAAGGAGAGAGATTTTCAAGCGGATTCTGGGCTAAGTACCCAGAGCCCAACAAGGATCTCATGACTCTCAGATCATGACCTGAGCCAAAATCAGGAGTCAGTTGCAAAACCACGTGAGCCACCCAGCCTCCTCTCTGCCAAGTTTTTAAAAAACCAGGAAGCAGCCATGGACTCCACAGGTGTGGAAGCTTTGGAAATTGGAAGTTCTTCTTTACTAAGACAAATGCTAATATCAACTAAGATGTATTAATTGAAATATAATTTACAGATTTCCCACCAATGTGCAGTTCACAAGCAATTCAGGCCAAATAACCTCATAGCTGTAGATTGTTTATTTTTGTTTCTGTTTACAGCTGAGCAACCAAGGCTCAGAGTTCGAGTTAATTTTCAAGTCATACAGCTAACAAGTGGCAGTGCTAAAGACCACAGCTAATTCAATTCTATAACATTCAAGAGGTTTGTTTCTTTTTTTAAATAATTTAACACTTACAACTAATAAAATTACATAAAATATTACTAAAGGGCAGGGCGCCTGGGTAGCTCAGTCCTTAAGCATCTGCCTTTGGCTCAGGTCATGATCTCAGGGTCCTGGGATCAAGCCCTGCTTTGGGCTCTCTGCTCAGTGGGGAGCCTGCTTCTCCCTCTCCCACTCCCCCTGCTTGTGTTCCCTCTCTCGCTATGTCAATTAAATAAATGACATCTTTAAAAAATATATTACTAAAGGGTATTTTTTTTAAAGATTTTATTTGACAGAGAGAGACACAGCGAGAGAGGGAACCCAAACAAAGAGAGTGGGAGAGGGAGAAGCAGGCCTCCCGCCCCATGGGGAGCCCCATGTGGGGCTTGATCCCAGGACCCTGGGACCATGACGTGGGCTGAAGGCAAAGGCGCAATGACTGAGCCACCCAGGTGCCCCTCCTAAAGGGTATTTTATGGGCAGGGAGCTTTGATTTAATAATTCTTATATTGTCCACTTATGTTTCAAGGCATTACTATTCCCATTTTACATGAGAAAATTTACAAAGAACTTAATTTGCTCAATTTCGCACAAACATCAGGTGGTAGAACTTCAGTCATATTCATTCTGATTCTTCTTCTAAAACTTAAGGAATTTTATAAAAATATATGAAGACTGGCCCCACAGGATTTCTAAATACACAGCATACCCACTTTGTGTCTCTGAACCATAAGATGATTACTTTTTCATAATTAACCAGTTTTTTAAATCCTTAGGTCATCTACATATAGGTCTGTGCAGGTTTTAATTTTTTCTTTTTAGTTTTAAATGCAAATATTAATGAAAATAGTTTGCTAATCCTACATTAGACCTCTGGAAATGGAGCCAGAAAAATATTTGTGAAGTGTAAAATTGAAATTTAAGAAATGTACAACTAATCTTTGAATATTGCAGCATTTAAGTATAAAACAATTCAAATGAAGTGATGACGCTTTTTGTAATTTTATGTTGTCAAAATATCTTTAATGTGTATTAGCTTTAACAAATCCTTTTCACTGATTATTTTCACCTATTTCATTACAAGTTAAAATAAAGAATCATGAAAAAATTAATACTGAAGACAGATTAAGGAAAGCTAAAAAAATCTATTGAGATTTTTTTTCTTTAAAGACTTTATTTATCTGACAGAGATCATAAGTAGGCAGAGAGGCAGGCAGAGGGAGAGGGGGAAGCAGGCTCTTTGCTGAGCAGAGAGCCCGATGTGGGGCTCGATCCCAGGATCCTGAGATCATGACCTGAGCTGAAGGCAGAGGCATTAACCCACTGAGCCACCCAGGTGCCCCTCTATTGAGATTTTGAATTGTGGAAATTTTAAATATTCTTTTCTAACTCTAGTAGGTAAGAATTATGAAGATATGATAGGACACACTTCGTGTATTTAATATTTCCTAAGAAAACAACCAAAGTAGAAAACAGCTCAGTTGCCATAAGTTTTACTTGCACTTTAGACCACCTTGCTATTTGTTCTATATTTTACAGGCATTAAAAAGAGATAGCAAAATTAATTAGAGAAGACACCTGCAAGGCAATAGGTGTATAAGTCTGGAGTAAAACATTGCTGGGATGATAATGAGGGTCATTTTGTAATTACACAGTGATTAACCACTATTTCTATTTTCTTGTCTGGTTGTCATAAACAGTCCTTTTTGAAGTTGCATTAATATGAACATTGAAAGTGAATACTGATGGCTCTTTTGAATAACCAGCATGTTTTGCTTGAGGATTATGCAAATCACTTCTTAAAGTCTCATTAAAAGATAATATTTAAGCTGAACACTAAAAAGTCTCAGTTAAAATTCAGATCAGTGAAGCATGGAGTGAGGAGGTAGCAACTTACTGGTTTATTGTGCACACTGCTATGCTATATAAATATTCTATTTGCATCGCCTTTTTTTATATATCAAGTATCTAGGACATCCTCTCTTCATTATGATATATGCATATATATTTTAGTATGTATGGCAGAATATTTCCATGCAAATTTGATGTCTATTTTGAGAGAAATTATAAAATTTTCAGTATAGGATCTGAATCCTCAATCTAGCGAAGCATAATGCAGCTATGAGCATAAATGTGAGAGCTTCTCTTGAATTCTGGAAAAAAATTCAGATTTGGGAAAAGTTAAAGAAATAATGAAGAAGACCCTTGTAAACCTAGTGCTTTATTGTGCCTTCTCACCTCTGTATAAAGCAAACAGGCTACTAACCAAAATGCTTTAAGATTTAATGGTATTCCTTTACTGTCTTGCTCTATTATATGCCTTTAGTAAATGGCTTTGTCAAGTTTTGTCACAAACTGAAGATCAACTTTGATGTATTGATTAATTTTATACTTTAGATAATTTAAGAGGAACCCAGAAATTGATCAGTCATAATAATATTAAGAAATGCCAAAATTAAACTTACAGACGTTAATTTTGGATGTCTGCAGACTTCTCAACAGAACAGAAAATTTTCTTTGACACAGGAAAGAAATCAAACTTCACTAAGTGGCATGGATTATAATTCATAAAGAAAGCAGCAGTCCTCAAAAGGCAAATAAAGCTGAGAAAGAATTTAGGTGATCAAAACAAAAATCCACTCTCACTTGACGCTAGCAGTATTTGTTTTCTATTCATATTTGTTTACAGAGAATTGACTTGCTTCATAAATATAAAATTATGTTCAAGCAAAAAATATCTCCATATAAATAAACAAATAGCCTTGGAAACCCTGAAGATTGTTTACAGCAATATCTTTGAACTGAGTAGCAGATCAAAGGGTGCTATGTCTTCGTGGCAATAGATTTTTGGTCTTAATCTTGTTTTTAAAGCAGACAATATTAACTTTGTAATGTGAATAATTAGAAATGCATGAAGGTGCAGACAAGCTGACCGTGTTCACATTTCATTCTTCTGTGAAGGTCTATCTATATTGTTTATCAAAAATGACTTTCTCTCTTTGGAACTTTTCAGTGATGAGCTGTACTTCCCTACAGTACACTAGTGCTATGATTTATTTTGAAGGGATTCTCATTAAATTGTACACTGCTGTATTGAAATCCATGATTACACTAAAAATGCTGACACAAATATTTTCATATTACTCTTTAACTTGGCTGATTTTCTGCAAATATTAAATCAAGGACACGAGCATCTTCTTCATCTGCATAGAGATGAAGATGTTGCATATGTTATGTTGTCCTGCATAAACATATAAAAATAATATATACTTTTTAAATATATGTAAACATGTTATATATAAAGCATATTGTATATATATTTGGGGGAAGAAAATGTTCTATTACAAATGTCTAATAAAACTGTCATATTTATACTATAACAAATATATTTATATTATAGGTAGATTTAAAAATCAGTATAGTCATTAATACCTCCCTCTATAAGCTCAATAAGGTCTATGGAAATTGAACATATTTAAAATACACTTTATGTCCAATTTTTTATGTCAAATTTTAATGGCATAGTTATAGTTAAGGATGTGGTTTAATAACATAACTCAGTTAAATTTCTTTAGAAAACATACTGTAACAATTCATATCCACATTTTGCCCAAAAGTAAGTTGATATTTCTCATGGGTTCATCAGGAATTGCTTTCAATTTTAAAATATATGTCTTCTTTAAAGAATTTAGTTACATGTTTAAATGTAATAGTGCATCAGTTATTTTTTTCAGATATTGCTTATGGCATGCTTGGGAAATGTATCTTTAGTAACAATGAATTTTAATGAGTTTTTGGCTGTTCAAAGAACATTTTACAAGTACAAACATATAAAATATGTAATTATAAAACATAATATGCTGTGATGTTTTATCTACTATCTGTTTTTTCTAATTGATTTTAAGTGCCTGGAAAGGTCATCTACTCTCTCTTTTTAAGGGGTTGGGAGGGTAGGGTAAGTTATACCCCCTAAAATTGTTTGCCTTGAAAATGTGCTTACTACATTTATGAGTGAACGGCTTAAAAGAAATTCTCAGTGTGACAATGCCATTCTTTATGATTGCGAGTGGCCTGGTCATCGGTCAGTACCTGCAGGACTAGATGGGGCTGCTAGTCTACCAGTGCTATCGATGACTGCCTGGCTTGCTCACTCGTTACCTAGAATGAGAGAAGCAGGAAAACAGTCTGAAAAGTTTCCAACCTTCTCAAAGAAACTTAGGATCCTTCCCAATGGACTCACACTTTTCAATGTCTCAGTGGATTGCAGGGACAGATGAAAACCTGGAGGCAATCCGCAGGCTCTGAGTCCTCCCAGTATTCCCCCATCTGTGTCAAAATTAAATTGCAACACCCTAATGAAAATGTTCTCAAAGTCCATCTTCAAAAATTATGTCAGAATAGTGTTTTCGGTTTTCTACTGTGCTGTTTTATCAAAAATACTTTTACTCTGAATTGATGTTATATGTATCTGATCAAATTTTCCTATTTGCATTGGATGAAGAAATATTAGAGCAAAAAACATGCTCCACTCTTAGCTAAAGTAAAGCTGAAAACAATTCTAGTTGTATACTATTTCCTATACTTTGGCTTTTTCATATAATCATATTTTTCATACAATCATATTTCATCCATGTTGTACAAAAATTGGATGTAAGTTTTTAGGGACTACCTCAGGATATATGTATAATCAAAATGCACATATCCTATGTATATTACACAATGATTTGCCTATAATGTTTGCACATGTTGCCTATAATGTACTGCACAGACTACAATGCATTATTGGATGTCTTTGGATAATATACTTCATGTGCATATTAGATGGTCATCTTATCAATAACAGAAGCATCATAAAACCACAAAACTTAGTACTATTTACAATTACATCCATAGCATCTAGAAATGTGACCCTTCATAGGCTCTGAACACATACTAAGAGAATTTTATCACTTGAGAATTATGGCATACATATACTTAGATAATTCAGTTATGAAATCATGCACATTAGGACATCAGATTCTGCTTGTGTGGAGCATGGATGGCTGGAGATCTACTATTGCCTGAAAGACTATATTCCAGGTGTCATTCTTATTGAGGAATTAAATAGGTTTGGTTCCATCAGTCACATACCAAACTAGGTCACAGAAGCATGTAGAACAAGAAGCAATGCCCTAGTGCACCACTTACTGACCCGTGTATGCATCAGGGAGATAGAGAATGGTCAGAGGAAGTGAGAGAGCACACATGCCCAAATGCTGGCATAGTCCACGGAGAGGACTTTGTGGCCTGGAGAAGTCACGTAGTTGAGAAAGCTCTTCAAATAACTGTGACAAAGTTACCTCTAAATAAGTAGTATTTAGTATGTAGTAGTAGCGGTATATAGTAGTAGTATACTTCTATACAACAACTAAATTTAGCCTAAAGGGAGCTCTCCATCTAGTAGTACTGTAGGTCTGAGCTTCTGTTTCATGAACAACTTCTGTTTACTTAACACTCCTCTTCTCATACAAGCTGATATTCGTACCAAATTAACATTTACCATCGCCTATTTCTCTGTACGAAATACAGTGCCAATTATTTATCCATTCTAATATTATAACAAATTTATTTATAACAAATTTATTTGTTATAAACAAAATTATTGTCTTAACTATTAGTGATGTAAAGGAATAAACTGGTGGTATATGCCTAGTAATCTTACATAAGATTCATACATAATTTTACTAAGCAATATCCCATTTTTCCCAGGTTCTTGAAGGTTTTTTTTAATCTTATTTAAATTCCAGTTAGTTAACATACAGTATAATATTAGTTTCAGGTGTAGAATTTAGTGACTCATCACTTACATACAAAATCCAGTGCTCGTCACACTTGCCCTCATTAGGGGCGCTTGGGTGGCTCAGTCCTTAAATGTCTGCCTTTGGCTCAGGTCATGATCCCAGGGTCCTGGGTTCGAGCCCTGCATCAGGTTCCCTACTCAGCAGGAAGCCTGCTTCTCTCCTCCCACTCCCCCTGCTTGTGTTCCCTCTCTCCTTGTATCTCACTGTCAAATAAATAAATAAAATATAAAAAACAAAAAGTGCCTTCCTTAATCTCCATCACCCATTTAACCCATCCACCACCCACCTCCCCTCCAGCAAGCTTCAATACGTCCTCTATTAGTTTTATTTCTAAGTATCCATCATTGTGCATACAAATGCCACTTTTTATGTACATTGATTTCACCAATCTTGCTAATTACTTATAATAACCTATTACATATTTCTTTAAATTATGTATTAATATTTTTAAAATGAAAATTGGTTAAAAGCATATTATCACTAACAACCATAAATAATTTTAAAGGACAAGAAAACTATGAATACCTATATGCCAAAAAATTATGCAAGTTAGATGAGCAACATAAATTCCTAGGACACAAACTGTGAGAACTGACTCAAGAAGAAAGAGAAAATAAAACAGATCTGTAACAAGTAGATGTACTGGATTAGTAATTTTTAACCTTTGTGATGAATTCTACCAAATATTCAAAAAATTAATATCAATTCTTCATAAAGTATTATGAAAATGAAAGAGCAATACTTTTCAAATTATTGTATGAGGCCAGTAATACCCTGGTACCAAAGAGATCAAGGCATCAGAAGAAAACTACAGATAAACATTTTTTAAATGGACTATTTTTAAATTACTACCATGTCATATCCAACATAGTCAAGGTGAATTTAAACTTGGAATGCAAGATTAACATTCAGTTTGATCAATTAATATAACATTAATAGAATGAAAGACAAAAAGATACCTGATTATCTCAAATGCAGAAAAAGCATTTGGCAAACTCTTATACATTTTCATGGTTAAAACACTCAACCAAGGAGTGTCTAGGTGGCCCAGTCAGTTAAGTGTCCAATTCTTGATTTTGGTTCCAGTCGTGATCTCCAGGTTTTGAGATTAAGGTCTGCATCCCACCCCCGCATGGAGCCCACTTAAGATTCTCTCTCTCCCTTGCCCTTCCCCACTGCTCATCCATACTTGCTCTTGCCCTCTCAAACAAACAAAAAAAACCAACCAACCAAACCAACAAAAAACACTCAACCAACTAGGAATAAAGTTATCTTTCTCAAACTAATAAAGGGGGTCGACTGAAAACTCACGGGTAACAATGTTTAATGGTGAAAGACAACATATTTCCAGACAGTGGAGTATTACTAGGCACTTAACAGAAATGAAGTATCAAGCCATGAAACAACATGGCAGAAACTGTAATGCCTATTACTAGCTTAAAGAGGCCAATCTAAAAAGACTACATACTGCATAGCTTCAACTACATGATATTCTAGAAAAAGTAAAACTAGGCAGATAATAAAAAGATCAATGGTTACCGGGGATTTAGGGTGGGCAGAGAGAGAAACAGGCAAAACACAACAAAGAGTTTAAGGAAGGGAAAACAGTCTGTGTATTATCATAATGATGGATATAAGCCATTATAAATTTGTCCAAAGCCACAGAATATACAACACCAAGAATGAACAGGAGCATCAAGTACGGCTTTTGATGTTTATAATATGTAAATGTACATTCAATTGTAACAAATATAACATCCTGGTAGGAAATGTTAACTATAAGAAGGCTTATGCATGTGTGAGGCATGGATGTGGGAAATCTCTGTAGCTTGCCCTTAATTTTGTTGTGAAGCTTAACTTCTCTAAGCAGTTGCTCTAACTTAAAAAAAAAGAAAGTTCTATTTCTTCCTTTAAATTTCACATTTTTATTGGCTTACTGGAGTGATACCTGGACTTTTAATAAAATCTATTCATACCACAATTCAATTCCACCTGGGTCTCTTCCAAAATAAGGTGGCATTACATAGAACCCCAGAGAGTTACTTCTGTTTAATTTGTTAATTTCTAAGGAATAAAATGATCAAATGCAAGCATAATGTTCATCAAGTGTATATGGGGAAATCCCAAATCATTTATTTCATGGTACTTTTCTAGCTCTGTTTTAAGGTTAAATACATCACTCATTTTGTAAGACTTTGGAGATGTGTACATTATTTGGTGATATGTGTCATGATTCAGTGATAAGAGTAGTTTAATGTCTTTGTTATAGAACTAATGGGATAATAATTCCTAGTGCCTATTTTCCTGAAAAATGTAAAAAAAAATAAGTTTGTATAGATATGTAATATTTACTGTGTGTCAATTTCAAGCATGCCTTCTAGATAAATATCTTCTCACTCAATGGAAAAGGAGGAAATAGAAATTCAGACTTTAATCAGTTAAATTCTATTATTTCTTCCATTTACCACTTACACATTAGATATTCCCATAATTAACTTTTACTTATGTTCTAGTTATTTCCACCAAATAACTTTCCAGTGAATGTATAATAATTTGTAAGTCATGAAACCAGATATAATAATGGCCATCTCAAAATTGTTTTCCACGTATTTGCACCATTTAGAAAAAGTTCTTATTCAAACAACATGCCTTGGACCAACACATCATCACTTAAGGTTTGCTAAGTACCTGCCGGAATCCTTTAAGATTAATCTGATAATATTTAATAATGACTTCTTAAATATTCATACTATTATCTTACTATGTCTTTGGAAATTTTACAAGTTCACATTTCAAATAATAAAGTAAATCCACTTTTAAGTATTATTTATAATTTGGAGTACCTTGCTTTAGGATATATTGAACAGTTATATTTATATAACATATACCTAAAATATTTGCTAAAAGATTTGACCCTAGCAAGCACATTTTGTCACATTTCAGTATGTGTGCCTAAATATTCACAGAATGGGAACCCAAATGAAAAGAATGATTTGCAGGTACAATGTAATACTATTCACTTTTTCTGTTAGTTGTAATTTTATATAAAGAAGAGTGAATTTTGGTGCTAATTTGGTCTGTTCTCAGAATTATTTTATGGTTGAATATGACACATAAGGATTTCTATACCTAAGCAAATAACATTTTATAAAACTTACAATAATTTGGGTACTACAAGAAACATTTGTGACCTAGATTTTATGGAACACAGATGGATAAAAAATATGTAAATACATAGATGGCTAACAAACAGATGGCTTTTAATTTTTCTTTTAAACACTGTCCCTGTTTGAAACTGGTCTCCACTGATATATTTTCAGCATCTTTTGCATGAGTTTTAACATTTTGTATCTTTAAAACAGTGGGGTAGAAATAGAAGAGAGAAGGAAAAGTTTGTAAATTCACAGCCAAGTACCATTTTCATATTTTTGAAATATTATTGTATCACAACTAATCCAATACATATTTAGAGTAAGGAATTGCGTCCAGACACTGCTTACATAATATTACTACTCTTTTCCAAAGCAAACTTGGGAGGCACCTAGGAGGTTCAGTCAGTTAGGCATCTGACCCTTAATTTTGGCTCAGGTCATGATCCAGGGTCTTGGCAGACAGCCCAGCATTTGCTTGGGGATTCTGTCTCTCCCTCTGCCCCTCCTCCTGCTCATGCTCTCTAAAATAAATCAATCCATCTTAGGGAAAAAAAAAAAAAAGCAGGGTGCCTGGGTGGCTCAGTTGTTAGGCGCTGCCTTCGGCTCGGGTCTCCATCCCAGGGTTGTGGGATCGAGCCCCACGTCAGGCTCCCTGCTCAGCAGGAAGCCTGCTTCTCCCTCTCCCACTCCTGCTTCTGGTGTTCCATTTCTCACTGTGTCTCTGTCAAATAATAAATAAAATCTTTAAAAAAAAACTTGGATATTCAATTATGCTTGCACATTTTCCTATAACTAAAATATAAATGGATTTCGCTTATTCATTTCAAAATCAGATGTATTAATATTGCCCACTAATCAGAGACTTGTGAAAGTATACAGTTTTGTTATTAGCATTTAAAAATAAAAACAAGTTTAAAAAGCTAGTGTTCTTTAAATCTGTGAAGTATGTAATAATTTAAATGGTTATGTCATCATCATTAACGGACAATACACTGAAATTGTTTAAATAGGTTTAACATTTATATATTTACTGAATTAAAACACATAAGCTATTATTTTCCTTAATATCTTTTGCCTTTTAAATTTCTCTTATTCCATTTATAAAGAGTGGCCATATCACCATGTCTAGAATGATCCTTTTATACATTCCTCTTTTAGGAAATCTTTCAGGCCTCCTGCACGAATCTTATCTTCCCGTTAGCTCATGTTTTATTACTGGAATTCTTCTAGTTTTCAAAGTGCCACCAAATGCTTTTCTACTTTATCTTATGCTTTTTAAATATTGTCCCCCCAATTTTTCATGAATATGAACATATTCTGTCTTATAAATTCAAGGATGTAAGTTTTGTTCTTGTATCCCAATATGTTATGTATTGAATTTATGT
The DNA here is from genome assembly GCA_002007465.1 of Ailurus styani. NCBI lineage: Eukaryota > Metazoa > Chordata > Mammalia > Carnivora > Ailuridae > Ailurus > Ailurus styani. The sequence goes on along the minus strand of LNAC01000130.1, from coordinate 3,765,541 downwards.
GATTTGACTCACAGTGTTTTAAACTATTGCCATAGTATATATAATTATAGTCAGTATGTAAATAAAACCCTTGTTTTAAAGTTACTAAATCACTGCTTAAGACATGTCCCTTTATCATATGCATGATATAGTCACCTGAGAGTGATCATCTGGAATACAGACTAACATAGGAATTCTAGAAATGGCAAAATAGACTATGTAAATTAATGCACACTTTGAGTTTAGTAATGTAAGAAATGCAGAAGATAGGATTAGCGAACTAGAAAGCAAGTCATTAGTAAAAATCTAAACTGAACCACCAAGCTTGTAAAAGGATAAGACAAGAAAAAAAAATTAGAACCATGTGGAACAAAGTGAAACAGACTCACACACACGTTGATAGAGGCCCTGGGGGAAATAAGGAGGACCAGTATGTCAGGAGACAATGGCCAGAGAGAGGGAGGGAGAGAGAATCCCAAGCAGACCGTATGCTAAGTGTGGAGCCTGATGAGGACTTGCTCGCACAACTCTGAGATCACAACCTGAGCTGAAACCAAGAGTCAGACACTCAACCGACTGCACCACGCAGGTGCCCCTTCATTCACATTTTTTACTTGTAATTCTGAAGTACCTTCAACCTTGGAGAGAATATGTTTTCCTGCCACAATGTTGACCCCACCATGTGATTTGCATTGGTTAATGTATTACACAGTTTATATAATTCTGCTAAAATGTAAATATGATTCCATAGTTTAGTTCATCTTTGCCACAAGAAAAACATGCCTTGGGTAACTGCTTGTGTCAGGAAAACAGATACAAGTGCAATGGATTGGACCCCACTTGCAGCCTGGATATAAACATGGCTGGATTCCATCAGCATCCCCCAGGCCCAAGATGAACACTGAGACCTACTTAGTCATAAACACAAAAATAAAGGTCTTAATAATCTGCTGAATTTTATTTTTAGCCAAAAAAAATATTACAGACATTTGTTACTAGAGTTGAGCTGTTGCTCTTCTACCACGAACTATGTGTCATTGGATTCGGGAGGAAAATAAGACAGCTCTTATAAGATGTACATAGGGCGCCTGGGTGGCTCAGTGGGTTAAAGCCTCTGCTTTCGGCTCAGGTCATGATCTCAGGGTCCTGGGATTGAGGCCCGCATTGGGCTCTG
>LNAC01000130.1:3537862-3764328 GCA_002007465.1 Ailurus styani | reverse complement strand
CTCTCTCTCTGCCTGCCTCTCTGCCTACTTGTGATCTCTCTCTGTGTCAAATGAATAAATAAAATCTTAAAAAAAAGAGGATATAGACAACACATGGTATGAATATTCAGTTCAATTTACACCTGTGAAAATCTAGTAGTGTTAACTTGTGCACAAGATGAGAAAGTTGAAGCAAAATAATACAGGTAGTTGTGTGTTTGGTATCTATATCTTTTAAAGGAATAGAAAAAGAAATGGACTAGAGAGAACTGATTGGCTCTCTAAGAGTACTGTGAAGTCAATAGATCCCAGAAATTCCAGAACTTTCTGAGTTAGAAGATGAACTAGCTCTTGCCAAGTAACACTCTGGCCATTACATTACCAACTCAAAAAATCTGAATTTAGTGTCTTCCTTTACTTCGTAGTCTTAAGACAGAAATTACAGCAAGGCCCTGGTCATTAGGACTAATGACCAATTAGTCAATCGACTAAATGTGTCCTAAATGTGTTCAATGGATCAAATGTATCCTAGAAGACTACGATATTGTCTCAAGAAGCCTTTTATGCTGTCAAAGTTTTACTTAAATCTAGAGTGGGAGAATAAACTGTGGGTATAACTTATGGCACATAAAATGACATGGAATCAAATGAAGAGGACACCTCAACGTTTCCATGAAGTTGTACCAGCTTAAGCTCTACCAGCCTGTTGTTTTTTTTTTTTTAAAGATTTTTTATTTATTTATTTCACAGCGGGAGAGAGATCACAAGGAGGCAGAGAGGCAGGCAGAGAGAGAAGGGGAAGCAGGCTTCCTGCTGAGCAGAGAGCCCGATGCGGGCCTCGATCCCAGGACCCTGAGATCATGACCTGAGCCGAAAGCAGAGGCTTTAACCCATTGAGCCACCCAGGCACCCTACCAGCCTGCTTTTTAAAAGACACTGAGGCTATTCGGCTCATTAAAAGACTGTTGCTTCTCCAGGAAGCAGGCTTAGAGAACTTCTCAGTCTCTCAGGAGGTCACATTTCATACTACTATCTTTAGATGTGGCAAAGGGGGATGATAAGACAAAAGAGAGAAAAAGAGCCCAAGAAATTAACAGACTTGGGAAATAAATTCAGGGAGCAGAATGGATTTTATCAATGATAGATCTCAAAAATTTGAGGTCCAGAATAAGATGACATCACAAAATTGGCCCAGTGGGATTTCAGTATTATCATGAATTAGTGACTTCTAAGTACCTTCCCTTCTTGGCACTTTTTAATGGGAGTACTTAAGTCAGTTATGCGTCCCTATTCCACTATTATATACTGTGTTTTGGGAGAAAACATACTAGTGTTTATTTCACAGGTTTTTGGGTCAAGAAGATTCACTTCTTAACCTGATAAAGATCACTAAGAAGATCATGAAGATATTGAGATTGATTTTAAGGCATACAAGAAGAAAGGAAATTAGCAAGAGATGAAGACAGGGAAGAAATGGACAATGAGTATGTGAAGTTTTATTTAGGTTTCTGCTAAAATTTTAGATTTTGCCTAAGGAGAGATGGAAAAACATATAAGGGTTTTAAGTGCAATAACATGATGTGACTCACTTAGGATTTGTTTATTTTGTTATAATGTGATGTAGGTAATAAGTGCAGAATCAAGGTGACTAGCAATAATTCAGGCAAGAGATGAAGGGGATAATGGATCAGGATATCTTAGTGGTGTATTAATGATTAGTGCTTAGATTTGGGGTTGAAGGTTGGGCTCTCATGATTTGTTGGTGTATTTTATTTGGAGTCTGAGAGAAAAATAAGAGTTCAGGATAGTAGCAAAGTTTGTAAACTAATTTAAAACTTCTGGTTACCAGTAATCAAAAAAAGAATGACTGCAAAGGAGTTTTAATTTGTTTGTATGTATTTTTGTAGGGCAGGGGTGATGTTCAGGAGTTTGCTTTTGTACATAGCTAGTTTGAGTTGCTGGTTAGATAACCATGCAAAAATATTGAGAAGGCTATTTGGCACGTCAGTTTGGAATCTAGGGAAGACATTAAAGATGGGAATATATATGCTTGGGAGTTGTTTTTAAATTCTATTTGAAACCACAAGACAGCATATGATTAGCAGAAAAATAGGAATTGATATGGTCCAAGGGATGAACCCTGGGGCATTTCAAGGCCAAATAAGAGATGAAAAGAAAAACATCAAGTTGTCTGAGACCAAGATTATCGATATAGGAGGCAATTAAAAAACGTTAAGGTACAACAGACAGTAATTGAAGAAAATGTTGTAAGAAGAAGAAGGTAGTTAACTGAATGGTTTGGTATGCCAACTAAGTTGAGTGATGAGAAACTCACCATTTGATTTAGCAACATGAAAGACACTTGTTAGTGACTTCTATAGTGATCAATTTTGGCAAAAATCAGTGTCAGTGGAGGGTGAGGGAAGAAAACACAATTGGGGTGGTGCTTTGGTTAACAAAATTGGGGTGGTGGTTTGGTTAACAAAGGGTAAAGGGGGCAAAAAAATTGAAGGCATAAGGATGTCATTGTTATTATTTACCATGAAGTTTAATCCAGCTAAGAAATAAAGATCAAAGGAATAGAGAAATTGGAATAGATTTCAAGTGGTTGGAATAGAGAAGTGCTGGTATAATCAATGGGATTTTGGTCTTGTTAAGTTTGAAGTTGCTTCTGCAAAAAAGATAATGAGATAATAAGAGAAAAGGTAATAATCTAGAAATAGGATAATTAAGGAGATATGACTACTAAATGTAATGTCATATCCTGGATGGGACATAAGAGGAAAAAATAATAGATATTAGATAAATATACAGGAGATGCCTGGGTGGCTTTGTTGGTTAAGCATCAAACTCTTGATTTTGGCTCAGGTTATGATCTCTCTGCTTGAGATTCCTCTCTCCCTCTCCCTCTGCCCCTCCTCCTGCTCATGCTCTGTCTCTAAAATATATAAATGAAATTTTTAAAAATACCTAGAGATATATGGATCATATATGAACTTTAATAATGTACAAATATTGGCTTATTAATTGTAACAAATATACCATACTAATAAAAGATGTGAATCATATTGGAACAGGGTTTGAGATATATGGAAATTCTTTACTATCTTTTAAATTCTTCCATAAATCTAAAGCAATTATATAATTTTTAAGATGTTTACTAATATCATAGGATGCTTGAAACTAGGATTTTGACTTTTCAGTTATTGGTAATAATGACATGGTCTAGGTGAGACCGTAAGAGTGAGTGGCTAAAATGGAGTGCAGGACAACTTCAGAGTTTAAGTCTTCAAGGACCTCAGAGGTCAATGAATTTGAGTAACAATGAAACAGAAGCTTTTTTTTTTTTTCAAGAAATGAATGGGAACACTAAATTTCTTTAGAAGCAACAAGTAGGATGGAGGGTGATAAAATCTGACAAAATAAAAGGCCTTTTGGAAGGAGGTTAAGTGATGGAAAGGGAGAACATTCTAGAAGCATCAATGTTACTCCATCTCTAACTCCACTCTAGCAGGGATTTGGGAGAGAAAACCTCACCACTTGAGAATGTTGAAAGGGAATTGTGTTATCAAGTTGTAGAAGAAAATAGTGCAGAAAAGAGCTTATAGATACAGAAACAGATATTTCAGAATAATAAGAGTAAAAATGACAGAAAATATCTCAGGAGTTGAGACAGATGGAAGAAAGTGTCAGGAAAGGAGTTTTTGAAGTCCTGGGACCAAACAATAATGAAGATGCCCTGGACTTCTTGTGATAGCTAAATAAACTGGGATGAATGGCATAAGGTTAATCTTGATATTCTTAGAGCCAGAGAGAGAGGTTGAGCACAAGTAGGGGGGTGCGGCAGGCAGAGGGAGAGAGAGAAGCAGGCTCCTCGCTGAAGAGGGAGCCTGACATGGGGCTTGATCCCAGGACCCTGGGATCATGACCTGAGCCGAAGTTAGATGTTTAACCAACTGAGCTTTTCAGGTGCCCCATAAATAAATATTTTTTTAAGAATGCCATCATATTCTACAGCACTCGTTTGATTCATTTTATCTGCACAGAGCAAACAAAGTCTTGATTAAATTCAATTCTCTAGCATTGCTTTCACACAAAACTCAATGGTGGAAGAAAACGGCCATGCCACCTCAATACTCTCTAATTCACAAACACAGGATTCTAAGAAGGTGGTGGAGTAGGAGGCACTAGGAATCTGTCTCTGCAGTCAGACAACAATTAAGCTGGCAGAGTCTGTCTTCTACAACTATTTTGGAACGCTGGAGGCTACTAAAAGCTTGCAACTCCTAGAGGAAGTTGCTACTTCCTAGGAAGCTAGAGGAAGTCTTGTACAGTAAATTGCAGGTAATTTTGGTCAATTTGTGGTCTTTTTAAAGAAATTGTTTATTTGAACAAGAGCACACAAGCAAGGGGAGTGGCAGAAGGAGATGGAGAAGCAGAATGCCCACTGAGGAGGGAGCCCAATGTGGGGTTTGATCCCAGGACCCTGGGATCATGACCTGAGCTGAAGGCAGACACTTAACTAAACCACACAGGTGTCCCTCAATTTCTCGTCTTAACACAGTAGCAATCTACTCATTCTCCACCTCTCAGACCTGGCCCAGGATCCATACATAGTACGAAGATACAGTTATCAAAACAATGTGGTACTGGCTAAAAGACATATAGATCAATGAAATAGAATATAAAGCTCAGAAATAAATCCTTGCATATATATGGTGAAATGATTTTTGACAAAGATGCCAAGACCATTCAATGGTGAGAGCTACTTTTTAACACACAGTCCTGAGGAACTGGATATCCACATTCAAGAGAATCAAGTTGAACCCATACCTAACGCTATATAAAAAATTAACTCAAAATAAGCCAAAGACCCAAATTTAAGACCTATAACTATGAAAGGCTGAGAAAACAAAAGGCAAACTAGATATAGCATTTATTTCATTGATAGGCCATCAATGATGCAATCAAAAGAAATTGGACTTTGTGAATTTTGTTTTTTAATTGTGCATCAAAAAGACATTATCAATGGAATGAGATGACAATCCACAGAATAGGAAAATGTATCTGCATATCACATGCCTGATAAAGGATTAACATTCCAAATACAGAGAATTCCTAAAACTCAACAGTAACAGACAACCCAATTCAAAAATGGGCAAAGGACTTGAATAGATATTTCTCCAAAGAGCAGATACAAATGGCCAATAAACTCATGAAAAGGTGCTTGACACATCATTATGAAAATGCAAATCAAAACTACAATGAGGTATCACCAGCAAGGAATATTAAACAGAAAGGACATTCTGACATGTGTTATAACATGGATGAACCTAGAAGACATTATGCTAACTCATAGAAGCCTGTCAGAAAAGATAAATGCTGCATGACTCCAATTCTATGAAGTACTTAAAATAGTCCAAACCACAGAGACAGAAAGGAGAATGGTGCTTGGCTGGGGCTGGAGAAGAGACTGGGAAGTTATTGTCTAATGGGTATAGAGTTTGAGTTTTATTCAAAAAATAATCCTGGAGATAGTGGTGATGGTAGCACATTATTAATGTATTTAATTCCATTAAACTGTATACTTAAAAATGGTTAACATGGTAAAAAAAATTTATGTGCACAGACACACGTATGTATGTGTACACTTATTTTGTTCCTTGGCATATCTTTAGCATTTAGAAGAGTACCTAACAATTAATCTTATAAATTGCATGTATAAATAAAAACTCGAACTGGCTGGTATTACAGAAACTAAAATAGTAATTCCAATTAGGAAGGAGCTATCAAATAAGAGTTCAAGCAAATTAAGACAAGAATATTTTTGCTAGATATCACAATATGCTTGCTGTGATTTAGCAAAACAGGGAGTGAAGGTCATGGCAACCTATCGGTATGTTGGACAGACCTGAAGGAAAAAAAAAAAGATGACAAAATAGATCAAGACAATTTTAAAAAATAATTTTACTGTGAAAAGGGACAGAACACTGGGATGCTAGCTAAAAGGGTATGTTGAGTTGATATAATTTTTGTTATAAAATCCTAGGGGGTTTCTGAGGAAGAGAGTGGAGTAGGAGGAGCCTAAGCTCACCACCTCCCACAGGTGTATACAGGTAACACCCACATAAGTGTAAATGACCCAGGAAAATTACTTAAAGGCAGGCAGAATAGACTCCCCATAGTTACTCATAGAGAAGAGGCCACATTGAAAATGGTAAGGATGGCAGAGAGGCAGGCAGAAACCAAAGTGACTGATGGGGGCTTAATTTTGCCAGTTTTTTACAATCAGTGGGACTTAACACCTAGAACTTTTAAAAAGCAGCAGCTTGGCTCTGGGAAAGTCAGAAGGCAGTAGGAAACAGAGCCCCCACCCTTAAGAGAAAGCATAACAACCCCACTGAGGTACAACATAGAAGGCAGGACAACTTAAAAATGGCTGCAGTATACAGGAAGATTTATTTACTTATCTCACATATGCTGGAGGGGCAGGGATTTTTAAGAACTTTTCCAAGAACAAGAGTTGGCATGCACGGTTTCCCTCCCCAACTGCCCCGCCTAGATGTATAGACATCTGCAGGAACTGGCACAAACCCTCTCCACCTAGCTTGCTAACGGTGCCTCATTGCCTGCCCCACATCCTGAGGACCTGACCCTCAAACCCACCCTTGGCAATTTTCCAAAAGGTCTACAGGTTCACCCCCACCCAGCAGATCTACAAAAAATATTAACACCTTGAACCCCATCCCTGCTTTCTCCTATAGACTTGCCATCCAACCTACCCTTGGCAGAAATTTTCTAAGGCATTTTCTAAGGTTGCTCCCACAGTGGACCAGTGCAAAACTTGCTAATACCATATACCCACCCTTGCATTCTCCTGCAAACTCACCCTTGGCAGATGTTCATCTAAAGCAGCTCCACAAATATGGCATCATGCAAGCATCCCCAACAGGGTCTAAGGTCACTCCGAAGTGACTCCTGTCCTGGGAAGAGGGGAAGATAACCACACACACCAGATCCACTGTGGCCCCAGTAGTGAGCTGGGGTTAGATATCTGGTCTGACTACAAGCCCCATCCACCAATGAAGGTCTCTCAGGGAACAACAGACAGACAGTAACCTGTGGTTGGTGTGACCCAATTCAAATTCAAGACACCTAAAACTGGCCCACTAATAGCAGAGTGACCAAATCCTGCCCAAAATAGGCAGAGAACCATCACAGATGACTTCACTGATGGCAAACATGGCTCAGCCTCAACAGTAGGATGTATGCGACACACACAGGAGACATGTTGAAGCTCTGGGTTCTGGTGAACAAGGGACATTGCTCTTCAAGTCAATATAGAACATTTTCTTTGTAAGGCACTCCTTTCAAGATCAGGAGATGTAGTGAATTTCATAACCAAAGAAACAGAGTTAGACAAGTGAGGAAATGGAAATATGTCCCAAATGAACAGGAGAAAGATCATAGCAGGCGAGCTAAATGAAACAGAGGTAAGTATTATACCTTACAGAAAATTTAAAGTAATGTCCATAAAGATACACAATGGACTTGGAAAATAGTGAAGGACATCAGTGAGACCCTCAACAAAGAAACAGAAAACATAGAAACTATCAGCTAAAAACTTAATAACTAAAATTAAAAATACACTAAAGGGAACAAATAGCAAACTTGAGAAAGCAGAAAAAGAGATCAGTGTTCAAAGTAATGGAAAGCAATTAAGCTGAACAGGGGAAAGAAAAATTTTTAAAAATGAGAATAGATTAAGGGGACTCATCAATACTCTCAAGTGAAATAATAGTCACACTAAAGGAATCCCAGAAGAAGAGAGGGAAAGGAGGGCAGAATTTTATTTGAAGAAATAACTGAAGACTTCCCAAATTGGGGAGAGAAAGAGAAATCCAGGTCCAGGAGACACAGAGAGCCCCCAACAAAATGAACCCAAAGAGGTACAATCCTAAGAAACATAAAAATTAAAATGGCAAAAAGTAGTGATAAAGAGAATTTTTAAAGCAGCAAGAGAAAAGTTACATACAAGGGAATGCCATATTGCCCTCAGTGGATTTTTAGCAGGAACTTTGCAGGCCAGATAGAAGTGGCATGATATATTCCAAGTGCTAAAACAAAATAAAATAAAATTCTACAACCAATACTATTCTATCCAGTAAAACTATCATGCAGAATACAAGGAGAAATAAAGAGTTTCCCAAACAAAAGTTAAAAAAAAATTCATCATTACTAAACCAGCCCTATAAGAAATGTTAAAGGGGATTCTTTGAATGGAAAAGAAAGACCATAAGCAGGAATGTGAAAAATAGAAAGCAGATACGCTGCAAAATTAGTACATCTATAAATATCAGTTAAGGGATTTACAAAATAAAAGGATGTAAATTATGACACCATATACCTAAAACACCTAGGGGGAAGAGAGTAAAAATTTACTGCTTTTAGAATAAATTCAAACTTAAGTTGACCATAAACAAAATGCAGACTGCTATATGCATAAGATGTTATATATAAACCTAATGGTGACCATAGCTTAAAGAACCCATAATAGATATGCAAAAAAATAAAAGAGAAAGGAATCCAAGTACATCACTAAAGAAAGCCATTAAAACAGGAGAAAAGAGAGTAAGGGAAGTAAGGAACAGAGAAGAACCACAAAAACAATGTAAAACAAGTAAGGAAATGGCAACATACTTATCAATAAGTACTTTGAATGTAACGGACCAAATATTCCAATCAAAAAATTAGGGTTGGGGGCCTGGGTGGCTCAGTGGGTTAAAGCCTCTGTCTTCCGCTCAGGTCATGATCTCAGGGTCCTGGGATCGAGTCCTGCATCAGGCTCCCTGCTCGGCAAGGAGCCTGCTTCCTCCTCTCTCTCTCTGCCTGCCTCTCCGCCTACTTGTGATCTCTGTCAAATAAATAAATAAAATCTTAAAAAAAAAAAGACATAGGGTTAGTGAATGGATAAAAAAAGGGAGACTCATCTATATGCTGCCTCCAAGAAACTCATTTCAGACCTAAAGACACATGCAGATATAAAGTGAAGGGATGAAAAAGCTTTATCATGCAAATCAAAATGCAAAGGAAGCCAGGGTCACAATGCTTATGTTGGACAAAATGAACTTTAACCCACTGAGCCACCCAGGCGCCCAACAAAATGAACTTTAAAACAAAGATTGTAATGAGACAAAGAAGGACACTACATAATCATAAAGGGAACAATTATAAGTATTTATGTACTCAACATGGGAGCACCCAAACACAAAGCAGCTATTAATAAAGGATATAATTGAAAGTAATACAACAACAGTAGGGTAATTTAACACCATCCTTACATCAAAGGATAGATCATCCAAATAGAAAATGTCTGTTCACATCTTCTGCCTGCTTTTTAATTGGATTATTTGTTTTTTGGATGTTGAGTTTTATAAGTTCTTTATATATTCTGGATACTAACCCTTTATCAGATATGTCATTTGCAAATATCTTCTTCCATTTGGTAGGTTACCTTTTAGTTTTATTGTGGTCCAGTTTCATTCTTCTGCATGTTGCTGTCCAGTTTTCCCCAACACCATCATCACTCACCATCAGGGAAATGCAAATCACAACTACAATGAGATGACACCCCACACCTGTCAGAATGACTAAAATCGACAACACAAGAAACAAGCGTTGAGGATGTGGAGAAAAAGGAACCCTCTTCCACTGTTGATGAGAATGCAAACTGGTGCAGCCACTGTGGAAAACAGTACAGAACATCCTCAAAAGGTTAAAAATAGATCTACCCTATGATCTAGCATCACACTGAGTTTTTACCCAAAGAATACAAAAACACTCATTCCAAGGGATGCATGTATCTCTATGTTTACAGCACAATTATAATAGCCAAGATATGGAAGCAACCCAGTGTCCATTGATTGATGCAAAGATAAAGACGCAGTGCATATACACACCATATAGTATTATTCACCATGAAATGAATAAAGGGAAAAGAGAGAGAGACAAATCAAGAGACAGACTCTTAATTACAGAGAACTGATGGTTAGCAGAAGGGAAGGAGTTAATAGGTGATTGGTATGAAGGAGCTCATTTGTGATGAACACTGGGTGTTGTATATAATTGTTGAATCACTATATTGTATACCTGAAACTAATTTAACCCTGTATATGACCTAAGTGGAATTAAGATAGAAACTTAAGAAGTCATAAATCTTAAGTCTCTAGTATAGATCAGCATACTATGAGGATTACCACATTCATGTATGTTTGATCACATTCAATGAACCAGGCACTGTTCTGGGAACACTGTCTAGGAACAGTTCTAGGAATTTTGTTCTAAATCATTAATCCTCATAATAACCATTGTAATCCTGATTTTACAGATTGACGACTTTGAGGCAGAGAGAGTAAGGTAAGCTACATGAACTAAGTGCTAGTATATGGTTGATAGGTCTCAAAGTAAGCAATGCAGGTTCAGGATCTACACTTCATAAAAGATGAACTATGGTGTTGCTCAGTTAGAGGAAAATAAGATGTAAGATCAAGAAAATAAAAATAATCCACTAATGAAGATGGTAAGGAATATTATTTCTTTCAGACCTGGCTATGGATTAAAGTTTAAAAAAAATAAATGCTCACCTGAAAATTTTTAACCATTTCTCATGTGAATTTTGAGTTTGAATTTAAAATACTGTTCGGTTCATAAACATCAAGAAAATTTTAGTTTCCTGTGTTGGTAGTACTGCCAACAGTTAATAGAAGACACAATAAAACATATTGTAGAAGAAAAGCACCCTTGACTCAGGACTCAAAGAGTTTCCGAAAGACAAAATTAAAAACATGAACATGAGTTGAAAAATATACAAGCAAGCAGTGAATCAATGAGTAGGAAATAGGTCTTCAAAATCTGTCACCAGAAAAAAGTCCCATAATCAGACTAAAGCGAAGACCTAAGATATTGGAAGTATATAAAATGTAAAATAAGTCTTATTTCTTTTATAATATAAAGGATATAAAAATTATGACTAAGAAAAAATAAGCTGTCAAAAGACAAAACATTTTAAAATCAAAAATAATTTCAGGAAATGTTCTAGACTTCTAGACTTAGTGGTCTGTGTGGATTTTTTGTGTGTGTGAAGTTGAAGTTAGAAGTATAATGGTTTAAACATTAGATTAGGTACTATTGAAGAGAGCATTAGTTAAGTTAAAAATAGGAATTGAAGATATTACTCAGAATTCATCTAACAGACATCTAAAATGGGACCATTTAGTCAGATTAAACTACAAGTAAACTAAAAGTGTGACATCAGAGTCCCAGAAGATAAGAGATTAGATAACAAAAGACAGTAGTATTTGATAAAAATCTTAAAGTATTACCCAGAATCCATCAGTTTCAAAAAGCTCCACAGGTACCACACAGGATAGAAATAAATCTACAACTAGCTATGTTATCATGAACTTATTCTACAAATAAGAGAGAAAATAAAACCAACAGGAAGCAAACTACAACAAATAAAGACAACTAATTTCTAAACAGCAAAGGCTGAAGATAGCAGACAGTGGGAAAACATCTTTAAAGCACTGAGAGAAAATAGTTTTGCCTATTAAAAATTTACCATGAGCAAATTTACCACTAACATATCCTAACTGTAAGAACTGCAAAAGCGGATTTTAAAAAGCCAATCTAAATATGTTAATATCAGACAAAATGCATTTAAATAAAGAATTATTACTAGGAAAAACTATTATCTTTATATAATATTAAAGTGTTTAATTCACCCTACAAATACAACACTTTGGAGCTTTTACATATGTAACAAAATGATTCTAGTTTTGTGTAATTTGAAGTTAATAGATTTAACAGAAGACTTTTAAATCCATCTTCCCAGGGAAGAATTAAAAGCCTTCAACAACTGAAAGATCAAAAAGAAAGAAATGTTAAGTGTATGAGTTTCAAGAATAAACTTAATAGTATGTGCATCCTACATAAATAGTAAAATCAACAATTAAAAAAGCATTATTTTCATGAATATATTTAATACTCAAATCAGCCCCTACAAATATTCAATAATCAGTATCAACATATTGGATATATTCTCTAAATACATATGTGTGTGTATATATTACATACATTATACATAATGTATATATTAATATATATTATACATTACATATGTGTATATACACACATGTGTATTATATTTTATATATATTACACATATATGTAATTTAGAAAAGAATCCTAGAGAAATTTAATATAAATTCTTCTAAATATTTAGAGGGGTCTTAATATTACAAAATGCACACGAAGGATAATAAAAAATTACTATCTTAAAAAATGGATGAGATGCAACCAACCAAGTATTTACGGAGAGATTAAAGCTCTAAATGCCTCTGCTTAGGAAGAATAAACATTTGATAGATGTGAACCTTAGCACTGGATTGTGGGGTACTGATGTCCTTCACATGACTCTGCAGCGAGGGGGTAGTTGCTAGACAGACTGCAGATGCTGTCATGTTGGATCTGTCACATCCATTGCGTTCATGCCAGGGGCACATTATCCCCATGACCTCAGAGATAATGACTGAACACGGCAGGGGCACTAGCATGGGCCATCCCTTCCCAGCTCATTCCTTCACAGCAAGAGGCAACTCTAACAGGCAATCTTTACTTTGGAACACTCTCCATTTACTGGCCTGAGAGGAATCCTACCCAATCCTGCATCCATCCCTCTCATTTCACGGACGTCAGACCTGAAGCTCTACCGACGTCTACGCTCTCCTTTATCCTGCACAGGCAGGTTAGCCCCACAGTAACTGGCAAGGATAATTTACTCTCATCACCAGAAGACAGTGCAGTTTTGACACAATGGAGGCAAGGAAAGATGCCTGTGTGTCTCAGGAAAACCACTTTAACACCAGTTCAATTCTAACAGTGAATGGACCATGCAGCAGGTCGGGTCTGAAAATGGTATCATTTCCAAGGCCTTCTCATTCTCTTTACGAATGAGAGTTTAGATCAGATCATCAAGTAAACCATCGAGAACAGCAGAGGTGATTGCAGAGGGTGAGGCTATGTAAAAGGCATGATTAAAGAAAGACCTTCCTTCATGACCAACTGCAGTGATGGGACATAATTCCTCTATATAAACTCTAACATTTTTCCCTCAGGAAAAAGGGCTTCTGGGAAACACAGGGATGCTGCATCTCAAAAATATGTAGGATGGATTGTGGGGTCTTTGGAGGTATACCACTCATGCTGCTCTTCACATGTAACTACTGTGAAGAGGTTACTTACCAAGGGGAGGGTGGCTGGCAGAAAGTTTCCAGTCTGTCATTAATCTGTCTGTTGCAGTGTTCACTTCAAGTCCACACTCCTCCTGATCTTTATAAAACCAATACCTGACTGTGGCAGTGATACAAGGGCTGGACCATCCTTGCTCAGTATGGGGCTTCTTTATTGGGGAACCTTTGTTCTGGAGCCCCCTACCAAACTGGCTGAGATTTCCTCAGGGCTGCGCTTCAGCCGGAGCTACTCCTCTCAAACCCTCCTCCCTGGCCCACTCTCATTTTACAGGCACCGTATCCACACTGTAGTCTCTGCTTGATCCTTATTCTTTTCACTTTACCCTTTCAAAGCATTTCTTCAGAATATATTATACACATGTAATTTCATCTTGACTTCTACTCCTCATAGGACTTGATTTGACAACCTCTAGCTCAAAAAGTTAAAAAAAAAATCCCATGAAATTAAGAGAGTAAAAATGAAATAGAAAATAAAGTAGAAGTGACCACTAAAGCTAAAAAGTATTATGAAAACTGACAATCTTCATTCAAGACTGACCAAGGACAGACCATATGCAAATAAACTGTGAAAGAAAATCAACCACAGTATTAAACATAAACATTTATTCGTCTCTACAAGAGTTCTCTACTGCGGGGAAGAAGAATGTAATTTTATAGTTTTTAGCAAGAGAAGTCAACACATGTTGGGGCATAGTTGTCCAAAAAACCTTCTCAGAAGTAGGAAAGAACTGTTCTTGGAGTTAGCAGCCATTGGCTAGGTAGTTTGGGTATGGGGAGAAAAAGCAAGGAGGACCCGTAGGGGACAGAGTCATGCAAAGTTTCAATGGGAAATTCAGTCCTTCTGAATCTCTCCTAAACCAAGAGAAATATAAGAAAAGTTACATTGACAAAGAAGTAAGCCAACTTCTAAGATGGCCCTTAGTGATCTGTGCCCCCTGGTATTCACATTTTATAGAATTCCTTCTCCTTGAGTGTGGCTAGACCTAGGGATTAGTGAGTAGCATATGAAATACAATGACATTCATGAAAAGTCACTAATGCGCTTAAGTTCCAAAGGTTGTGATTTGCATCTCCCCAACAGTCCTTTGCTGACACTCTCTCTTTTGACTTCATGGCTGGCTCAAGTGAATGAAACCCACCACCATGTTGGAGAAAAGCCCTGCAGTTCAAAGATGCTGGAAGAGCTGAAAAGTTCCTACAACTGCTGAGAGACGTAAGTTGTGGAAATTTGAGATGACTTGGCTCTGGTTGACACCAGAGATCTGTGTCAGAGGATGAAGCTAAGCCATGCGCTGAGTTCCAACTTGCAGAAACTGAGAATATTGGTGGGTTATTTTACGATGCTAAGTTTTAGGGTGATTTGTTACAAAGGAGTCGGCAACTGATACAAGCAATTATTTAAAGAAGAAAAGATTACTCCAAACAACTTTATAGCAATCCATGGGACAACTTAGTTAATAGAAAAATTCTTGGAACCAAAAATATTTTATAATATTTGACCATACTTCACCCACAAAGGAAAAGAAAAAAAGATGAATAATGTAAGGACAAGGGAGATTTGTTCAGTGGTTAAGAATATTTACATTAATGATATGCCACATAGAATTCAAACTGATAAGAAAACATGACTGACATAATCTCAAGGTATGAGGTCATTTTTAATAGAAAACCATATACTGCCAAACAATGGTTTATTACTAAGTTTTATAAATCAAGGAAGTGTATTTTACCTTTCTCTTCTGCAATATTAATTTTATCATGAATTGATAAATATATTTCTAGAAAGTTAACATTATAATTGAGGGCTCTCTGTTACATAAATCAATTTGGAATCGCCTATTTGAAATCATCATTTATAAATCCTTCCATACGTATAAAAATTAAATATGCCACATTTAATTACAGTAGATGATTCAGGTATTTCTGAAGAGCTTTCTATGTTTAATTATGATCAGAGCATTTCAACTAAAGTAACATAGAAAAAGGTTTTTAGGGGGACCTGGGTGGCTCGGTGGGTTAAAGCCTCTGCCTTCGGCTCAGATCATGATCTCAGGCTCCTGGGATGGAGCCCCACATCAGGCTCTCTGCTCAGCAGGGAGCCTGCTTCCTCCTCTCTCTCTGCCTGCCTCTCTGCTTACTTGTGATCTCTCTGTCAAACAAATAAAATAAAAAATCTAAAAAAAAAAAAAGAAAAACGTTTTTATCCGATTTATGTATCTCATGTAAAATGGGATTTTCTAAGAACATTCAAATTATTTTGAGGAATAACAGTCATACTGGTTATCCTGAAAGAACTTGAACAGAATTAAGGCCCAGATAATGAAAGAATGGTATAATTGTTTTGCCCCAAATATTGATCAGTTATGTATAAATTGCCACTAAATTAAAGGTCATTCACAGAAAGAAAATAGACACTGGAGAATAAATATCAGAGAATAGTTTCTGAAAAGAGACTTTACAGAATTTAAAGAATTTAAAAGCTTTTACAGAAACACATATACTTTAAAATCTTATTGTAAATAAAGATGCAAAGACATCTATTTTACTTAGTGAGAAACAAACTTGGAACAAGGAGACTTCAAACCTGAAACTGGCATGAAGCTACAAGGCATGAAGTTATAGAAGGGCTTAGAAAGTGAAAAATGAGCAAGTTGTTTACCCTCACAGTGGCTGGTTCTTACAGTGGAGTTCCCAGACAGCAGAGAATTGGTTAAAAGTAACTATTCTACACCATTTTATTTTATTTTATTATTTTATTTCTTAAAGATGTTATTTGACAGAGAGAGAGACACAGCAAGAGAGGGAAC
The DNA here is from genome assembly GCA_002007465.1 of Ailurus styani. NCBI lineage: Eukaryota > Metazoa > Chordata > Mammalia > Carnivora > Ailuridae > Ailurus > Ailurus styani. The sequence continues at coordinate 3,748,232 of LNAC01000130.1, read as the reverse complement.
ACAAGCAAGGGGAGTGGGAGAGAGAGAAGCAGGCTTCCCACTGAGCAGGGAGCCCGATGTGGGGCTGGACCCCAGGACCCCGGGATCATGACCTGAGCCGAAGGCAGACAGACGCTTAAGGGCTGAGCGACCCAGGCGCCCCTATTTTATATCATTTTGGGTAGAGGACTTGTTTTATGATTATCAGTGGCATTTACAGAAAATAACCTAAGTTTTGCTTACGTTCATGAAGAACAGCTAGATTAGGTTTTGCTTATGTGGCTTAACTGTTTTGTCTGCTTGGAGAAACTTCAAGAATGATCCTCATTTTAACAATATAGGCAGGTATAGTTAATGTAAGAATATTAAAAGGGACTTTTTTTTCTTATTACTCTAATCTAATGGTTCTCAACTAGGGGAGTTTTTGCTCCAAGGGACATTTGGCAATAACTGGAGACATTTTAGCTGTGACAACTAGGGGCGTTAGTGGCATGAGGTGGGTGGAGGCCAAGAATGCTGCTTAATGTCCTGCAGTGCGCATGACAGCGCCACATAAAAAGGAACCATGCTGCCCATACTGTCAAAAGTACCTCTTTTGATCAACTCTCCTCTAACAGCTCTCACTCACATCTATGGCTTATATTTCCATGTTCAAGCAGAAGACTCAACAGTTTCTATTACCCACGTTAACTCTTCCCCTTGAGCTTCACACCTATTTATCACAAAATGTGCTTGGCATTTGTTTTTGACTTTCTCAAAGGCACCTGACTTTATCTTCTCATTTCAATTCCTATTCGTACTGTTCATAAATGGTACCAATTCCCTTCCAACTGAACATTCACAAAACATGGTGGTCTTTCTCACGTTTCCCAAAAGTCATTTATCAAGGTGTGTGTTGGGGGGAGGTGGGGCAGGGGAGGGGAGGTTTGGAGACAGATGGTCAAGAAGTACAAACTTCCAGTTACAAGTACTAGTGATGTAATGTACAGGATGATGACGGTTGTTAACAGTGTTTTACAATGTATAGGAAAGTTGTTGAGAGTAAATCCCAAGAGTTCTCAACACAAGGAGAAGATGTTTTCCTTACTTTTTTTTTTTAATCTATGAGAAGACAGGTTTAGCTGAATCAATTGTGTTAATCATTTCACACTACGTGTAAATCTAACCATCATTCTATAGGCCTTAAACTTACAGAGTGATACATGTCGATTATTTCTCAAAACCACTGGAAAAGGATGGGAGGGTGGACGAGATGGGTGATGGGGTCAAAAGATGCAAACTTTCCGTTATAAAGTAAGTCCTAGGGAGACAAAGTACTGTGTGGTGACTATAGCTAATACTGTATTATATCTGAACATTGCTGACAGAAGATCTTAAATTATAGGACAAAAATTATAACGATGCACGGTGATAAATATAACTAGACGTATTTTTTATAACTAGACTTATTATGATCATTTTTAGTATACACAAATACAAAGTCATTATGATGTATACCTGAAACTAATATTATATGTCAGTTATAGCTCAATGAAAAAAAAGTGGAAAATAGTTTATTTTAATCATGGGTAATCTAAACAAAAAACAATTTGTAATGAGTTACATAGAAATGGGACCCAAAATGCCACTGGAACTAGCATTTCTCTTTTACCACAGGGTGTACTATACTTGCAACAATTGTTGCAGGAATCATCACTCTGGGCATATACCCTGGTTCAAGCTCAGTGTTCCTCCCTGACACCGGAGCTAGCATGGACGTCAGAAATCTTAAAGCTTGTCACCGAAGCAAGAAGTAGGCAGGGCTGAACTTGTGGGGGCTGGTGGACAAGTGTGGTGGTAGCATGAAAAGCACAGGTACTATCGTCAACTCAAACTCACTACAAGAGCCACACAGAAGCATCAGTCTACCATTGTGCAACCAGTGACCCCAGCACTCAGACATTATCAAAATTATTATCTCCCCATTTTCATTCATCATGAATTCAGAAAAGAGTGTTTTCTTTTCTGAAGAGTGAGACTGTTCAATTGCTGTTCCATGGTTTCTAGAACACAGGTGAACACTCAAATCCAGACCTAGACACGTTTGGAAGCTTACTCTCCCCCATGTCCTATCACAGGTGCTGATGGTCAGTTGGGGCATTAGCTGCGCCTGTTAGCCAGACCAGACACGTGGTCTTTCCATTCCAAGGGCAACCCTTCCAAAGAAAAGATACCTATGTAGAAGCCATATGGCCACTTACTGCCTGGCCCCAGAAGCCATGCATCATCACTCTGCTACATTTCATCGATCACAGGAGTCACAGAAGTTCACCCAGGTTTCAAAGCAGGGAACATAGACCACACCTCTCAGTGGAGGTATGTCAACATTACATCACCGGTTTATACATTATGTGCTGTTCCTGCGTGGGTCTATTTTTCTAAAGATGGCTATACACACATAATCTTCTGTAGGAAACACTCGAAGAAACAAGATGTTGTGTTGATGGCATTCTGAATTAGAAATTATTGTTCCAAATACTTGGGTATTAAATTGGGACCCTTAAGTTACTTCAGTGCCATTTTCCTTTTATCCAGCTTGATGCCTAGAACACACCGATACCAACCCATCACTTAGAAGCTTCTCTGAGATTGTTCGAAATCACCTGAATTTAGATTATTTTTATCAAAATCTCTGGCCTTCCACATTCATTGGCAAAGTTCAGAAGCACCGTCTCAAGTTCTAGTTCAATACAATCCCATAAGCACTGCCCTCTTAGTCCTTCTCCCTCAAGATCTCTACCTCTTCCCTTCCACCTAGCAGAATCACATTCAGTTGTGGATAAAAGCTTAATATGATTTGAGGAACTTATGACATGCACTAGGAACCCTCTCCTATTTCCAAACCTTGCATTCCAACACAACCCTAAGACACTGTTTCTCAGCATATAATTGCTCATTAAAAAAACAAAAGAGCTCTTGTCTGATCTCAGAAGCAGAGCAGGGTTGGGTCTGGTTAGTACTTGGATGGGAGAGCTTCTGGGAATACTGGGTGCTGTAGGCTTTTTCAAAACTGGGGCGCCTGGGTGGCTCAGTGGGTTAAAGCCTCTGCTTTCGGCTCAGGTCATGAGCTCAGGGTCCTGGGATCCAGCCCCACATCGGTATCTCTGCTCAGCAGGGAGCCTCCTTCCTCCTCTCTCTCTGCCTGCCTCTCTGCCTACTTGTGATCTTTCTCTCTGTCAAATAAATAAAATCTTAAAAAAAAAAGCTGCTCTTGAAAGTTCTGAGATATCAAGACTTGTTATTATTGAGATTTGATGTGGTCACCATGGGGTCTAGAAACTGGCTGCTTACCTTGGCTAGAGCTGTCCTCTAGATTAGTGAAAAGAGAATATGCAACTCTTATCTGGAGTAGTGTTTATAGCAAATGTTGTCAGACTGTCATGTTAGGGAAGCACAGGCAGATAATCATTTGTGTATTCTTCATTAAATGCTCTATAGTTCTGTATGCTGACACAATTACTAGAAAGGATTATATTTTGTCAGAAATGTGACTATATGTCTCAGTAATAAGGATATCGCAGCTAGATTTTTTCTGAAAATGTTCTGACTTAATTTTTCTTACAACTTAATTGGCCTCTAGATATTAGAGCCAAGTTACTCAATATTATATGTCTTTAAAGATCTCATTACTTATAGAACTGTACACAAGTGGCCCAAAACAGTTATCACTATCAGCTGAACCAAAGAAGCTATCCCATCAGGAGCTTATCTTCCCAACACAGGCATTATGGAATTTGCCTTCTAAATTAAATTGTAATATTCATCCCGTCTAATAATAATGAAGTATGTCAAAATCACAGCCATTAGATTTAATATTACATGTGCATTGGTAACTTTGTTAATGGTTCAATTTCTTAGATACCATACATGCAATGTGCATAATTACTTTAGTATAAAATATGGATCAAAGGGACTATGAAAGTATAAGTGTTAAATTTCTCACTGGATTTATAAATCACTTAGTTGTTTTACTATGGTTTAACTCCTTTATTAAACTTGCTACCTTTGGGTGCCTGGGTGGCTCAGTGGGTTAAAGCCTCTGCCTTCGGCTCAGGTCATGATCTCAGGGTCCTGGGATCGAGGCCTGCATTGGGCTCCCTGCTCAGCGGGGAGCCTGCTGCTGCTTCTTCCTCTCTCTCTTTCTCTCTCTCTCTCTCTGCCTGCCTCTGCCTACTTGTGATCTCTGTGTCAAATAAATAAATAAGATCTTTAAAAAAAAAACTTGCTACCTTATTTTGTTGGGTGTGTAAAGAGAGTCCTTATGTATGTCCTATTAGTGGAAGAAGAAAGTCCTATTTCTTTAAATTCACAGTGCAGGCCACATAAGGTGTGCCTACAGGATTAGACAATATTGAGAGTGAGACCAGTGGGACCAAATTCTTCCTGTATCTGTGGGTGACTGAGCTGACTGCTTCTTGCTGTACAGCCAGCTTAAAACTTTGGAATGGACCAGAATCTTCAATATAATCTTGGGAATCTAGAAAACCAATACTGGTGCATGCATGGGCCAACAAGCATTGGACTAGATATTCAAGAAGACACAAGAAATTTAATAAATATTTGTTGAATTAGCTTTATGCAGAGCATACAGTATGGTCTATAAAAGTTAGTTGAGAATTTTCCAAGGTATTTTCAGATAATTTTTATTTACTCTCCACTTATACAGCAGAAAATAATTTATAATCTCTCTTGTTAAAGTTGTTTCTAGATAAGCATTTTATAAAGGCAAATATTGGAAAAAAAATATTTATTTTTATGGTCAGTGTTCTGACAGGTTGTCCAATTCTAATTATTTCTGATGCTTAACCAAATGGAGAAATAATGTTTACCTCCATCCATGCTTAAGTTAAAGATGGCTAGTCATAAACTCCATTGGTAACTTCAAATGGGACTTTAACTCAAGCATATTCATCCTAATAAATATAAATAACGAACAATACAATTAAAAGGGCAGAGGTTGTTACATTAGATAAAAAGTCATGTCACACCTTCTTCCTGCTTGGAAAAAAAATACTTTCACTATTAATATCTAAGTAGGTAAAAAGTAAAAGGACAGACATAAACATTCTAAACTCATCCAAATCAATCTGCTATAGCTACACTGATAGGCAAAGTAGATTTCAGAAGAATATAACCTAAAAGGAAGGTCTTTTCATAGAGAGGTCAATTCATAAAAATGTGAAAATCCTAAACTTCATATACATAACAGTTCTTCAAAACACACAATACGGGGCGCCTGGGTGGCTCAGTGGGTTAAAGCCTCTGCCTTCGGCTCAGGTCATGATCTCAGGGTCCTGGGATTGAGGCCCGCATCGGGCTCTCTGCTCAGCGGGGAGCCTGCTTCCTCCTCTCTCTGCCTACTTGTAATCTCTCTCTGTCAAATAAATAAAATCTTTAAAAACAAACAAACAACAACAACAAAAAAAACATGATACAAAAAACTGATAGAACTGCGAAGAGAAATAGATACTTCCATAACTATAGTTGAATATTAATAGCACTCCCTGACCAACTGACAGACAAAATCTTTAACTGTATGGTAAACTTCAAAATCACTATCAACCTAACCTGCCCAAACTGACAATTTTAAAACAAGCTACTCAAAAGCAGAATATGTGCATTCTTTTCAAGGGCATGGAACATTTATTGAGATAGACTATATCCTGGACCTTAACATAAGCCTCAAAATTAAAAGGTTTCAATTCGTACAAAATATGTTCTCTCACTGGAAAATAATTACAAATTATTAGCAAGGAGCTCTGGAAAATGCTTAAGTAAATGTAAATTAAATAACACTACTTAATAACACTACTAACACATGGGTCAAAGCAAAATCAAGAAGGAATTTAGTATTTGAAACTGAATGTAAATGAAAGCACAAAATTTAACAATAAGTAGATCACTGAAGTCATAGACAGAAACTCAGATAATGAAATTGTATTAGAAAAAAGTCCAGATTCATGACCTCAACTTTCATTTTAAGCAACTAGAAAAGGAACAAATCTAAATCAAAATAAACAGAGAAAATGAAACATTAATGATGAGAGGAGATAAATTTAAAAATATATAGAAAATAAGCAATGTTTTCCAAAACTGGCTCTTAGAGAATTAATCTATTAAGACTCTATTCAGACTTGCCAGGAACAATGTAAAGGCAAGACTCAAATGAACTACGGTGATTGAAGGAAAATATAACTACAGATCATATTCTATAAAAATTGAGAACAAAGGGAATACTATAAACAATTGTGTGCCAATATATTCAACTCCAATGACTTGACATTGACAAATTCTCTCAAAAACAAAAAAATTTGAACAGCTCTGTTATAGAAAATGAGTTTATAATTTAAAAAAACTTTTTCCTCAAGGAAAAGTGCTTACTTCCTAAGATCAAGAGAAACACAATTTCTTGGACTGTGTCTAACTTTGAACTGGGAATTTTAGGCAGGGTAATAAGTCATTGAAAAATAAAGAGACTAAAAAGGAAGTAAAACTATCTTTATTTACAAGTTTAATATACATGAGTAACTATGCAGAAAATCTGATGACATCTACAAAAAGCTACCAGGAGTATGAAGAGGATTAATAAGTTTGAAGGATAGGAGGGGAAAAAAAAATTGTGTTTTCAAACACTAGCAATGAACATTTGAGAACCGAAATTTTAAAAACTTTGCAATAGTAAGTTTGGATATATTTGCTCATGTCCAAAATATGAGATTCCTGGGAATCAATCTGACGAAAGGTGTATATGATCTTTGCACCAAAAACTATAAAACATTGTTGAGATAAAATTAAAATACCCAAATACAAAGAGATATAAATTTTTTATTTTTGAGTCTGATAACTCAATATTGTTAGTATGTCAATCCTCCCAAAGTTAATCTATAAATACAATGCAATCCCAATAAAAATCCCAACAGGATTTTTTTTTTTTTAGAAATTGCTAAGGTAATTTTATAATTCATATGAAAATCCTATAAAATTAGAATTAGCTGAAACAATTCTGAAAGGACTAAACTGTAAAATGCCATCAGACTACAAGTTCTTAAAAGTTACAGGAAAGTAGAATTGGGATCAACATAGACAAGTGTATCCGTGAAACACAGGAGGAGGTCCTGAAACAGGCCCGTGCATATGCACAACTGACTTTTTACAAAGACTCCAGAGCAATTCGGGGATCAAAAGACAATGTTTCCCACAAATACTGCTAGAAAATTTGTATGTTCATATGCAGAAGAATAAACTCTGCTCCCTGTCTTGTACAATATAGAAAAATTAAAATGGATCATATACTCCAGCGTAAAATCTAGAGCTTTAAGACCTCTGGAAGCATGAAAGGAAAAAAATCTCTGAAATTCAGTTTGCCAAGATTTCTTAGATATAATAATCCACGAAAGGAATACATACAATAATCCATGAAAGGAATAAATTGGTAACATAAGCTTCATCAAAAATTTTAATTTTTTTTAGTTTTTATAATGTATAGTTAAATGAAAAATTGGACCACAGTCTAGGAGAAAAATTTTCCAAGTTATGTGTCTGATTAAAAGAATTATATCCAAAATAAAGAATGCTAAAACCTCAGGAATAACCCAACAACCCAATGTGAAGGCAGACATTATTTGAACAGATATTTCACCAGAGTATATATATGGACGGCAAAAAGTGCATGAAAAGATACTCAACATGATTAGTCATTAGGCAAATACAAGGTAAATTCACAAGGATATATAGTACACCACACCTCCCAGATTGCTGAAAATAAAAAACAAACTGACAATACTAACTGTTGGCGAGAATATGGGAGGACTAGAACCCTCATATACTGGTGACAGCATTGTAAAATGTTACAACCACTTGGTGTCACAATTTAAGAGCTTTTTTTAAAAAAAGATTTTATTTATTGAGAGAGTGTGTGTGGGGGGGTGTTAAGGAGCGGCAGAGGGAGAGAGAGAATCAGACTCCCCACTGAGCCTGATACAGGGCTTGATCCCATGACCAAGATCAGGACCTGCACCGAAATCGGGGGTTGGATACTTAACCAACTGAGCCACCCAGGTGCCCCTTTAGGAGCTTCTTATATCAACTGCCTTTGGCTTAGGTCATGATCCTGGTGTCCTAGGATTGAGTCCCATACTCCCCCTCTCATGCTCTCTCTCACTCTCTCCCTCTCTCATTCCCTCTCTCAATAAAATCTTAAAAAAAAAAAGAGCTTCTTATAAGTTCAACATACACCTACTACGTGAGCCGGCTGTTCCACTGCTAGGTATTTACTCAAGAGGAAAGACTATACAACCATGAAAATATCGATACAACTACAATGTGCTGATTACAGATTTCTTAAAGACTTTATTTATTTGAGAGAGAGAGGGAGGGAGAGTGAGTGAGCAAGCGAGCGAGCAGGGGGAGGGAAGGGTCAAAGGGAGAGGGACAAGCAGACTCTGTATTGAGCCCAGAGCCCTACACAGATCTCAATACCAGGACCCTGAGATCATGACCTGAGCCGAAATCAAGAGTCAAACACTTAACCAAGTCACGCAGGTGCCCTTTCAGATTAATTTCTAGTAAACACTAAAACAACGTAAATGTTCATGCTGTGACTAGATCAATAAATTTTGCCATATATTTATGTTCAAGATTACTGAATAAAAAAATAAACAGTTGATATACATAAAAATGTGCATGAATCTCAAAATATGGTGAAGGAAGCCACGTGGTGTGACTATTTAGTTCATTGTTTGCCTAGAGATAGGGAGAAGAAAGGCATTACGAAGTGGTATAAGAAATTTGGAGGACTGTGAACTCACTTTCTCTCGTTTTTATTTTATCAGTGTATACATATGTCAAATCTTATCACATGCTTTAAATATATGCAGTTTATTGTATCTCAATTATAACTCAAAAGTACCTACAAAGCTCATAGGCCATTGTCCAGGAAAGTACACAATGTATTAAAGATGAACAGTATGAAAAAACCCAAGTGATAATAGTCCATATCCTCCCCAATTATACTAAGGGAAATAAACATGAATACTATTTTCTCAGTTTTATCAGACACTAAAAACCAGATGTAAACAAGTCTATACATTTGAAGGGGAGTATGTAAATGTTTCAGTCTTATTAGGATTTTGGTTGATCTTCAAATTCAGAGTAAAACTATTTTTGCAAGTACTCAAAAATATTTACCAAATGACAATGAAGAAGATATGGTGGCAATGTGATATAATCTGGAGTGAAGGAGAGGCTACTAAGAGAATATTCAGTGATTTTCATAATTATTGAAACATAAAAAGTAAATACATTACAAAACATTCATCTAACTCACGAACTCTGTCAATGCATATATATAGATTTCAAATTAAGGGATTTTGAAAAACAGGAGAAAGTTATTTATTTTGACCTAAGAGAACTAGAAATAGCTTGAATCTTACATGCAAATTTTAAGATGTTTGAGGTTCAAATAAATCAAGCTTACTGTACAAAACTATACTGATAAGAGCTACAGCAAAATCAAATTATGATCCCTTAATCCAAACCCAATTTTTTATGTTATATCATTTGAAATTACTGATGTTTTGGCAGAAGTTAAAGAATCTATTAAAACAAAACAAAAATAAAACAAAAAAACAAAGGCAGAGAAAGGAAGAATCTAATGACCCTAAAAATCTCATCAGAAAATAACTCTACACAAGCTCCTCACCAGATAGTGCATGGAATGAGAGAGGATGATTTACATTTAGACACTTTTTGTTCCTGGTAGACCAGAATCCATTATATTTGCTCCTCTTATAGAAACATATTGGTTTCTTTTAACATGTAGTTTCTTTTCCCTTCTCTTCCTGTTATCTATGTACTTTGGTTGGATTGACCCAATTCTTTGGCACCAGGCATTGGATGTGGTCCAAGCTTAGTAGAATTATCATATCTTTTTTACCTTGTTTCTTGTTTTTGTTCTGGCTCAGAAAGGGCCAATCACCATCAAGTTGTCTCAGGTTCAGTGACCCTTGCTACAAATTTTTGCTAAGAGTATTTACATTTTTCCCCCCACTGGGGTGGAGAAGTTAATATAAATCTCAGATGCTAAAAACCATATTGCTTAATTGTCCATCTGTTAAGATGTAGTCTATCTACAGCAAGAGAAAAAGTCTAAAATACAAATCAAACTGTCTGAAGAGGAAGGGAAAAAAGCCCTTATGAGATTCAAGCCCCCCAGATTTAGCTATGCCTAAAGCCAAGCCAATATGATCTGGGCTTCTGACATTAACACTGTAATCTCAACTAAAACACAAAATTTGTGAAGTTTCCAAATGTCGTATTCAGTTTCAGCTCTGACTTTATTTTTCAAGTTACCTAGAATAAGACTGGAAAAGTAAAACTTTTCCAGTAAATACTTTTCCAGTAAATCTTTACGTTTCCAATAAAGATCCTTGAGTTTCAAGAAAGGAACAAATTCTATTTTAAATGGTGAATGGTTATCAGTGAGGTCCATTGTGCTCTGACATACTTTATTCAGAAATTTTCTGCTCATGGCAGGGTAGGGAAATTTCAGAGTTTGAAGAGCATGCTGGCTCAAAAGAGGCTACAGCATCAAGTGGTCTCCAGGAGAAGTAATGAGTCTTTTGGCCCAAAGATCTCCAGTTATGGTTTATTTTGGCTGCGGTCAAGCCTCCTATATTTCTATAGCTTTTCAGTGAAACTGAACTACCTAATAGTTTCGCAGTATTTTGTTTCTTTTCTATTTAAATCAACAGAGTTTTTGTTGTTTGAGGTTATACTTGAGATAGTAAGTGGCAATTTCTTTGGATGGTATCCTTCCCAGCATCTACGGCTTTTGTGCACACGGAGATAGTTTCCTTTAAGATTTCTAAGAACACATGCTACATTCTGGACGTCCAGTGTCCCCTCAGTTTCACTTCTAGAAGTAAATGATTTATAATGATGGTTTTTTCATGTTGCCCAAGTACAACCAGTTAGTTTCCCCATCACAATGGCCAAGACAGCCTTCTAAAACAGAATCCCTGTCACTTTGGGGGCTGGATACTGGTGGTGCAATTTCGATCTTGTTTCTACACTTGCTTTGCCATTTTTTTATTTTATTTTATTTTTATTCTTTGCCCAAGGGGTACAGGTCTGTGAATCATCAGGCTTACATCTTTCACAGCATTCACCAAAGCACAAACCCTCCCCAATGTCCATTGCCCTTATTCTTATTTTGCTACTAACCTCCTAACAATTGCTTTGAACTATGGGCAAAACATGACTTGTACCCACTCTTTTGCTTCTCTCAGTTGCTATCTACCTAACTTTGGACTATTCGTAGTTTTCACTACTGTTTTTCAAGGAAATCCTGACCATTTGTCCTGATTTTATGATCCATGACTCCACTTAATGCCTCACTATACAAATTTCATCCTCTAAAACTTCTGAGAACTCAACTTCTAGATCCTGTCAAATCCTGAAGGCTCTTCGCAACACTTTGCTTCCAGCATGGTAGGTTATCTTTGACTTCCACAGAGAGAAACTAATTCTAAAATTGCCTTATATTTTTGTAATGTTACTTAATGCGCATAAAAGTGAAAGAACACATGATACTTATCTACTAAGAATATTACAAATATGGCTCAAATATCTCCTAGCTCATTAACATCTGCCTGCAAAAAAAATAAAAACACTATCCTCAATTTGTTTTAGGCAATGCCCATGCACAACTTTGATACTCTTAGAAACTGTTTACCTGCAATAAATAGCATTGGTTTTTAAAATTTTCAACTTTATGTAAATGGTATCACATGCTACAACTAGCACTTATAATCAACATACTTGGTGGTGATTAATCTTGGAAAATCCTTGAAGATTTGGGTTGAGGGTATGTCCTTTTGGAGAATGTGTGCTTTTATCTATGAAAACCCCCACTGTGCTAAATACTAGGGATAATTTTTTTTAACAAATTTAAGCCCTAAATCTATGTGAAAGTAGTCTTTGGTTATAAGTTCTCAAGTGAGTTTCTCCTCCCCAGCTCCAGTAATGCAGAATCAGAATATCCTTCCTACTCGTCTTATTTCCCAGATGGAGATATTTTTCTTAGTTCATCCTTCAGTAAGTGGTGCATTAAGACTGAGGTTCCCAATCAGTATGCCATCATGCAGAATGGGTTACAGGCCAGCACCAAAAGCTACATCTGTCAAAACCAGTGTGGCTTTGTGCTTTTGTTATGCCACGGGATGGAAAAAGAGTGAAAAGTCATTGCTTTAGATGGCCCTCGTGATGGGCAAAAGCTCATTCCCAACTTAATACTCTGTCTAAAATCCAAGCCTCATCTCTCATTCAATACATGATCATTCAAATGCAAGCCCTTTGGTTACTAAGGTTGGCAGAGTCTCCCCTGCATCTACAGCTTCAGCGGACAGCTCTGGTTTCCAGTTTGAAACCAGTAGTTCTTACACAGCATTTCTGGATGTTTGTGTTAGGATGTGGAAGCCAAGCTTATAGGTAGCTTGTCTACCACGTTGCTAGAAACAGATACTTATTTTTTTCTATTTTTGGTAATTGTTCAGACACTTTCCTTGAAGTTGAACATGGCTATTTCAAGTGACTGTTGTTGCCTATTAATGTAATGTAATGTTGCCTATTAGTGCAATATATAATACAAAACTAAAGTGTGATCATTATAGCCATTGGTGATTATAAAAGTGTTACTGTGCCTATTTTATGCAATTCAATAATATTTAAGCTGCAAGGTCAATAATATGTAAGTTTTAAGGTCTAGATATAAGCAATTGTATATCTCCTAAAAAGGAGGGGAAAAAATTTAAGTTCTCGGAATATGCCACAAGAGACCCTGGATATCTTAGGCTTCTCTTTCCAATTGCCAAGATAAATCATCAATTGGTGATAAATTGATCTCTCATCATCTGTTGGTTGGTCTGAAAGCATTTTCCTGAGAAAGTGGAAGATACTACTCTCTCCTTGAAATATGTTCACCACCACAAATGAAAGATGGACTCCCACTCATTAATTTTAATGAAGATTAATAACGTCTCCCACTTTCACTACAGTGTCCAAATCAAGACGACTGCTACTTATGAGCCCTCACTGCCAAATGTACCAAACCAGATTCCCCAGAAAACTATGAAAAATCCAATAAGGAACCTGAATTTTCCCAGAAAAAAATGTGGCATAGAAAACCAATGAGGCCAGGAGCAGTTATAGGATGATGACTGAAGTAAAGAAGGGCAGGATTGGCGAGTTTGCAGTGATAGAGCACGTGTGTGATTCTAGAGTAGGTAGAATGCGGGACTTGATGAAGCAAGTGAAAACCCCGAAAGAGAGGGGACCACATAGGAAAGAAATAATCTCCACAAACCTGGCAGAGCAGACCTCTTGTGCAGGACCCCTCCAAATGAAGAATTTATCCCCTGCACTGGCCGTCTTATTTAGGTGTTTAACAGATTAAAACTTTCACAAGGAAGCCACCAAACTAAAAATACGTATGTGTGTATCTATACGGAGACAAATGTCCAACTGTTAAAATTGCTGTACATTTATAGTGAATCTTGAAATTGAAGACTGTGGATTTTTCAACTTACTCTTAAATTACTCTAGGTCACTTTTAATGCCTCATTTTAGAATCAATTTGTCAATTTCTCAAAAAAAAGTATTAGTGGGCTACAGATATAGATTTTACTGAAACTAGGGATCAATTCAGGGAGAATAAAAATTTTTAGGGTATTTCAGGCTATGAATATGGGTATCTATTTATACCTTATTTTCGCAATATTTCATTGTACAGCTCAAGCATGTTCGCTATATCCCTAAGCACTGTCATTTGATGATAAATAGCATTTTTTTAATTTCAGTTTCCAGTGGTTTGCCGATGCCATTGAGATTTCCATATTGACCTTATATCCTACAGACTTTTTAGTTTCACTAATATTTGTCTGTCTGTGTGTGTTATAGATACATGTAATAGGATTTTGTACTCAGGAGATCATGTCACTTGCAAATGGATACATTTTAATTTCTTTCCAATGTCAATTCATTTTTCTTTGTGTTGCCTCTATTACAATAGCTAGGGCTTTAGGGACAATGCAAAAATAAGGAACAAAAGGGAAATATTTGCCTGTTCTTACAAGGAGGGCATTTAGGTTTTTTTTTACTAAAAAGTACAACAGTTTATGTTCCTATGTATATCCTTTATATCATGTTGAAGATTTTTCCTTCCAATGCTGTCTTAAATTCTATCAAAGATGACTGAATTTTGACACCTATTACCTTTGTATTTACTAAATAAGCTTAAACCCCATTTATCTTTTCTTTACATTACTGGATCAGATTTGCTAAAATGTTCAAGATTTTTATGTCTACATGCCTGAGAGGAATTGGTCTGTAGTTTTCCTTTCTCGTACAGTCATACATACCTCTTGTTTTAGTATCAGGATAATGCCGACCTCCAAAAATGAATTGGAATGGGTTCTACTGTATTGTGTGTGCACTTATCTGTGTCTATAAAATTCATATTATTCTTTTTATTATGGACCTTAACTACTCAGAAGTTATGTTTTAGAACTTTAGAATTATTGTTCTAAATTCTATATAAAATTCATATGTAAATTCTATATAAATTCATATAAAAATTTATGCTTTTAGTACAAACTCAGAAGTTTATTATGAACCTTAACTACTCAGAAGGTCTGTGATAAAATGCAGTTAGGTTAGGGTCTTACAGTGAGATACACTAGTCTAATACCTTTCTGGAAATTTGCTCATTTCACCTCAGTTTTTAGTAAAGTTGGTACAAATTTATATATAATGCTCCTTTATTTCTTAAACACATGGATTAGCAAATTTTCTATAGAGTGCCAGGTAATTTTATGCTTTGTGCACCCTAATTCTTTTACAACTATTCAAGTCTGTTATTGCAGTGCAAAAGCAGTGACAAACAACATGAAAATAAATGGGTATGGCTGTGCTCCAATAAAATTTTAGAGAACAAGCTGCAGGCTGGATTAGGCCCAAATGTTGTATAGTTTGCCGACTTATTTTAAATATTGATGGCCCTTCTGGTGTTATTGGCAATTGTGCCTGTTGATCTCAAAGGAGAGTTTTTGGTTTCATTAATTATTTAGCTTTTACTTTGGGTTTTGGTTTTTAGTATTTCCTTCCTTCTCTTCGTCTAGGGTATAGTTCACTCTATGCTTTAATTTTTTATGGTTCAAATTGACATCAATGATTGACCTCTTTGACTCTCCTATTTTAATCTAATGCTATAAATATCCCTGTAAGCACCATTTTACCTGCATCCCAGAAGTGGTCATGTACATCTTATGTAGTTTTAAAAATGTTTTAATGTGCTTTTTAATTTTTATGATCAATGAATCTTTTAGAAGTGCACTGTGTTATTTCCCTCCCTTTGGTGCTTTTATGATTAACCTTTGTATTCTTGATTTCTAGTGTAATCAGAGACATTCAGAGAACCTATTCATTTTTATTCCTTTTCAAAGAGACTTATGGTATAGCTGAGAATACACTTTTACTATCTATTTTATTCAAATGTAAAGGACGCAATACTGTTACATTAGTTTCAAGAAATGTGAACTAGTTTGGTAAATTCGATGGGCATTGAAAAAAGTGTTTTCTGCTGTTTGACAAATTATTCCACAAGCCTTATATAAGTGGAGTTATTTTAAGATTTCCCCCACCGTATTTTTAGGGCCATCGTCTATGTATGAATTGCAAATTGCTGAATTGCACACTTGTAAATTGCACACTTGTAACTGAATTGTCTGGTTCTGTGTAATTCTATTCGATTTTCTCCTCAGACTTGTTTTGTCCATATAGTTAGGTTTTTTGTGGCTTCTTCGTAATTGACATAATTTTATGCAATGATCCTGCTTATCCTTTCTAGTATTTCTTCTGAAGTCTATGTAACCTTAATTTAGTCAAACATTACTTAATAACTTGTTATAGTCTTAGTTTTCATATTTTACCTATCAAATGTCTTTTGCTTATCAAATGAGTATTGGGAAAGAGGATACAATTGATTTTTATCTAATCTGACAGTCTTTTAGTTGGAGTATTATGCCATTTAATATAATTAAATATGTAACTTTAAAACTGTCACCCCCTTTTTTGTTACCATTGTTCTACCTTTTTCTACCTTCTTGTAGATAAATTATTCTAAAATTTATCAGCTTGTTAACTGCACTTAATTTTGATAAAGGTTTACAATATACATTTTAAAGTAGGTACAGTGTGTCTTCAATTATATACCTTTCACGTGCACAGCAACACCCTTAAAACTATGTAGTTCTTTTCACTATCCCTTTCATTATATTGGGTTATGTTTTGCAATTATATAAGCTATAAAACATACAATTGTTTAATTATAATGTTCACATGTTAAACCACTTTAATATAGAACAACATGAATGCCTTTTCTGCCACTTCCATCACCATAGTACTAGATGTCCTAGTCAGAGTAGTTTAAAGAAAAAAAAAAAAAAAGACATTCAAATGAAAGTACCTGTTCAGAGCTTTTTACATGTAAGGTCATGTCATCTGTAAATGTTACACATGCAAAAAAAATTCCCTTTTAGAAAGCAAATGCTGGATAAAATAAAGTGGTATTTCTGTCTATTAATAGTCTGAAAAGGAAGTGGAGGACACCATTCCATTTATAGTATCAAAAAGAATGCTTAGGCATAACTTCAACAAGGTGGCAAAAAAGATTTCCATGCTGAAATACCAAAACGTTGTTGAAAGGAGTTAAGGGTTTTACACAAATGCAAAGGCATCTTATATTCATGGATTGCAAGAATATTGCTGAGATGTCAATACTACCTAAAGTGATCAACAGATTCAATGCAAGCTCTATCAAAATCCCAAGGGCTTTTGACAAACAGAATAATCCATCCAAAAGTCTACATGGAATCTCAAGGGAACTGAAGAGTGACAACCATCTTGTAAATGAACAAAATAGAGTCTCACATTTTCTGTTAAAACTTGCTACAAAGCTATGGTTAAAAAAAACAAACAGCTATGGTAATCTAAGCAGTGTAGTGGGTCATGGAGAGACATGTAGAGAAGTAGAACAGAGCCCAAAAATAAAACCTCATATATACGGTCAACTGATTTGACAAGTTTCATCATTCAACAAAAGGGAAAATTGGACATCTACATGAAAAAAAATAGTAATTAAGTTGGAACTTTGCCTTATACCATATACAAACATGACCTCAAAATGGAACAAAGACCTTGATTTAAGAGTTAATACCATAGAACTCTTTAGAACATAGGGAAAATTCTTCAAGGCAGATTTTTCACTGATTTCTTGGATAGAACCAAAAGCATAGTCAACAAAAACAGGTAGATTGAACATTAGAGATTTTTGCAAAACATGCTAGTAACATAATGAAAAGTTAAGCTATGTAATGGAAGGAAATATTTGCAAATCACGTGATAGTTTATATATTCTCGATATTCCCTGTAACACAAAAATGAAACAATCTGATTTAAAAGAAAAATGGGCAAAGAAATTTCTCCTAAGTGGATACACAAATGGCCAATACATGAAAAGATGTTCATTATTAACCAGGGTAATGTAAGTCAAAACAACATCTACTAGGAGTACTACCAAAAAAAGAACTATTGTCACAAACATGGAAAAATTCTAACCCTTGTGCCTTATTGATGGGAAAGTACAACGATGAAGCCATTGAGAAAAACATGGTAGCAATTCAACTTCTGAGCATATACTCCCCCAAAACCCAAAAAGCAGATGCTTTCATTTTTGTTTTTACATCTTCGTTTGTAATAGCATTATTCACAATAGCGGAAAGGTAGAAGCAAACCAGGTAAATCCAATGATAGGTAATATATAAACAATGGATAAACAAAGGTGGTATATACACATAATGAGTATTACTCTGACTTAAGGGAAATTCTGCATGCTAGGACATATTTGAAACTTGAAGACATTATGCTAACAGATATAAGCCAGAACAACAATACAAATGTTGAAGGATCCCACTTTTGGGGGTACATACTGTAAATTCAAAGAGATAGAAAGCCCAACAGTCGTTGCCAGGGGCTGGGGTATCAAGGATAAATACAGCCGGACAATAGTTAATGTGGCATAAACAGATTTTTCTCAGTCACCACTGAAAGGGGAAGAGTGGAGTTCCAGTCTAGTTTGTGCGGAAATGATGTGGGGGTTATAAAGTGAGGAGGAGAGAGGTGGCAGTACAAGGGGTTCAACAGGAGAGAATTGAAAAGTAAAGTGAGAAGTAAAGGCAGTCAGTATCAGTGTGATTAGGCCATCTTTGTTACCTGGACAAGAAGGATAAAGTTTTGGCCTCCCAAAGATTTCACTTCAAAGGAATGGCTCCCAGGTCTTCAAGACCAAGCCTCTGAGTTTCAAAAAGATACCTACCTATTCAAAATTGTGAGCCTTTTTCAGTGAAAACTCAGAGGGTCAGGGAAAATCATCAGGTGTTGACTAGAATAGTAAAGTTTCCTGGAAATGTTGTGTTTCACAGGGAGATATTCTGTTGGGGATACAGAGTAGGGGAGAGGGAGGAAGGCTGGGATCATCCTACTGACATGGCACTATGTTGCCAGAAGCCACGATAGAGTTAGTTTAGGTCTCTTGGTGCAGGGGTTTGGAGGGAGTTCCTACTGAAAGTTCTGCAGTTCTCAAGGGGAAGGAAGAACAGGATGCAATATTCTCCTGGATAGATCACTCATTAGGCCCCAAAACAAGTCTCAATGAAATTAAAAGGACTGAAATCCTATGAAGTATCTTTTCCAATCACAATAATATCAAGCAAGGAATGTATCACAAGAAAAACTGGAGGGAAA
Source organism: Ailurus styani (assembly GCA_002007465.1). Classification (NCBI taxonomy): domain Eukaryota; kingdom Metazoa; phylum Chordata; class Mammalia; order Carnivora; family Ailuridae; genus Ailurus; species Ailurus styani. The sequence continues at coordinate 3,729,356 of LNAC01000130.1, read as the reverse complement.
ACAATACAAAAAGCACGTGGAGACTAAGCAATATGCTAATGAAACTGAGGCATCCCTGAATTAAAAAGAAAAAAATGGAGACAAATGAAAGTGAAAATACAATGTTCCAAAATCTTTTTGAGCAGGAAAAGCAGTTCGAAAGGAAATTAATTTTTTTAATGGGTACAGCATTTCAGTTTTGCAAGGTCAAGTTTTGTGGATAGGTGGTCATGATGGTTTGATGAAGGCACAACAATGTGGATGTACTTAATGACACAGAACAGTTTAAAATAGTGACAGTGGGCCATTTCGTTTTATGTATAAATTACTACAATAAGATTTTAAAGTAAAGAGGTCATTAATGTTTACTTACATATTTATGCTTCCTCATGTTCTGTTTTGTGGATACTGAAGATTCTATTACATCAGGTTATCAGGTTTGTTTTTTTTCTTTCTCCTAGAAGAGATTAACATATCTTATAGTTCAGAACTATTAACTCAGTTTTTTCTGTTTTTTTTTTTTCCTCTAAAACACTCATTTGAGTTCCTGGCTTGCTTAGTATAAAATTATGGATTGGCACTTTCAGTAAATCAAAAAAGTCATTAATTGCCCTTTCCCTTAAATATTTTCTGAAAAGTCTGCTGTCCTTCTCACTTCTGCTGCTCCATCTGTATTTTTCTAGCTGTGTTAAAGAATTTATCTTCATCACTTGATCTGTACCTTAGAGATTCTGTTTAATATTTTTCAATTTTTCTGAGGATTTCTAGTTATCCCCATGTTTAGCCAATTTTTAACCACTAATATTTTATCCCCCCTCTCTGCTGAGAAACTAATTTCACACATTTTAGAAGACTGCTCCAATTTCCCAATGAGAAATTAATGTACCTTGCAATATGATAGAAGTATGATAAAAAGTGACTTAACCTAAGGGGATTTTGGGGGGGGGGGAGAATTTTTGTCCTGGAGTTAAATGTTTAGAGCCAGTTTAGTCTGTATGTCTTATGTCCTGTTAAATGTTTAGAGCCAGATTAGTCTGTATGTACTTAATAGGATTGGAAAGGAGATTACCTGGAAAAAGTATAAAGACACAGATGACCATGGAAAAAACCTGAGATATTCATAATTTCTAATTGAAGAGGTAAAATGAGAAAGAAAAAATTGACCTTTTAGAGGGAAAAATGTTATCTTGAAAAACAAGTTATGTAATCATTTCAAAAAGGCAGTGATTCACTGCGTTAGTCAACAGTCAGTCAACAACTTGGACAAGATCTGCACATTTGACAAGATGAAGGTAACTGACATAGACGGTGATTTCAACAGAGGTGACCATAGGCCATTTGGGATGGGTCAAAAAAGAAAAAAAAACAGAAAAGAAATAAAAGGTAACAATAGTACTACCAGTAATTCATTAAGTTTTGTTATTAAGTAGAGTTTGACAATATTTATGAGAAATGTAAGAAATGTTCATGCATGTATGCAACTTCATTTATCTTCTGTTTACAATATAATACATGTTCAACTTCATCTTTTTTTTTAAAGATTATATTTGAGGTGGGAGCCCAATGCAGGGCTTGATCCCAGGACCCTGAGATCATGACCTGAATGGAAGGCAGAGGCTTTAACCCACTGAGCCACCCAGGTGCCTCTCATCTTTTTTTTCATTCAAAAAGCTTGCGTTTTGTACTAATATAAAAATGTATTCAACTCTTAACGGAATAGTGTCCTATTTTTTAATTATGTGGCATAGATATTGCTTTTTACAATTTAATCTTTCTTCCCTCATTTGCTACTACAGATACTGGTAGAGTGAACATCTTTCTGCAGGTCATTTTTATCAACAAATTTTACATATAGATTTGAAGTAGCTGAATTAGGTTATATTTTAAATTTTGATATTGCCAATTTTTTTTTTACAAAGTATCTATAACAATTCTTACCTCTACCAGTAATATAGGACAGTACATTTTTCTATCATAGTTATTATCGGCTTGGATTTTTGCCAATGATTTTTTTTCCAAATTTCAGTTTCTAAGTATGTGATTAGCTTGAGGATTGTTCCATATGCATCGGTCATTTTATTTTCCTCACAGTGAACTCCTATTAGGACCTTTATTCACCTTTGAGGGGTTCTTAATTTTATGGGAAGATAAAATTGATGGCAGAGATCTTCAATACTTAGATAATTGTTTATAAAAATAATTGAGGCAACCATTCTGTGTATCAGGCTTAGACGGAGCCAGTGCATGCTTCATGATGAGAGGAAGGTCATGTTGGGTGGGGGGAAATCAAGCTCCCTAAGGCTCAGCCATCCAAAATTTGTTTTAACAGAGAGAGCATAGCCTAGGGTAAGGATGGAGCCTCGCCATTTTATAGATCTTTGTAAGAAAAGCAGGATGTAGCAGGCAGGGAGCAATAAGCTTAAACACTCAGGCCACACACCAAACCAATCTCTGGCACTAAGAATGAAGTGCCCATAGATTTTAAAGCCTCTCCAGCTGACGTCTCTCAACCCGTAGTCAAAGTCGAGAAACTGTCCTAGATCCAGATTCTGAGTGTTTTGAAGCCTTGTAGTCTCATCTTTCAAGGAAGTACCTTGAAATAAGTACTTTCAAGAATTTCCATCTACCTTCATTTAAAAACAAATGTTTAAAACGACAGTTTCTTCTATCCTTCCTCCTACATTTAGAGCAAAAAATTCAAAATGCTTTTAAATATAGCATTTTTCTCGGTAAACCATGCCTCTGCAATTATAACCATTGTAAAGGTTGTTTTGTAAGTGAATGTTTCATTATAACTAAAGTGATTCAACCTGCAGTATTCGTCTCAAAATCATTAGTCTGAACACATTCAGCTCCTCCAAATAACTTGCAAGGCAGCAAAAAATACACTACAATCCTTTGAACGGTTCTTCTTAAAAGGTAGTTGTTACTGTCAATAACTTTCACTGTCTAGAATGATGTGGCATGTGTTCATTTTAATTTTGCTTTTCTAAACATAAACTATCCCACCTTTTCTTTCCTAAGTCTCAAGTGGCCTGTAAGTATCAATGTGTTTATGAGATTGTAGGTAGAAAACAAAAACAAAAGAACAACTCTGTTCCCTTCCTCTCTGACTGCAGTTATAACACAGAACTTTATGTTTATCCCATTAGAAATGAGGAGTTCTCCCTGGGTCATTCCATGACCCTCGCTGAGCTAGACCCTGGTAACCAATAGCACATATTTAAAAAATAGTTAAAAGCAATATGGTTGTTATATCGCCAGTTGTCTGATGGCAGGGAAGACAGAGGTCTTTCCCTCTCGATCTACAGGGAGGAAAGTCGGGGGAATATATGGTTACTCAATCTCAAACCTCCGATTAAAGGGGCCTTAAGAGTGAGCAGCTTCGGGGAAACTGGATCAGAAATATAGGTCTTAGGTCAAGGTGACTTTAGGGCCTTGTGCAGAGAATTTGTGGATCTTCACCGAAGTCATCCAACACACCCACAGCAGATTCCTTGGCTGCTGCAATGAATTGCCACAGACAGCACCCCCCCCCCAACACACACACTTAAGTTATTTTATCATAGAGGAAAAAATTTCCTAAATTTTTTGTTAAATAATAACACTCCCTGACAAAGTCATTCTTCAGGGTTTTCAAGCCTCACCATCTGGTCAGACATAGTGAACTCTCCCTCACCGTGTAATACGCTTCATTAATATTGCCATAAACCACAGGAAAACTCAAAAATTTTCTAAATGGCTTCCAAATTTCTGCAGAGATGCCGTTAGTAATTCCAAAGGTAAACAGTAAACAAGTTGGCAGAGAGAAGGATAGCTGAGAGGAAAAAAAAATGTTAACTGGTGATTCTAGAACAAAGGGTAGGTAAGTGTTCGTTTCACCATTCTTTCAACTTAATATTTTAGGCGCAGACAGACTGAAAAGCTGGCTTAGCACGATCATGCTATTGTCCACACTTGCCTTAAAACAAAAAACAAGACAAGACCACCTTCCAGAACTCTCTGGAAAGTTTAAATTAAGCGGCTACACAAATACGGTTTTATAGGTCTTGGGGTGTGTTGGAGTCAAATTTTAATGGAAGGTCTGTGATGGTCACTCCTCTGTCCATAATGGTCACATGGCTGCAGCTACAGACGGTATGGGGGACCCTTGCTGTGTGGAGAAAATCCTTTCTGGCAACAAGAAAAAAATATCTCCTTTAGTCCATGGTCCATTAAAGAATCCAGTTTCCTGGAACTTGGAGGAAGGGAGTAAACAATGGATATTTACTCTGGCATCATCATCTGGTAGGAGCCATGAGCATGTAGGTCAACACTGGAGAGGAAGGTTCTCTGTGAGGGATGAGTATGCATCCAGCCCTCAGAAACCCCTCTGATCCTGTATGAGGAAAAGCTCTTTGTTCTCAGTGAGCTGACCAGACCCTGCACTTTGCTTGGGGAGGACCACATGGGTCATGGTAAGTTTATTCCTCATCAGTTTTCCTTAGAGAATTCCGCGTGTTTCTACCCTCTCCAACCCCACCCCCCTGCAGTGTTTGCACCTGCTAACTGGAGCACCTGCAGACAGAGCCACCACGTGGAGCAGTCTGACCATTGGAGGAGTACTTTCTGAGTGGCCAGGGCTCCAGGTTTCCAGCACCTGTCCACCAACGGTGGCTTGGATGGCCTTGCAGCTGTTCTGACAGCCCTCAGGCTGTGTGGGTATGACAGGTGCCAAGGGGAATCTGACTGACGGGGGAGGGCTTCTGCAAGTCAGGCACCAGACAGGCGGCCTAGGCTAGGGTCCACCTTTCCCAACTCCCACACAATTTCTAGTCGCTCCTTTTCCAGCTGGTTCCGAATCATCTCCTCCAAGGCATGGAACTGCTTCTGCTCCCCCTGCAGCAGATTCCGCTGGGCCGTCCTCTGCTGTGGCTTCTCCAGCTGCCCCTGCCGGGTGGCCGCGCTCTGGGGCCAAGGTCTTCCGCTTCCCTCTTCTTTTCCTCCCTATATTCCTTGGTATATAGTTTTAACAGCCCTACCTTCAGCTCTTCTGCTTTGGGAAGTGAAGTCTTCTTTACCTTTACTAGGTCTCTTTTTTTTTTTTTTCCAGGAATGACAACTGATTTGTAATCTCCATGTTTGGTTGTTTCTCAAAAAACAGCAGGATTTACTTTGTTACAGAGAACGAAGGCACGGCCAGTGTTGCCTTCCTCAGAGTAAATGGATGCCATTTGGAGAACCTCGACTCCAGAGTGGAAGTACCCTCGGGGTGAAATGTGTTCATCTCTCTCCAGTGCACTACCTACCCCCCGGGAGAGGGCCCTCACCTGGTCTACCGGCCGAAGGCTCACGGCTCCAAGGTCAGACATCAAGACCAGGAAGTCCCGTCCCCCGGACAACACTCGGCCCACAGTCCCTCAAGACAACAAAAACGAGTTAACTTACCGCAAGAATTCTAAAGTCAAGATGTTTGTCAGGCCTGCATTCCCCCTGAATTCCTTTCTTGGGGTCTCCAGGCTGCCTGTGTTTCTTGCTTCATTACCTGGTCTTCAGATCCCCCGAAACGCCCGAATCCACCATCACAGCACCGACTGGGGCTCTGAGCTGCCTGCTCGCTTTTATAAGGACCTGGGTTGACATTGAATCCACCTGGATCATCGAGGCTAATCTCCGCATCTGAAGATCCTTAACTTAATCACACCTGCAAACCTCCTTTTACCGAGGAGAGAATTCACAGATTGTGGGATTGGGGTCTGGAGGTGTTTGGGGGTCACTGTTAAGACTACCACGACCCTCATCAGGAAGTTACACTTAGTGCAGGATTCTTCTGCTTGAAATCCACTCAGGGATCACACAGGGAAGGCGGGCCCCTTCTGGTGACTCCTAACACAGCGGAGACGGCGGCGTGGCGGAGCCAATTCGACTTGTACATTCTCTCACAGAGCACAAGTGATAGACAACAGTGGCCAAGAAGAATGGAACTAAAGATCTTGCTTTTATTACCACAGTTAGAAATCTGCGCGCTCGTGTGACGCTCTGTGTGAGCCACTGCGTTGGGCCCCTGATTCGCACCACCTCCTTGAACGCTCACAAGGCTGGAGGAGATTACGCTGACTGAAATAAGTCATCAGAGAAAGTCAATTATCATATGGTCTCACTTACTGGTGGAACATAAGGAATAACATGGAGGAGAAGGAAAGCAAAAGTGAATTGGGGGAAATCGGAAGGGGAGATGAACCATGAGAGACTGTGGACTCTGAGAAACAAACTGAGGGTTATGGNGAGGCACGTATTGCATGGAGCACCGGGTGTGGTGCATAAACAATGAATCTTGGATCACTGAAAAAATAAAATTAAAAAATTAAAAAATAAAACTCACAAGGAGAGTTCTCAGTCACCAAACAAGCAGCTGAACCAGAGTTTGAGTAATGCGGCCACAGTCCCAAAGCCAGGAGGTAGCAAGGCTGGGACTCTCATCCTTGTCAGGTGGGGGCACCAGAGCCACGTTATTTCTGCTGCACCTGAAGCCTGGACCGCGATGCTGTGGGCGGCACGAGGGACAGTGGACTGAGCCCCCAAGGAAGACTCGGGAAACCCGCGCTCCTGCCCGAGTCCAGCGGCTCCTCAGGGCGTGAGGAAACATATCTACAGAGGGAAAGATCTCCCTCCTCCCAACTCGTCCTCCTTCCTCACTGCTCCGAGTCTCAGAGGAAAAACATTTACTTCTTTCAGGAGATTTGAAGATAACAATCATCCAGATCAACTTCTCACTCTTGGGAGCATTTCGAACACAGGGTTTTCCTGAAAACCGGATCCCCTTGCCTCCCATCCCCCATGACTTTGACCTTCCAGTGTCTCTCAGTCCCCTTATGCCATCCTGGGTGAACCCGAGGGTTCTTTCTGTTGTTTGTATCCTTTCTTGTTTATTTTAACACACTTTGTTGAAATATAATCTACAAAAAGGGCATCCATATTAAAGACTGCATTTCAGTCATCTTGACAAATGTCCGCACCATGTGAGCACCACCCGAATCAGGTTATAGAATATTTCCATCACTTCAAAAATTCCTTCCTGTATCTTCCCAGCTGATCCTCCTCCAGCCCGTCCTAGGCAGCGCTCTTCTGTTTTCTGTCACAGATTAGGCTTTTCTTGAGTTTAATGTGAATAGAATCATATAGTATATACTCTTTTATGTCTGGCTTCTTTTAGTCGGTGTAATGTTTTTTGACATCCATGTTGTTGCATTTTATACTAATTAATTCATTTTGTATTGCACTTTTAAGAACTTAAAGGACATACATGTGAAGGGTACATTAGACTTCATAGCATTGGCTCTGAAGAAAAAAAAAGCTTGCTATAAACATACAATATTTTGCCCACAGAATCTAGCAAAAATTTTTGTTTACATAGAGCATTTTGTAATCTATATATTATTTTATTAAAAATGCCTAGGCTTCTCCGCTAGTAAGTTATAGAATTCTATATACTAAATGCCTCCTGCCAAGTAAAGTGTAGTTTTAACAATTGATTAGCTCGAGATCCCTTTGGTGTTTTCATTTAGTACTTCTAAAATAAAAATGGTATATCCTGTGATATTTGCAGGGCCATTACAATACACGCTAAATATAATTTAAGGATTATAAAACATGTAACATTTATTCAAAGATCAGTTGTGTAAATACATATTCAGATATCTAATCATTTGCTTATAATGGAAATGACAATTTAATGGGCTGAAACGTGCCTGATGCTATTTATTGATACTCAACGTATTTCACACCATCCTAACCTCTGCTGTATGCAAGGCATCAATCCATCAATCCTGAAAACTTCACTTGCATGTCTTTCTTGCTGGGAAGATTGTGGACAGACACTGCCAAGAATCTGTGGCTTTAGGAAGGTAGAAGAGATTATTCTTAAGTGGCAACTGCAAGCAAGTGCATGGGTGTCAGCAACTTGATGAGCTGGGATTTTGCCTGGATTCTGGATGCCCTGGTGAGATTGCACTGTTTTAGTACAATCACAGTTAAGACCACAGAGAGTGACTTCCCTACAATTTCTAAGCTTCAGTATTTTTTTCACTTCTCAGATTTTCAAATGATTTTGTTAGCCTCTCCTTTCCTGCATGGAAAGTATTACTGGTAGCAGAAAGCAGCAAAGTTCTGGTATCCTAACAACTAAAGAAAAAGAAAAAAAGATAATCTGCACAAATTTAGCTTTCCTTATTCATCAGCTAGCTGAAGGTCATAATGTAACCAAGACAACTGAAAACGAGATTGACAAGTCCCTAGAAGAAAAGGCAGAAAAAGAAACTTCTACCTTTGGAGAAGGAGAAGAAGAGGTGGCTGCCATGGAAATGGGTAAGAAGAAATCTGCTAAAATTATAAAGACTGAGTGTGGTGAGCAGATTAGTTTAGAATTTCACCTGGAAGTCCTATAAATAAGAAGTATTTCGTACTCACAGAAATTTCTTACTCATGTTCCTGCATCATTTGTTGACTTAAAAGACTGGGACCATAACAAATGACCACAGCAAGCTCTCTCAACACCAGGAACACTGTTGGGTGAATTTTTTTTTAAAGATTTTATTTATTTATTTGACAGTGAGAGAGAGATCACAAGTAGGCAGAGAGGCAGGCAGAGAGAGAGGGGGAAGCAGGCTCCCTGCTGAGCAGACAGCCCGATGCGGGGCTCAATCCCAGGACCCTGAGATCATGACCTGAGCTGAAGGCAGAGGCTTTAACCCACTGAGCCACCCAGGCGCCCCTGTTGGGTGAATATTAAGAGCAAAACCTATCTGTCGTTAGTAGATGGGTAGACATTTCTTCTTCCTACCTCGAGGGACCAGGCAAAAATCCACTGCTACTATTGGAAAGGTAGAAGCAAAAGTCAACATATGCAAAGAAAACCAAACCAAACCAAACCAAAATCTTATCAACACAAGATCCTACAACAGTACAAAGAAAAGTTCTGCTAAAATCCAGGGAAGAGCAGGAGACCCTCTCTTGCCTAAGACCTGCAACAGATATAAGGCAGAATTTGGCAACAATTTGACAGATGAGGGAGAGGCATGAATGCTGAAAAGATTTCATCCCTGGACTTTGGTAAGAAAAGCCCTGCCTAAGATGGAATTTGGACAAGAAACCCTCCTGCCTCTACTATAAGGCTAGTGCTAAGTAATAAAGTATAACAATCGGCTGATGGAGGACAGACACAAACATGAGAAATTGCCTCCGGTGACAACATACAGGGACTGCTGAAATTTGGAGGTTGAGGAGGAACAATGGGAAAAACTCTAGCACCCTAAATTACTAAGGACAAGAAAACAATGACCCAACACTGAATGAGCATGTGGGGCACTAAGGGCTTTATACCAACAACAAAACCTAAACCCAACCCATCTATTGACTAGATTCACTCATCACACTATCAGTCTGACAAAAGTGGATCCATATGTTCTTTTTTTTTTTTAAGATATTTATTTTAGAAAGAGAGAGAGAGCAGAAGCATGAAGGGCAGAGAGCGAAGGAGACAGAACCTCAAGCAGACTCCATGCTGAGTGTGGAGCAAGACGTGAGGTTTGATCCCATGATCCTGAGATCATGACCTAAGCTGAAACCAAGAGTTCTCCCCTTAACCAACTGTGCCAACCATGTGACCCGGATCCATATTTTCTAGACATAAATGCTAATTAACTTATTTTATACTATTTTTTACACATGATATTTGGCATTCAATAAAAAATTATGAGCCACAAAATAGAGTTAGGTAGGGTGAGGTTGGGAGCATTGCCAAGAGATAAAATAGTCCATAAAACAGCCACAGAAATGACTCAAATGTAGATTTCAGATAGATAATGTAAAGTAACTATTTTAAGTATGTTTAAACATGGTGGGAAAGACACATGGCATGCATGGACAGATGGGAAATTCCACATGGGATTGGAAACAGAAAATAAAAAGGGAAATAATATACTGGAAACAAAAATCACAGGGGCTCCTGGGTGGCTCAGCCAGTTAAGCATCTGCTGTGGCTCAGGTCATGATCCCCAGTCCTGTGATGCAACCCTGCACTGGGCTCCCTGCTTATCAGGGAGCATGCTTCTCCCTCAGCCTCTGCTCCTCCCCCTCGCTTGTGCTCACTTACTCTCTCATGCTCTCCCTCTCTCGAAATAAATAAATAACATCTTTAAAAAATGAAATAAAAATCACAATATAAATCAGGGGTCAGACAAAACTCACGGAAATTCTGCTCTCTATCAGAATAATAACGTGAGTTGAAAGCCACATTTCTCAGGAAATTTCAACGTGAAAGCAATAGTCAAAAACTTGAAAAAACATGATTTCTATTACACCTCTACTTTGCTTTCTTATTAGCCTTTGCATAAGGCAAATATATCTTAAGAATGACAGTCAATGTCAAGTAACCAGGTGAGAACTCCAATTACACTGTCTTATCTTTGCAGGTGCAAATTAACACAACCTCTGGCACCTGAGACAAAGCTATATAATTGAAAAATACATTGTTGTATATCAAAGCAAGAAAGATGTAGTTTTCTTTCACTTGGTAGGAATAGAAGTGTAAGTTCTCTGTCTTACCTCAGTGTTATATCATCTTCACCACTGTAAGACTAACTGGATCAGCTTGATATCAGTCTGGTCATGACACTATTTTGTCCTATTGGTCACATACTGATTAGATTTGATAATCAAGAAGTAATGACTGTCTTACTCTATTTAGTAATTCTCTGGATTGTGAAAGTTATGTAACACAGTGTAGTGTACTAATTTGACCCATATAAGCATAAGGTTCGCAGTTTCCGGGGCGCCTGGGTGGCTCAGTGGGTTAAAGCCTCTGCCTTCAGCTCAGGTCATGATCTCAGGGTCCTGGGATCAAGCCCTGCATAGGGCTCTCTGCTCAGCAGGGAGCCTGCTTCCTCCTCTCTCTCTGCCTGCCTTTCTGCCTACTTGTAATCTCTCTCTCTCTCTGTCAAATAAATAAATAAAATCTTTAAAAAAAGTTGCCAATTTCCATGGGCCAAAACCAAAAAGTTGAGGTCACTGCAAACCACTAAGCCACTTGAGCTCTATAATCTAGATCAGTAATGCTCCAAGTGTCTGTAACAGATCTGGATGTCATGTGGAGCTTCTGCCAAGCTCTGAAAAGCAAACACTGTAGTTTGGGGGAATCATGCTCTCTTCTATCAGTAAAGATTCTCGTTGGACAAGAGCGTTGGCTTAATGGTGGGCACTGGTAGATGCAGAATGTTTGAACTTGAGTCACTAAGCAATCTTGTGGTCTGAACTGCCTATCAGTAAAGACATGTAATCTTATCTATGAGGGCATAAGGTTAGCAAGTCTTCCATTACTAAAGTATGAAGGTAATATAAAATATCATACCTAAATCCTTTCTAAAGGGATAAAAATCTCATAAACAATGGTTCAGACTTCCATAATATTTATCTACTATTCTCCTATGACAGCCTTTCCCTGAACCCAAATCAATGGATTTATGTAGAATTATCTATGATCAGTAAAATGAGAAATTAAATACTTGGGGCTTTATTTATTATCATTTTACATAACATGCTGACTCAATCTAAAACTACACTGATTTCTCATACAGCCCCTCAAAAGGATATCCCTGAATGCCAGTGAGTAAGGAAATAATCCCAGTGGAGAGACTCAAACAATAAATCTGTGTGTCTGTTTGCCTACAAGAAAGAGAACTAAAATTTTGGAGCACACTGATATGTTGGCTAATGGCTTAACTGATGGTCTCACACTTGGCAGGAATAACAATGGAAGAATGAGCACAAGATGCATGGCTGATGCCCAGTGTAAGAACTGAGTCTAAGAACTTTAATTGCCATGACATTGAGCATCAAAGCGCATCTTCTACAGAACAAGGTCTCAGTGATCAGATAGACAAAAATGACCCATTCAATGGAGATTAGTCTGTCTCTTTTCCCAACTGGCCTGGTTTTCACTAAAGGGTCAGGGAGGCAAGGATAAAATGATTGTGCAATGTTTGTCTTACTCAGGCTGATCTGACTAATACTATTACTGCATATCCAATATGTCAACAACAGAGAATACTGTTGATTCCTTGATATGGCATCATTCTCTGAAGGGAAAGAACAGCCAACTGGTGGCAAATTAAGATTGATTATACTGGAATCCTTCCATCATGCTCCTTGATCAGGAACAGTAATCTACCCACAGTAAAATAGACACTTATTCTTAATATGGAACTGCGTTCTCTACCTGTATTAATTCTGCCAACACTACCATCCATATATTTATTAAATACTTTATTTATCATCATGAAGTTTCACTCAGCATTGCCTATGATCAGGGAATTAACTTTTTAAATTTTATTTTGATGCCAGTATAGTTAACATACCATGTTATGTTAGTTACGGGTGCATAATAAAATAATTCAACAATTTCATATATCACCCCAGTGCTCATCACGATAGGCGTACTCCTTAATCCCTATCCCCTCTTTCACCCATTCCCCGCTCCCATCTCCCCTCTGGTAACCATCAGTTTGTTCTCTCTATTTAAGAGTCTGTTTCTTGGGTTGTCTCTCTCTCTCTCTCTCTTTTTCCTCTGCTTGTTTGTTTTGTTTCTTAAGGGAATTCATTTTTAATTATAATTTTTCTTGTGATGAGAACTTCGAAGGACTTTTATAATAAAATAATTGAGGAAGTGGCCTTAAATCCCTAAGATTCACAGTTCTAATAATTTTCCCTATCAGGAAAAAAAAAACAAGAGTGAGAGAGAAATGTCCTAAATAAGACAGTAGAATGGGAGAGTCCTGATTATAGTAATAGCGAGCATGGTAATTGAAAAAGAAAAAAACAAGTTTTATTCAAAACAAATAGAATTATGAATACTGTAATTAAAATAGTTCCTAGAAGAATCAAATAGGTCCGCTGGTACTCCAGATAGAATTAACAGATACAGGTTGTAAAATAACTATGCTTACTGAGGAGGTAACAGACAAGTGTAAGCATTTCGGCAAAGAACTCAAAGAGTAAAAACACAAAAACAAAAACAAAAACAAAAACAAAAACACCCTGATACTCCAGTTTTGAAAAAGAAACAATTAAAAATTCTACACTGAAAACGTAATTAGTAAAATTAAGGACTCAGAAGCCAAACATATCAGGAAGTGAGATTTACCTGAAGAGAACATTAGTGAACTGGGAAAACAGATAAGACAACTCTCAGGAACGAAGCACAGAAACACAAAAGAAGAAAAATTACAGAAGAGAGGATAAGACAGTGAAGATACAGGTAGAAGATTGAATACGTCTAACTGTAAAAGCAAAATAAATGTGTACTATATGGGCAGACACAAGTGTCTAACTAGAAAATTACAGGGGTGTTTGATTGAGTCAGTTGGTAGAGCATACGACCCTTGATCTTAGAGTTATAAGTTTAAGCCCCATGTTGGGTGTAGAGATTATCTAAAAATAGAATCTTAAAAAATAACTAGAAAACTACATAAGGTGATGTTTGGAAGTACATATAGAATTAAATAAATGAAAAGAACATAAAATGAAAATGTCTAGGTTAACATCAATAGAAGAATAAAACACCATAAAACTAGCATAGCACCAGGGAAAAATGGGATGATGAACGAATTTAATCCAATAAAAAAGAAGGTAAATGAACAATAAAATATTGGAGACAAATAGGGATAATGTGACAGTATCATATAATCAAACTAATAATTAAATAAATGGGCAATAAACCATGTGAAAGTAAATGGTTGACTGAGTAATATTTCATTCTAGAGAAATACCTATCTATTTATAGAATGGGACATTATTCAGCCATAAAAATTAGAATTCAGAAAATCTGAGGGGAGAATGGAGGTTACCAGAAGTTGGGAGCTATTAGAAATGGACAGAAGTTTGTTGTTAGTACAAACTTTCAGACAAGACGAGTAAGGTCTGGGGACTCTAATATACAGCATGGTGCCTATGGTTAATAATACTTCACTGCATACTTTAAATTGGCTAAGAGAGTAGTTTTTAAGTGTCTCCCAAACACAAATAATGTACCTTGTGATGTAATAAATGTTAATTAGCCTGATTTTAGTAATCATTTTGCAATGTATATGTATATCAAACCATCACATTGTACACCTTAAACATATATGATTTTTACCAGTTATACCTCAATAAAGCTAAAAAATATTTTTAAACAAGGAAAATGCCTGATGGCTTAAATGAAAAAATGTACGAACAATTTGTACCTGCTTGTAAGAGATACATCAGAAATACGAGCATGCAGAAACTGTAAAGTAGAAGGATGGAAAAAATAAACCCATATAAATCATGATCAAGGAAAACCAATGTACCTACATTTATATAAGATACATTTTAAAGCTAAATGCAGTATTGGAAATAAGTAGGTCACTTCATGCTGAGATAGAGTTTAGTTCATCAAAAAGAACTATCTTTACCAGCAAAGAACTGGCCAGCCTATCCCAGTCCAAGTTTCCTCCCACAGAACCATCATCTAAATAAATATTTTAAATTAGTAGCTTGTGATGTGGTTTGATACACAAATCTACCTAATATTCTGAGAAAATCTGCAGAAAAATAATAGCAGCTATTTTAGTAGTAACCATTGCTCTTTTTTTCCCTTGATTTCAGGACCAAAATAAAAATGCCTGACTTCATTACTCTTATTCATCATTGCACTAGGTCTTCTAAAATGGTCCAAAAATGACCTGGGAGACAAACAAAAAGAGACTGGATGGGTGTTTTCACTGTGTTTAGGGGGTGGAAGCTGGGTCAGGGTTCCCACGTGTGGGCAGGAGCTTGTGTGGTGTGGACCTCCCACCAGTGTATCTAAGGAGAGAGAACCTTGGCATTATTTTCAGCTTGCCCAGGTGTGGTACAGAAGCCAGAAAGGAGGGAAGAGGCTGAACAACTGTGGGAATATCAACATACACCTTTAGACTCTGTTATACCACACTTCCTCTCCCCCATACTTTGAACACTGCTAGTTTATAGATCTTAGATCCTAAAGAAGATAAGTTTCCACCAGGGAGCATGACAAAAGTTGCTCTAAATTGCAAGTTGAGGCTGCCCCATTTTCACTTATGGCTTAGTGATCAGCAATAAATGGGGATCACAGTTGACTGATCCTGTTTACCAAGGGAGAAAGGAATTGCTACTCCAACATGGGGTTGACAGAAGAATTTCTGGAATTCTGGTGTCTGTAGTAGTAGCTCTTAGTAATGCCCTTGTCCAGTACTGTAAATTAACAAAAGACTATAAGACCTCTAAATCAGTAATTTAGTAAATCAGTAAAATCAGTAAGATCACCAATGACCCAAAATTTCAATGATGATTTCATTTGGTGTATGAAGTTAAGAAAGATGACTGGATGAAGCTCCAGCTGAGGGCAAAGGGAACAAGAAATTGGTATTGAAAGAAAGAACTTAACAAATACCAACTACTGGGGCACCTGGTGGCTCAGTCGGTTAAGCCACTGTCTTTGGCTCAGGTCATGATTCCAGGGTCCTGGGATAGAGCCCTGCATCAGGCTCCCTTCCCAGTTGGGAGCCTGTTTCTCCCTCTCCCACTTCTCCTGCTTGTGTTCCTTCTCTCGCTGTCTCTCTCTCTGCCACATAAATAAATAAAATCTAAAAAAAAAACCCAAAAAACAAATACCAAGTACATTCTGGTGACAAGTTGCGGAAGCTCATCCCTTTCTACTAAGATTTTAGATGTGATAAATTGGTGGTTGTGGTCCTTATGTTAGATGATATCAAAAGGGAGCGATAGTTGGGCTAGTAGATGACATACATCACAGGAAAGTGCAGAGACTTATAAGAAGTTCTGGTCTTTCATTTTTGAGTTTATAAGAAGCACATCTTCCTAGCACCACACTCAGCAAACTATAATGTTGCTGCTGATGAGCTTGGAAGTGTAAATATGAATTGAAGATGAATATAGAACTAACTACCCAAGGGGGTGGACTTACACATACGGTTTGTGGAATTTCAGAAGCGTTCTTATCCTTCCAAGCTCTCCCAGCATTCCCCAGATTCCTTTCCCAGCTGGGTTCTGGTTGTATGCTTCCACAGAGAGGCACTCCGCAAGATCTGGAAGACAGAACAAAAGAAAAGCAGTCTTGCTTTTTGGCCACTGGGAGCCGGCAGGTGGGCACCAGCACGACAGATGTGCGGTTTTGCTCATGTCTTGGAGTTGTATCCTTTGGGAAGGACTCACCACGGTGCCTCGGGCAAGTATGATCATTCACGGCACAGACCAGCAGCCCAGGACCCCATCTTTTAGGGGACGGTAACCATCTTTAATTTTACTCCAAGAAAGAAAGGAATTTGGGAAATTTAATGTGACATGATAAATTTTCAAAACAAGGGCATTTTCCCCCTTACCACATCAACCACACACAAAAATCCACCCAGAATTAACCTAACAAGTGCAGCGGTTTAAAATAGGGGCACTCGCTCACTGAGCTCTCATTGTTGTATGTGATGGTTTGTATACTAATGGGCAATGCTTATGGAAATTTTCATTCATTGATTTAATTTTCTTGCATCACATGGACCAGTGAGTTCAAAATTGAAATAAGGATTTACTTGCAAATGGGGCATTTTCACACTTTTCCACTCTCAAACTCAAGTTATTTATTTTGGGGAAATGAAGTGCATAACATGATTATTCATATAACTAAATAGATTTTGTGTTGTATCGGATGGAACCTAAAGGTTGAAAAAATTAGTCTTTTTGTTAAACATGTTAATCCTTATAACTCCACCTATGCCTTCCCAAACTTCCTAAACTATGTGGTTTATAGGTCAGAACTTATAATTTAAATATTTTGAAATAGAGCTTGACCATTAACTCTCTTTAGTTTATCATTAGTTGTATTGGCTAAAATGCAGTTAGAAATTTTGGTAGGAATATTTTAAAAAATAAAAAAATCATAATAATAATGCAAGAAGCCAGGACTGCAACTTATTCAGTTCCTAACTCTAATTCGTAATTGCTACTTAAGCTTTGTTTTATACATTTTACACTTCCCTAAGAGGGAAAAGGTAGCTTTTATCATTTTACGTATAATCATAATAGCCCAAGTCACACACAGTTTCAACATCAGATAATTCATATAATTGCTCTACTTTGGTTAGTCTGAAGCTCATAATTTCTCTGATTCTTCCTAAGCATGATTCAAAGACAATAAATATCTGGGGTTTCAGGTAGTATTATGAAGTCAGCATAGCGTCAGGGAAATTAGAGTTTTCTGGAAGTTTAAAAGGATTTATTTGGGTAAAAAGAAAAGCACCCTTTACTACATTACCCATTTCTACCCCTGCTTTATTGCAGGGGATAGAATAATTGATCATGTGGATATTGGATTTGCTTCTTTAAAAAATCAATGCTGTAAAGACAGTCATACAGGTTGAGAAAAATAAAGTAAGACTTGTTTTATAAACATAAATTTTCATTAATGCTTGTAGTTGCTGAAACTTTTAAAGAGAGGTGGGAATGAAGAAAATATTTTCTTGTAAATATTTTCCTTTTAGTCATTCTTTAAAATATTTAATTTTCTCACTACTCAACAGGTTCGAGATTTAATTAAAAGCAATAAAAAGGAAAATACTTTAAACAAGTTAGTACAGAATTTTGTGGTCACTTAAATAAAACTCCGACATTGCAATGTTGGAGCTTATCTAATGTCTGTTTCACAATAATTCTACGATTATATTGAATTTTACCTTTGGTAACAAACGATAGAAGTTACCAACTGAAGACTACCAAGAATGTAGTTGTGACTTTAAAAAAAGTAGATTTATTTAATTTGCAGCAAGGGATGATATCCACAACAGTGACTGGGGCATTTCACAGAAGTTAGGGAAGGATAATTTTAGGATTTGGTAAGTTGAGGTTAGCCAGACCTTGTCTTTGCAGGGATTAGTAAGGTTATATCAAACAGTAAAGTGCTAGAATGATTATCGATCTCATTAAAACACATGAGTCCACGTAGAGATATAGGAACATTTTTATGTATTATTATTTTATTTCCTGGAACACATGGGTCTAATCAAGCTGATATTAAAGGAGTCTAATTGCAGAGTCTGTAATGTAGATTATGTTTTGCTTGGTAGGTTTATCTATTCTATGAGTAATTTATCAGTCTGTTTTGCAAATTGCAGTTCCTACCACCTCCTGCCAAAATGATCACCTACTCCAAACACACACACACGCACACACACACACACACACACACACACACACACACACACAGAGCTCAGCTATTACCAGAGACCATATTTTTATTTTGTTAGTCCCCTCTTCTGGTGGGTTTTTAGCCTAAGCTAAAGGATGGACCAGCATCAACCCAAAGAGGAAACACTGTCCATTCAATGGATGGTGATCTTATATCATGTTTATAATGGTAGTATTTTGACCTCTTTAAGAATGCTTTCATGTACTTTTTAATATAATCTTTTTTTTAACCATCTGGTATGACAATGATATCATATAACCTGGTGATTATCAATGATAAGAGTCCTGGGAATACCAGGATTTAAGGAAAAGGGTGTCTACTAATAACTTAGAACTTTATATCAATAGGAGGAAAGAAAATATTGTAGAGAATAAAGAACAAATTTGCAAGTAAACATATTGCAATTAGTGGTTCCTGGCACCTGGGTGGTCTTATTCTGGTGGTCTCAGGCAGAAGCCGTGTGCCTTGTTTCATTACTGGCTTATCCCAAAGATCTCGGGCAAGATAGCTCTTCCTGTGTATCATCTGCTTCTGAAGATTCACAAGAGAGCCTTGGTTTTATAGTTTTCTTCCTTTGTTTGCTTGCTTTGTTTTGTTTTGATTCTTCTTGTTGGAGAAAAGACAATGTTGTTTTAGTTGGGAAACATGTATCCAAGGATCAACCCAGTGAGTTTTACTATTGTGTTAGTGATTAACATTACCCATTAACTCCAAAGGTATTCAAATATAGTCTTTCTTTAGTAATGTTTTCAAAGCATACACTTGTTTAAGATCATGTAAAAGCTAGTTAAGTTGGCAAGGGAAGCTGCTCCCTACTTGTTGTTGATAAAATTTAGTGGTTCTCTCTAATTTATTATATTGCCCTGAATTTTGAGGATACTGGAGTGTTCTATTGAGCTATCTCATAAAACGACTTTGTAAGAATTTAGTCTACAATTACCCTGAGAATAAAATGTGTCAGGGAGACTGAGAAAATTGAAAAACTCTCTAGGCTATTTTATTTATTCTGGAAAAATTACTCTGAATTTCATCAACTAACAGGCACATCTAAACCCAGAGCAAAATATCTTTTAATAAACATTTCTTGCATCAATTTTTGCATATAAGATAAATAAGTTTCTTCCACCCTGAGAAGGATACAATCATTGAAACGTATCTAACTAAACTCATTGAATGTGAAAGAAAGTGTCAGAGGTAACTGCCAGAAGTGGGGAACCAGGGTGAGGACAGAGTAGAATAGAAGTGTGATGGAAAATGGGTAAGGGAAAGATGAAGTCTTACGTGGAGTGATATAGGGCAGTACCCATCAGTCTGTCCCTGAGAAAGGAAAAAGGAAGGTGATCTGGATTCACTTGCCAAACCAATAGTATGTGAAGAGAGATAAATGAACAGAGAAAGAGTCCAAACTTGCCAACAGCATGTGCTCTGGTCTGATCCATGTCCTTACCTATCAGAAGGCAAAGGTAAGAGAGCCATTCCAGTAAATTACCGATTAAACATAGTGATGAACAAAGTGAGGAAACCCCTGTAGTATTCACCGGAGTGAGAGAAGACAGATCACAGAAAACAAACAACTGGTAAAACAAAACATAGTGATACATTAAGGTGGAGGCATAGAAAATGAACTTGTAGCTCAGAATGCCAGGCAAGCTCTGCTCTGGAGATGACTCCTGACTGAAAGGAAGGATCCAGCCAGGAGCAGATGGGGGCGCTGAGTCCTCCAGGCCCACAGAATACCAAGTACAAAGGCCTGGACTGCTTAAACACAGTGTGTTTGAGGAATCAGAGGGAGACTGGGTGGCCATAGTGAGGCGGGCCACCAAGAGTGCCTGGTCCTGACACATGTTAGGTGCTTAGTTTATAATAGTTATTATTCACAAATCAGACATGTGAGTGGAAAAGCAGCAGCAAACACACTGCTGGGAATAACAGGTTTATTGTTCCTTGTAATAAGGCTACAGCCTGTGAAAAATATGCCAGTTAGTTCTAGATCGTCACAGCCTCCTGGACAGTCTGATGACAGATACCGATTTTCATTATGAACCACAATGACAAGTCATACTACAGACCTATGGAGTACGTCAGTTTTGCCCAGATTACTACCATTTGCCACTGACGTCCTTGAAGCTTCAAACATAATGTGAGCCACCTTCTGGTGACCGTGGCAAGGTCTTGTGGAGGCCAGGCAAAGCCTAGGCCCCAGGCCCACAATGGCAGTTTGCATCCAAATATCCTTCTGGGGACATTCTCTTTAGCAAATACTAAGAGCTGAAAAGCGGGAGTTTTCCAAAAAAAAAAAGTATACATGAAAAGCCAAATGATTGGCATTACAGAAGCGAAACCAAAGTTGGTATTGTTAGACACGGTCCATGTACAACAATGAATCTCTATTATAGTCACACAGATACACACAGGAAATATTGATTTTTATTTTCTTTAATAAAAATACAGACCTGAGCTTTGAGTTTACTTCTTAGCAAGAAGCCATTTATTACTTTGTGATGACTCCTTTGGGTATCCTTTTTTGTGGATGTTTATATAAACTGGAGTTTAAAATGACCAGGAGTAATCATCCTGTGAATTTCTATAATGTTGCTTCGTTTTCGACTAGGTTTAAAATAACATAGATAATCCTGAAAACAAATTTTAAAGTATCATCCAGTGTATATTTTATATAAATAACATTACTAAGGTGATTATTAGCAAATCCATTCCAATTTGTACTTATTTTTTAGACAAAAGAGAATACTTTAACATATAATAAACTTTGCCACTTAATTGATTTTACTCCATAGGCTGTTTATCCTGGTAAATATTAGTTTGCTACACAAAATAAGGTAATTTAATTGAAGACAACAGATAAAACATATTTTACTTTTATATAACAGCATGTTCTGAAATTTATTCTTATTAAAAATACTGAACGTTAACTCCACAAGTTTCCAATCATATATGTTATAGTGATTTGTAATGATTTAGGGTAGTGAAGGAGGCTTTGCTTTTGGTATCTTAGAATAATAGATAATAAAATATGCATTATGTAAGTCAATCTATAACATACTTAATATATGTATAAATAATCCTGGATCCATCAATATCGTAGAAAGCACTGTAATTTCTACATAGCAAAAATATCATTAACAAAGAGACAAAAGAATAATTTTGTTTCCTTAAAAATGTATGAAATCAACTCCATGTGGTTTTGAGATATGAATGATTTGAAAATCAATCACAAGCCTTATTAACTGCGTTTCCATCCTGAGAGGTATGACTGTTTCTATCAAATACCAAGCATGCAATTGTATGAACCACAATTATCTAAGAAAAGACAGCACTAGTCAAACCTCAAAGTAAACCCCTTCCTTATATTCATTCCTAATCTAATGATGAAAGCCATGTTTTTAGATTACTTTGTTCCATATGTTCTAGGTAATAAGCCACTATATTTTTTATTTTGTTTCACATTTTGCTGTAATATAGGGCTCTAACAATAAGACCAATAAATATTATTCACATGAATTTTCATATGCAAATGGCAATAGTTTAGCTCAATAATTTTACTTTAATTCATTAGGACTTTAATTTTTTATTTGTGTGTATGAATGCGCAGTTTTCAATATGTACTTTTTTTTCAAAGATTGTATTTATTTATTTGACAGAGGGACAGAGACCACAGGTAGGCAGAGAGGCAGGCAGAGAGAGAGGGGGAAGCAGGCTCCCCGCTGAGCAGGGAGCCCGATGCGGGGCTCGATCCCAGGATCCTGAGATCATGACCTGAGCCGAAGGCAGAGGCTTTAACCCACTGAGCCACCCAGGCACCCCAATATGTACTTTTGTATAACTTCCTTAACTTCATTAGATGGAAGACAATTTTAATACAACCATTATTCTATCAAAAGTGGGGCTGACTGTGGAACTGAACGATCAGAAAACAGTGTAGTTTTCTAGAGAACGTGTCCACTCTCTAACGCAAAAAACCTCTACTGACTGTTAAGTGACTTCAACTTTACATAAACAGGCCAACACTGTTTTAACAGGGATGCCACATTTTATCTTGCTAAAATATAAATAAAAAATAAAGCTGCAAGTAGAAACGATATTTTAAAAGTCTACATTGTGTAACCAAAGCTACAAGCATGAATCTTTTTAAAAAGAAATATATGATTTATGACTGTAGCACCTTATGATGTTTTTCATAAATTTCCTCAGGTGATTATTTATGTGACGTCACTAAATGTAGTATCTCCCTTTCTTGTAAGCATTCCTAGGAGTGTCAGAGATACAGGACAGCAATTCTACCCCTGAGGTTTAAAGAAATAAACCACATATGTAAACAGATATATAAAATAAGACATGTATAAAACTTATTTTATATATTGCATGTAGGTAGCAAGAAATTCTTTTAAAAGATTTTATTTATTTATTTGACAGAGAGAGAGAGAGATCACAAGTAGGCGGAGAGGCAGGCAGAGAGAGAGGGGGAAGCAGGCTCCCTGCTGAGCAGGGAGCCCGATGCGGGGCTCGATCCCAGGACCCTGAGATCATGACCTGAGCCGAAGGCAGAGGCTTAACCCACTGAGCCACCCAGATGCCCCGGTAGCAAGAAATTTTGAGCTATTACAACCTATAAAACCGCTTTACTCCCACATCATAATAATTTAGACTTGGAATTGGTTTTTAAGACCTTTGAGTGCAATTGTTATATTCAGTTTCCCAGTTCCTCAAACCTCACCAAATGTATTCACCACTGCTCTCACTCAAACTGCCATCCTATATGCTAATAATATTCATTACACTAATTTTCAAATGCCCAGCTTTGAGATTCCCACCTCATGTCTTACAAAAGGCTACTATCTGCCTATACTCCATGTAAGACACTCCTGCTCATCAAGACAGAAAAGTCTTCCAAATCACACTCTTGATACCCCTAGCCCATCTCTTCCAAAGGGAACCATAGATTGATTGATTGAATGATGGATTTTTTAGCAATTTTTCAATTTTATCTAAATGGAATCCTGCATTATATACTGATTTAGTCTCGCTTTCTCGTGCCACAGTATGTGAGATTCTCTCTGGAAGATTGAGTATAGTACTTGACCCAGATTAAACTTATTCAACTTAACCAATGAAGTGAAAGATCTGTACACTGAAAACTATACATGGAGAAATGAAATTAAGGGAGACATAATAAAATAGAATATTAAAAATAAATAAATAAAATGGAATATTATCCCATGGTCATGGATAGGAAGGATTAAAGTATTAAAATGTTCATACTCTGAAGCCATCTATAGATTCAGTGCGATCTCTATCAAAATTCCAATGGTATTTTTCACAGGAAACAAACAAACAAAAACAACTGAAATCAAACAGAAACACAAGAACTCCAAATGGCCAAACAGCAATCGTATTAAAGAAGAACAGAACTGGAGGCTTCACACTTCTTGATTTGAAACCACACTACAGAGCTATAGTAATCAAAAAACTATGTTGATGGCATTAAAAACAGAGACATAAGACCAATGGAGCAGAATCAAGAGTCCAGAAATGAATTCACACATACATATCAACTAAAACTTGACAAGAATGCCAAGAATACAAAATGAAAAAAAATCAGCTTTTCAACAAATGGCGTTGAGAAAACAGGGTGTCCACACACAAAGAATGAACTGGAGCATAATCTTACACCAATCACAAAAATTAATTTGAAATGGATGAAGACAAATGTATGACTTGAAGCTGTAATACTCCTCAAAGACAACATAAGAAGAAAGTCCCTTGATACTGGTTTTGGTAATAAGTTGTTAAATATGACACCAAAAGCACAGGCAAAAGAGCAAAAATAAATATTTGAACTGGGGCTACATTAAACTACACACCTTCACAGCAGAATAAACAATCAACACAATGAGAAGACAACCTACAAGAATGAGTGAAAATATTTGCAGATTATATATCTAGTAAGTGCTTTATATCTAAAATATACGAGGAATTCATACAACTCAATAACAAAACCACAAACACACAAACAGAAAACCCCAAATAACCCAATTTTAAAATGGATGAAAGACTTGAGTAGAAATTTTTTTTCAGAGAAAATATACAAATGGTTAACAGGTACATGAAAAGTTGCTCAACATCACCAATTATCAGGGTAAAACAGATCAAAAGCACAATGAGATATCACCTTACACTAATCACTGTAAGTGGTTATTATTGAGAAGGTAAGAGATAACAGGGGCTGGCAAAAATGTGGAAAAAATGGAACCCTCACGCACTGGTGGTGGAAATGTAAATTGGTGCAGCCACTATAAAAACAGTGTGGTGGTTCCTCAGTAAGTTAAAAATAGAACTACTATGTGAATCAGCAATTCCACTCCAACGAAAAGAAAATGAAAACTAACTGGAGAAACATATTACTGCTGTGTTTGTTGTGGCATGCCTGAGTGTTTCCCTCTCTCCCTCTCTCCCCCT
The DNA here is from genome assembly GCA_002007465.1 of Ailurus styani. Lineage (NCBI taxonomy): Eukaryota > Metazoa > Chordata > Mammalia > Carnivora > Ailuridae > Ailurus > Ailurus styani. The sequence continues at coordinate 3,704,635 of LNAC01000130.1, read as the reverse complement.
GTGCACGCTTTCTCTAAAAAAGAAAAAAACAACTAAAAACAAAAAACCCAGGGACTTCAATGTTTATCCTAAAAATCTGTGCTCAACCCAACTACAGTATTAGAGCTGTGAAGGGATTTTTAAAAGTAAAAAAGTATAATCTGAAACTAGACCCTTGAAAGAGTGGAGAAAGTTCAAAAAATAGAATCTCTCTATATTTATAAACTTTTGTGAAATATTTATTGAACAAAATATTGGACTTACATTGTTCATTATAAACATAGTCATATTTAAAAAATCACTGAAATTAAATTTCTTCTATAAATTAACATCTATCTGCATTTATTAAATTGAAATTACATGTTTTGATTATATGAGCTGTAAAAATAGATTAATAAAATTATTATCTGAACTGTATTTCCATACTTTAAAATTTATAATCTTATCTGACCCAATTTTTCATACTCTACAATTAGAACTTTGTAAAAATGATGTTTTTAAATTGTCTTATTATTTCTTATAAAATCACCTACAACAGTCTTTAGAGTTGCATTTTATGGTTAATAAATTTTAAATAGCTTATGCTTTTATTTATTCTTTACTATAGACCATAACTTTTTAATTAAGAAAACACTGTCTTTACAGCTTAGCTGGTTTCTAAATATATAGATATATATTTTTTATTTTCAAACTGTGTAAATATTATTCTAAATGTTTTCACAGGTATAGCCTGTTTTACCTTCATTAGATTACATTTTATTTACAAATAGTATTTCAATGTTAAAAAAACTTGCTAAATTAGATGACTATTTGGGATGTTTTGTCAAATTTAGATATTACAAAAAGTATAAGGCTCATATTAATTCCATGATGTTATAAAATATAATTTTATCCAATTTCAAGGAGGATCTCTTTTGAAAGATTTTCCCCCAATTGTGATACTTAAAAATTGAATCTTGCACTCAGTTTTTGTTGTTGTTCTAATATAGCATTATTTATTAGGCATTTGTGCTTTGCTTAACATTTCTGTTTTCCTCAATCTATGATTGCCAGATGAAGCACACTTATGCACAGTTTATAACTCATTATTTAATATTTTTAGTCATGCCCTTGACAGTAAAGTGATCAATTTCAATATTTTCATATTCCTAATTTTTGTTGCAATAATCATATTTCAATACAAACTTAAAAACTGAAATTTTTGGAGGTAAAATCATTAAAGAACTTAACAGTTATGAGCAAAATGACAAAGCCAGAGACCTCATTAAAATAAAAATTAAAGCATTTTTAAGACACTTAGTTGATTTCCAAACACTTACATGTTAAATTTGCACTTGATAACAGAAAGAAAGAAAGAAATTACATGGTAAAGCATCTTTTTGTGTTCAATAGAACTTTCCTCCCTAAAATTAGTAAAAACAAACTGTACACAGAATCCATACATTTTGAAAACTATGGCTTCTAATTCAATTAGTGAAGAGTGTAGTTTATTTGGAAGCATTTTTGAATTATGTCTGCAACACAATCAATTCCAAGTATATTTCAGTTTCCAGGTATTTTTCCTGTGGGTCTTCACAGAAAATCAATTAGCCATATATATGTGATTATCTTTGCACTTAGCGGCAGAAATATCTTACACATGTTTTGTAGGGTTTATAATATTTGTGGTGTAGTTGTAAATGGTAATACTAAACATCTAAATTTTCATTTCGAGGGTATAGAAATAGTAATGTTTTTTGTATACTTACCCTGTATTCTGTAGGGCTTGTTAAACCCACTTATTTGTTGTGATAGCTTCTTAACAGATCCTATGCAATTTTATACGTAGATAATCGTATCTGAAAATAGCTGTTTTTAAAATCTCTTTTTTTTTTACAATCTGTATGTCTTTNGTAGGGCTTGTTAAACCCACTTATTTGTTGTGATAGCTTCTTAACAGATCCTATGCAATTTTGTACGTAGATAATCGTATCTGAAAATAGCTGTTTTTAAAATCTCTTTTTTTTTTACAATCTGTATGTCTTTTTTTAAAGTTTTTGTTTAAATTCCAGTTAACATGACATTAACATAGTTAACAAGAAGTATAATATTAGTTTCACGTGTATAATACAGTGATTCAACACTTGCATACAACACATGGTTCTCATCACGACAAGTGCACTTCTTCATCGCCATCACCTGTTTCCTCCATCCCATCCCCACCCCACCTCCTCTCTGGTAACTATCAGTTTGTTCTCTAGAGTTAAGAGTCTGTTTCTTAGTTTTGGGTTGTTGAGCTGTTTACATAGTTTGGCTATTGTAGATAATGCTGCTATAAACATCAGGGTACATGTGTCCCCTTAAATTACTACTTTTATATTTTTGGGTAAATACCTAGCAGTGCAATTGCTGAATCCTAGAGTAGTTCTATTTTTAACTTTTTGAAAGTTACTGTTTTTCACAGTGGCTACTAGTTTATATTCCCACCGAGTGCAAGAAAGTTCTCCTTTCTCCACATCCTTGTCAATGCCTGTTTTTCTTGTGCTGTTAATTTGAGACATTCTGACACCAATTGTGAGGTGATATGTCATTGTGGCTTTTTAAAAAAGATTTTATTTATTTATTTGTCAAAGAGAGAGGGGGGAGAGAGAGAGGGAAGCACAAGCAGGAGAAGGGAGGAGCCCAATGTGGGACTCTATCCCAGGACCCTGGGATCATGACAGATGCTTAACCGACTGAGCCACCCAGGCGCCCCTCATTGTAGTTCTGATTTATATTTCCCTGATGATCAGTGATGTTGAGCAGATTTTCATGTGTCTGTTGGCCATCTGGATGTCTTCTTTGGAAAAGTATCTATTCATGTCATCTATTTTTAAATTGTGTTATTATTATTTTTTTGGTGTGAAGTTTTTAAGTTCTTTATATATTTTGAATACTAACCCTTTATCAGATAAGTCATTGGCAAATACATTCTCCCATTCTGTAGGTTGCCTTTTAGTTTTGTTGATTGTTTCCTTTGCTGTGCAGAAGCTTTTTATCTTGATGTAGTCCCAACAGTTAATTTTTGCTTTTGTTTCCCTTGCCTCTGGAGACATATCCAGAAAGAAGTTGCTTTGGCCAATGTCAAACAGGTTACTGCCTGTGTTCTCCTCTGGGATTTTGATGGCTTCCTGTCTCACATTCAGGTCTTTCATCCATTTTGAATTTATTTTTGTTCATGATATAAGAAAGTGGTCCCATTTTACTCTTTCACATGTTGCTGTCCAGTTTTCCCAGCAACCTTTGTGGAAGAGACTTTTTCCCATTGGGTATTCTTTCTTGTTTCCTTGAAGATTAATTGACCATACAGTTGTGGGTTACAATCTGTATGTATTTTAATTTCATTTTCTTGTTTTTTTATAAGATTTTTTAAATTTAGTGAGAATGATTTTTTCCTATTATATAATAATTCATGGAAAATTTTCTTTATGTTATCTTGAAATAAACAGTTTTATCTTCATTGTTTAATTTTTAGCTAAATTTAAGTAGCATTCATAAAATATCAGGTATTTCATCCTACGTAGATGAACTTTAGAAAGATTTATTTTGAGTCTATGAATTAGATTGAAAAACATCAAAGATTGAAATTAACTAGATTTTTAAAATTATGTTATTGAATTTTTAAATTCTTCTATTGCTAATAGAACCAACACCTTAAAAGCTATTGTCTCAATTTTCCTGAATATACAACAAAACTTAGAACTGCATATAAGTTCAATTAATTATAAGAAATCATTTGATCCATATAAAAATGTTTGCTTCACAGAACAATATGTATCCAAGCATTAATTTTTGAAGTAGATGCTGATGCTTCTTCAGTATTTTTTTCTCTTCTAATTTTCATATGCTTAATAATATCCATAGCACCTGTATACTGGATTGTAAATGTTAAAAATAATTTTGTGCAAATTTTGTGTTCAATATCAACTTTGTTGATGAAAGAAAATTCAGGATGATTTTTCATTAAAAATACATGTTTTATATTTAATACATTGCTCCAAAAGAAGTCCAAACTAAACAATAAGCAGTGTTGACATTATACCATACAGCAAATACTAATCCCAAAGCTGGCAGTTTGAAACTATGAGGCGCCCCCTTAAACTCATGCAGGAGAAGAGTTTGCCCCGGGGCCCTGTAACTAGCTGCCCCTTGCCCCTTACCTCCAGTCTGAACCTCCTCTTGCCAAGTCCCTCCTCATAGGAATAGGTGTCTGTGGGAACAATTGGAAATTACCACCCCAAATACCACTCCTCAGATATGCAGGGAATATTTATACAAAATTGTTTTTGTGCCTATGTTACCTAGTTAGTGAAAAGGAACGAGTACATGCTCACAAAACCAACTTCAAGAGATTCACTTTATTGCCATCGCATTCTTCTTAAGAAAGATGATCATTATAGTCAGGGTTTATACTACTTTTTTTCTTTTGATGTGTGTACGTATGCCTGTTCTCTGCTCATTGAGGGAAAAAGCTGAGGAATTCATCTCTGGATCATCCAGACTAGGTAGTGGACTAGCTTTCATTAAATGAAAGTGTTTCCCATAAAAGTCAGGAAACATGAAACTAAGGTCTTCAAAAGCCTAGGAGCTAGAATGTATTATATGTTAAATGACACTGAGTGTTCTTTTCATTTCTCTTAAAGGCATGCTCTTCTATTGGAAAGGCAAGCTGTATCCTCTCCACACTTGATTGTAATTTTATTCATAATTAATATGAATTTAATAAATATGCATTAATTTCTTGTTTTAGAAATCCAGCATTTGTTAACATGTTTTCTTGTGGTGAAAAGTTTGTATTCTTTAAGCCTCCAAATTAATTGCATTTTCAAATGTAGACAGTGACATGGAAATACATATAAGACTATAATTGGTAGTAAAATAACACAGTTGTGTCTGTTTGCATGTAAATTACTGCTATTATGAGCTATGGTGCTTCCTGAAATTGTAAAATAACGGTTGGGTTATAATTTTAGTAGACAGTAACTATGGCTGTCCCTGAGTATTCATTATAGATACCAACTATTTATTTGAAGGATATGGCTTTTTACTTACAAGGGTGGCCTCTTGACAAGAATATCTGACATCATGTAAGTATTTATTAGAAAACTAGGCACCTGATCCACGTACTCTGCCGTTAGAACAAATCTGTAGCGTTTCAGTGTGCTTAAAATTTATTTTAAAAGAGGCAAAGATATTAAAAATGTCTCCTTTTTTTTTGACATACTGAGAATTGTTAGTAAATCAACCATCTCTGACCCTCTCCCTGAAAATACTTTATTTCTTACATACCAATATTTTAAAAATAATGAATTGTATTTTATGTCAATGCCAATAGTGTGCCTTGATTTCAAATGTAATTAAGAATATTTATTATATATATTACATATATATATAAAATTAGGAATATATATACACACATACTCATGACTCATACATACTCATGACCATCAATTATCACTTAGTCTTGGTGGTTATATTTGTTTTGAAGTTCTCATGCCTTGATGACCTCTAGAACAATAAAGTATTGTTCCTCATGCTTATTTGAAGAAATAATACATGATTTTAATAATTTTGTCATTAATTATGAAAATTAATCAGAAACATTTTTTTATTTCATTAAGCACCCAAGCTGCTATTAGTTGACTATTCTATTGTAAGGATTTCCATTTAGATATTGCCTTAAACTATACACAAACTATTTTAACAAATAATAGTAGTTTTAAATTTTATATTTTATTTGGTTTATATGTAATACTCAATGGCAATACAGATTCTGTTGTTGGGGAAATAATCTTCCTCTGCCCTATGGTCCTTCTAGCTGGACTTAGAACCAAACTGACATGAGACAACTTATAGGAGAAAATCAAATTTAATAGGTGTACCTACAGGGAATCCACAGAGACCAAAGACAACGAGGCAACATGAAACTTTCCTGAGCTAAGGAGAGGGAAAGTCTGGGGATACAAAGGGGAGAAGGCGATTAGCAGGCAGGTGAAAGGAGATGATCTGAAAGCCCTTATTATGGCTTTCCTTCTAATCAAATAAGCATGAGACACATCTTAAGCTAAATACTGAATCTGCTTAAAAATGAGTAGAAATTTGATTAGAAAAATCTCAAGATATCTACTAAGTTTTTACTGTTTTTTCTGAGGACTGACTGGCCCCTGGCGTCAAGTGCAACCCAACTGACTGAATCAAGAGGGTTCTCTTTTAGTCAAATGGGGCCAATAAGCATTTTTCTCAAAGGAAGGTTTAAATTGCACACTAGAAAATAAGGTCATCTTCTGGCAATTATTACATTATGGGGTGTTGATTTAAGGCAGTGGGAGTCCTTTGGGAGTAGCTTTGATTGTACTTGAACCACTGAAGTAGAGGAACTGGAGAGAAAGAGGGAAAGCCTTTGTAGCATACATTTCTTCAGAAGTTAATATAATATGCAATGTTTTTTATTACCAGTTCCATACAGCTAATTGACTCTCGAAGAATGCTTTCATTGATTTTGTTGAATGTTTGTATCAGTAGCCAACTGACTATGGTTGCTATTCACGAAAAACTGTCACTCCAATATGGATGTTATTTGATATTTTCAATTAAATTAGTGAGTACAAAAAAAAATAATTAATTAATGAGTACAAAAAAAGAGAAACAATGATGATGCATGTTGAAAACATACTCATTCAACAATGAAATGAAGAGCATTCCTGACTTGGATAACGATTTTTAAAAACCTAAAGAGTATTTTCTCAAATTTCTGTTATTCTCAAAGCAATGGCTACAGACCCAACACACGTTTACACTTAAACTGCATTATTAACAATTTCTACATCATTTTCTGAAGTTTAGATTGTTTCTGTTTTGTTCTGTTTTGTTGAGACAATAATTTAAGGCCTGATTGGCAGTTTTCAAATATTATGTGCTATGATATAGATATTTCCATTATGACTGATTTCAAGCTGTGGGATACAATGGAAGGCACTATTTAAGATAGATACACAGGAGCACAATATTATATAGTTTTCCCACAATATATATAAATAACCTCAAAAACATGTAATAGTAAAATGACTACAAAATAATGTTTTGAGTATTTATTACTTCTGTTTTTACTATAATTTAATTTTACAAAATTTGTAAATAATGTATTTTACAACTTATTCACAAAATTTCTGAAGACTTAACAATGGGCTCCCATGGGCCATTAGGATCTTGTGTCAGCACACCTCTCGGCCTCATGTATGGTAAAGAATGATTATAAGGTCAGACATAGAAATTCTAAGAAAATTAGACCTAATGTGATTTGAATAGGATGCTAATCTGAAGATTTAACGGATCTGACTTTGGCACAAGGCAACATTCATGTAATGTTACTCATGTATCACCAGCCAAGTATCCTGCTCTGGATGTGAGAGTTCTAAGGAAGAAGAGATGGTGCTGTCTAATGAAGAGTGCCTTCAGCTTGGCAACAACTTGACCGTGAGCAAGGGGCCAGCTAAGAATGTACTTCCAGTAGCTCAGAGTGGGAAGGATGTACATAGTGCACCATAGAGGTCTGAAAACTTGGGTTCAGGCATCAGCAGAAGGCAGTACGGTGGAGATTTTAATCAGCTCATTTGAAGTACTTGGAGCTGAAGAAGCAAATATGAACCAGCAGTTCCTATGTCCTCAAGGAGCTTACAGTTTAAGCTCACTTAGGGAACTCTCTACTTCAGCAACTTAAATCCAGCCCCTCCTGCCTCAGGGCATAAATGACCTGTGAGCAACGTATAATGGGAGGAAGAGATGTCAGGTAATTAAATTCTTCAGAGGGATCATGCAAGATTTCACCTGATGAACAGGTAATTCTGAGGAAAGAAGAGCGTTCGGTGTCATTAAAAACAAAGTGCCAAAGAAGAAAACATGCAAGGGGAAAGGGCTTCAAAGAAATGTAATGGGGCAGAAAAGTGAAGGGTTACAAGGCTAGTGGCTGGATATTTAAACAGAAAACAAGAGTCAAACTGTGAAAGGCTAAGGAGCTTGGATTTTTATCTGTGGCATAGAGAACTTGGCTGTTAAAAAAACGGAAGGAGATTTCTTAAAATAGTAAATTCGATGGCTATGTGTGGGAAGTTTCTAACGTCGAGGCAGATACCGGAATCATCCAAATGAGAGGCGATGAGAACCAGGACACCAGCAGCAACAGTGGAGGGGAGACACCATTAAACAAAAAGTCTCGGACAACTAAACTTGAACTGATGACTACAAGTTTGGTTGGGAATGAGAAAGAGTGAAACTCACCCTAAGACATTTACTTCTAAGTAGACAGTTATGCCGTGTCTCATGATACGGAAAGTAGAGGAAGGCCGAGGAGGTTTGTGGAGGAAGTCATGCTTTTCTGCTTTCACCTGTGGGGCTGCGGATGCCAGGTGGATGTCCAGACGGCCGCACTCACACAGGCAGAGTTTGGGTCCAGAACTCCGCCAATGGCTCAGGTGACAGCGTGGATAGGGGAGCAATTTCAAAACCGCGGAGGATAAGATGCCAGGTAAAATGAACTGTGCCTTTCAATTTATCATCCAGATCCAATATGATCATTGATGAGAATCCCAAGAGCACGGTGTGAAACTGAGTATTAATAATTTAAAATATGAGCGAGAGCTGAGGAAGTGGAAACATCGAGCCTCTTTCAAGTAGCTTGGTGGTGAAACCACGGAAGGAGACAAAGAGAGAGCTTAATGAAGAGCGAGAGCCGCACTCCTGAGTGTGGCACACGCTTCTGTCTTCAGTACTTAGTGGCTCCACCTATGACAATATTTCTGTACGGGAACTGTCACCTCGAGTTGTACTTTACATAATGAATATGACAGTCCTTTCTGAGATGAACATGAAAACAGTAAATTAAAACAAATATATTCAGAAGTGATAAATTATTAACCTATGATTTCTTTTTAGCACTTTACTTCACTGAGGGCGAAGTTTGTAGCATTATTCTTTTCATTATGTAAATATGTGTCAATCTTGTAGGAGAGATCTACCAATTAAATGAGGGCAAGTGAGAACAACTCATTTGTAGGAAATCTCAGGTGAGGGAGAGAAAAGACACGAAGTACTAACACCGAAGTTAAATGTTTCTAATCTAGACAAAGATCTTTTCATCGGTCCAGAAGTACGGAAATCACATACAAACAGAGACACAGCCACATCATCCAACTTCCCAAATACAGATTCCTAAGAGGTATTTTCCAGTTTGGGCATACAAGCAGCTCCATGATACACCAGAAGACATCAAATATGTACTTGAGGAACAAAAGATTTTCTAAATGATAGATTATATTAACTCTACTACAATTTAGCTTTACACATAGGCAATTTCTTAAAATTCTCATTTATTTATTAAGTAAGCTCCATCCACAACATAGGGCTTGAACTCATGACCTTGAGATCAAGAGTTGCATGCTCTACTGACTGAGCCAGCCGGGAGACCCCATGTATGCAATTCTAATGTTGAAAATGCAGTGAGGCTAAAATATTTAGGTCAACTTTTGGAATTTTGAACATTATAAATTCGTGTGTCTGGCTTTGAGACTTTTGATAGAAAACTAAACATTTATAAATGTTTTGAGTAATGTCATGCATCTCACCTGACAGCTACCTATAGACACTCTTTTTAATGCTGTATGTGTTACTTTACCCATGTTTATTAAACTTCCAGAGAACTGATATTACTAATAACACGCAAAAGACACTAAGAATCTGTGAGGAATGCACACATCAAATAGTCACACTTCTCTAAAATTTAAGTGTGGAAATGGTTGCATAAGCTATTTACTTTTATTTTAATTTTATTTCACTTTACGTATTTCAGTTATTTAGTTTATTCCTAATTAATACCTCGATCGAGATCCATATGTTCCCTCTTAACATCTTCATACAAAGCAGGACTTTTTGACGTCCATGTGTATCTGAAAACTAAATTTTCAACTGGTTCATGAGATGTATTAAAATTTATGGCAAATAGAGAGCTGGAAAGCCAGATAAATATGTAACTTCTGGCCAGCTAAATTTATTTATTCTGGTCAGCTAAATATGGCCAGCTAAACTTACTCACTAACAACATAATTCTCTGTTTTCAAATGTACCCAGGATCTAATTTATAGACATGACTGGAAGATGACATGGAGACGCCAATGCCATTGACAGAGGAGTTTATTATTGACAGTTCCCAAGAGAGGGGCATGCCATGCCATGCAGGGCCACGTGGGGAAGCACCAGGTTGATGAGGAGGCAGAGGGACTGAAGGGAAAACAGTGAAGAGAGACCTTTACAATCGGGTCTGGAACCTGTCAAGTAGAAATGTCCCCTATTTTGCAGGAAGTGGAGCACAGATGCTGATTTTTGGTTGGAGATCAGAATATAATTTCCCATGCCTTAGAAACAGGCTGGTACAGATGTGCCATGATTTCAAGACACCAAATCATTATTTACAGAATATCAAAAATGATTACTACATTCTCTCTCTCAAGCCCCATAATATACAGACGTTTAATTCATGCTTTTACAAAAGTATAGCTTGCTAATTGTCAAATAATTATTAAAGGCATTGGGGCCCAACTGATACACACACAAACATACACAAACAATTTTATATTCCACCCACTTTGGGGACCCCTTGCAAATTCTCGGAACTGTGATGTAACCTTGTTAGATCCTTAAAATTATGCTAGTAGAAAGAAAAAAAATAAGTCATTTATTGAAAACTGAATATCTTACAAGTATTCCAGCAACTGTGGGTGGTCAGACGCAAATCAATACATGTACGTTTTGCATCAAAGTTCAAATCTATGCAGTTTTAGCTAAAGCATGTGCTAAATGAGATAGTAAGTTCAGAGAAAACTGGGAATACAGTTTTCTAGAATAAAGCTTGCCTTTATTGGGCTGATCAGGGTTTAAGCTGTAATGTTTATGGGGAATGGAAAACTTAAACTCAACTTAGTCTATCTCTGTTCTCTGAAATAATGAGATTAAATGAAGATAAGCTGGAGGGGCTTGGGAAAGAACTTGGCAGACATTTTTGTGTGTATTTGAGTAGTGTTACTATTACAAGTGCCCTGTCGATTCAGAAAACTAAGCCATCCACAAGGGAGAAGAATAGGATCCAGCCTCCATGGGAGACAGATGGCAAATGCTAGGCAGGAAATTGGAACCTTAACTAAACCTCTAGGAGTTCAGGAGCTGACTTCATTTTCACTGAAATGACAGGAACTCACTTACACTATATATGAGAGTAGGCCATCAAAGCCAATTCCAGATGAAATGTACTAAATTTGGTTCCTGATTTGCTGCCAGGCTAACATAATTAGGCGAAGCTGAGCCCATATATAGAAAGTTGGAAGGATATGCAACTGGATGGAAAGGAAGATATCAAGGACAAACACAGGGCTAACTATCAAGGTTGTACGGTATAGTTTGGGGACAGAAAACCGTAAGAAAATAATGAGCATTTACAGCATCAAGGTATAAATAAGTGCGAGACCATTTGTGTTGTCCTGATTCTGATTATCCCCGGTCATTCACTACCTCATTCCCTGGACGAGGGTTATGAATCGTTCGCTTGCATGGATCTCCAGTGCCTTCCTGTGGGAGGGGTGAGGGAATATACTCAGTGAAGCCATTTACGTCACAGTGTGATTCCTCCTGGCGAATGATGCAACAGTATGTCAACTCAAAGAGTTTTGGGAGACATGTAGATTTTATCCAACTTGGTTGGTTTGTTTTTTTCTTTTTAACCTGCCAGGAAAGAGCACGTCACAATAGCATGTCACGAGGAATGGGGTAATTCCTTTTCATCCTGAACTGAAGAACAAAAGTGGAGCCTGTGTAGAGGGGTCCCAGTTCCCATCAAAATGAGAGGAACAAACAGTTGCTGGTAGAAGCCTCTGATACTTTGGGGTGGTTTGTTTACACGGCCAAGGTGAGTAGTTCAGAAATGGTACAAGGAGTGAAGCACTGCCACGTAAAAAACAAACAAGCAGCTCAGCGTATGTGGCATTGGCTTCTGGGCTGTGCTCTGGGCATCAGATAAACCATAACTGGAGGATGGAAAGTGGGAACCCATTTTACAAACTGACAAAATTTTACGTATTAATGAAATTGGTAATGGTGTTTCTACAGCAACATTTAAGCCTTCTAATATCCCTAATTAACTTGTGGCTGTTGGCAAAAGGATAAGACATAGAACTTATAATGTGTGACTTTGTTATTAGCTGAATTTGTCAAAACAGAGATGAGATCAGAAGAGAACTCACTAGTTCGTGACGAGTAAAAGAGGAATGAGGTAATCCGGACAATGAAGATCTTGCAGGGTTGACAAAATCAACTATTTCTTTTTTTTAAAAGATGTTATTTATTTATTTGACAGAGAGAGAGAGAGATCACAAGTAGGCAGAGAGACAGGCAGAGAGAGAGGGGGAAGCAGGCTCCCCACCGAGCAGAGAGCCCAATGTGGGGCTCAATCCCAGGACCCTGAGATCATGACCTGAGCTGAAGGCAGAGGCTTTAACCCACTGAACCACCCAGGCGCCCCAAAATCAATTATTTCTAATAGGCAACCAATAAGCATAAAACTTGGAAGTTCTCCGAACAACGAAGACTAATTAATAATTAAGCTAGAGGAAAGACCAAGTTAAGATGATCGTCATCTTGCTCTTGTTTAAAAAATCTGAATGGATTCGGGTAGCTCCCAGTGAATCATTCCAACTGAACAAAATATGTCACAGAAAACAGACCAAAGGGTGTCTTCACAGTGAAGTCTGATAAACTCAAAGTAACTGTAAGTAACAACAGACAGAAAAAGAGGTGAGGGGCAACCTTAGAAAGCACTGTGAGTGTGCTGGCTTGCAAGTGGCAATGACTAGAATCAAATAGATAAAAAATAAAGTTATTAAGAGAGCCACACTGTCAAAAAAAGAACTGGCAACATGAATGAAGAGAGATGGTGACCATTTGAGATATAAAGGAGATTCTGGGATTGAACTTTTCTACAACCGCTAAGCAAGCCACAAATGGAGGCACAGTCTCAATACCCTCTTCAGATATGACCAAGTTTAATTATATAATGAGTAAGGAAGAAAGTCCAGAAGGTAGAAGCAAGAGCCACTGAGAAGAACAGATTGGGGAGATTCCAGGAAACACATTTAGGTCATAATCAAGAAGTATTTTTATGTTCCTTGAAAAATAAGCCCAAAAAATCCAGAATTACTGTGACAAGGGATGACTATATGCCACTCATTTACCCCATTTCTGAAGAATAATGTCGAGTGTAGATATCTTACCCTTATTCCATTATTTCATTGAGTATGTAGGAATCGAGGAATTGGATTGTGGTGTGTATGTGTGTGTGTGTGTGTGTGTATGTGTATGTGTGTGTGTGTGTGTGTGTCCCTACATGCACATGCTCATATGCCACCAGAATAAAAAAGCCAGACTTGGACCTGATATAGAGATTATCAACAAATTCTGAAATTTGGATCTAATTAGCATGCCTGGATTGAATTTTTCAGGCATCATCCTTGGGGAAGAGTAGGTGATATTTAGCACGTGGAAAAAGAGAAGGAAATATCTGTGTAAGAGAATGGACATGGTTCTTTGCATTATTACTCTTGTTTTCTTCTTTTCTCTAAGTGGATGATATATCACTAAGACGCCAAGCAACTGCACCGCCTTCCCGTGGAAGAAATGTACTTCTCCACCGCACTGACATGAACTTGGCCATTTGACTTAGTTGGGTCATAAATATGTGAGCAGAAGGACCAATAGGCCAGCTCCTCAAGGCAGCTTGAACAGTCTTGATGCAGTGCTTACGGGCTAAATTATCTTGTGGTTTTGCCAGATCTCCTGCTCTTTTTTCCTCTCCCAGAAAAATGCTATATCCCATATGAGCGGACAGTTTCTCCAGTCTAGATTTTGAAATAAAAAGAAATGTGGAGCTACCAGACTCAAAACTCCTATGTAATGAGAACAAGAAATACATCTTTAGAAACTTTTTTCATCATTTGTTTCTGCAGCAAAGATGACAAATAAAGACAGTGTAACAAATTAAATTGTTAGCTTTTATATAAGATATAAAACACACAATTATACAAGATATAAAAGACTATTCCTTAAAGTATTAAGGAACATCACAAATCAGTTTTTCATTTTGAATTAATAGGCTTCCAGATAGTCCCAGAAATAGAAAATATTTGAGATGGATGAATTTGAATGGATCAAATACTCTAGACAAAGTCTCAAGTTAGCTTAGATTTGTGATATTAAAAACTATACATGAAAAATAAGTTTGGGGGCATTTGGTTGGCTCAGTGGGTAAAACAAGTAACTCTCCATCTCAGGGTTGTACATAGGATGTAGAGAGTACTGAAAAAGGGAATCTTAGGGGCCACTGGGTGGCTCAGTCGCTAAGCGTCTGCCCTCAGCTCAGGTCATGATCCCATGGTCCTGGGATCGAGCCCCGCATCGAGCCCCGCATTGAGCTCCACATCGGGTTCCCTGCTCTGCATGAAGCCTGCTTCTCCCACTCCCCCTGCTTGTGTTCCATCTCTCGCTGTATCTCTCTCTGTCAAATAAAAGCTTTTAAAAATAAATAAATAAAAATAAAATCTGAAAAAAAGTCTGCTTGTCCTCTACAGCATAACTACCGGCCAAGCCTTTCATCTTATAATTAATGGATACATTTCTGAAGTATTTGGATTCCCAGACAAAAACTAATAATGCTTAATAAGCAGAAAGGGAGGGATGTGACAGGGATAGGCAAATGTAGCTAGGTACTAAACCACTCTTTCTGGTAAATGTTCTGTAATTTCCCAAAGTTCTCACTCGAGAACATACAAAAAATATTTAATTACAGAATATTTATAATTTCCATTTAAGACTGCTTACAATTAAAAAATAACTCATCATTTAAAAGATTTTTACACATATGCCACATAGAAGTTAAATATTTATATTTTCCTCATCTTATTTGTAATCTGTGATATGTTTAGAAATAGTAAGACCCTGTAATTGTTCTGTATTTTAAAAATATGTAGCACATAGATGTGATTACAGGTGACCCCTGCTGCACCAAGGAGTAAAAAGGATGAACATATGCTGATACCTCAGCTCTCTAGAGTGAGACCCTGAGGCTCATGAAGATTAAGGGGCTTGCTTAAATTCACTTGACCAATAAGAGCAGGAAGTGAAGACATTCCATATATGCAATCTACAAGGCTGATGTTCTTCCCTTAACATTAGTATTCTTTTCTCATACTAAAATTAAGCTTCTGGGGCACCTGGGTGGCTCATATGGTTAAGCGCTGGGCTCTTGGTTTCTGCTCAGGTCATGATCTCAGGGTGGTGGGACTGAGCCCCACACCTGGCTTCCAGCTCTGTGGGAGTCTGCTTGAAGATTCTTTCCTCTGCCCCTCCCCCTGCTCTCACTCTCGCTCTCCCCTTCGAATAAACAAATAAATATTTAAAAAATATTAAACCCCTTCTTCGAAATAAGACTTTTTTTCCTTACTATACCTATCATTATTTTCATTGCTTCCTTCCTGGCCTCTCTTTTTCTCTCCCTCTCTCCTTCCTTTCCTCCTTTCACCAAGGAATTGCCTTCCACTCTGCCCTTGGCACATGGATGGTCGCTAAAGGAACACAGATGAATAAAAGCTGCCATTGCCTTCAGGAAGCTTAAAGTCACAGGGGTTAACCTAAAGGAACCACCAGTGTGTCAGCCTCTATGAAACAAGCAGGTCCACGTCACTAGGTGCATGGAAAACGTAACCTGAGTGTGTTTGGTAGTTGAGGAAACCTTCAGAGAGCATTGTCTGCTAAACCATGTCTCAGTAGGATCTCAAAAGAAAGGTGCCAGGATAAGTCAGTGTAAGTCAAAAGGACAGCAAGTGAACTGACAAGGGAACCCCAAAGAGTACAACTTGTTCTGTGTTCTGCAGCCAGTTGTAGGAGACTGAGCACTGGAATGACCGGGCGCAGTGAGAGATGAGAAAGTAAAGGTAGGTGGGAACACATTACAAAGACATTTAGATTTTGTTTTGAAGGCAACGGGGAACACTTAAATGATTAGATGACTGGAAGATTAATGACATGACCAGAATATTTTTTGGCAGTATAACTTGGTAAAAATGTGCCACTTTTGGAAGGAGTATAGTTCTCTTACAGTTAAAATCTCAGAAATACAGTCTCTTTAATTTGTAGTAGATCCCTCTCACGATTCATAACCCAGTGGTATGTGGGAGTGTTTTCTTAGTACCATAATATTTTTGAAATTCATAATAGAAATATTTTACACTGAAAATTGTTCACCAGTAAGAAACTACAAACTTCTAAAGTAAATGCCAAGTCAATCATAAAAGACATTTTTAATGAGTTCCAACAGTAGGCTGAATATTATCAAATCATCTTATATTTTATCCAGACTTTATTCTCTTATTTTCCTAGTTGTTTTTCTTTACATCAACATGTGTTTCTTTTTTATTTTTTTTTTCCAAAATAGCCCCAACTGAATCAAATCCCCATGGTTACTGGAAAAGAGGATCCCTCAAGAGACCAAAAGATATTCTAAACTTTTAAGTATTATCTTCTTTGCCTAACACTTTGATCCTGCTTCTATCTTAAGATGTTTTTGAGCATTGTTTTCTCAACTTGGCACCAACTGGTATTTCCTGGGGGAAACACAGAGCCATCCATTCATACACATCAAATATTAATATTTCTCACTTGCTAATACAAACACACACAGCCACATGTACCACATGTAATCCTCAACATGGGGACTTGCCACAGATACAGGAAACAATACCTTATTTTACCTCTTTACCCCTTGGGAGGAAACGAGAGCAGTATTGCAGTATGTCCTGCCTTGAAATAGATGCATTTGGAAAAAGAGCTTTCTAAAAGCTGGAGAAGAATTTTGGTTAAAGATATTGAGCTAGTATGTGGGTATATTCCAATTAATGATCCTAACAATAAAATGATGAAATGCATACTTTCAAGTAGGTTCAATTCCAAAAGATACATCGATGTCAGGAGTAAAGAAAACCAGCAAAAACCTCTGTTTTAAGATAATGATGTGGGGGAAGGGGCTAATAAACGAGGACCACAATCTAACATATTAAAACATATATATAATCTTTTCTTTATATGAACTGTGGTAGGACATCTCCATAATTTTGATAAATATAAGGGCTATATTTGTTACAGTTTTAGGAGGAACATGTTCATGTATCACATGAATAAAGACACTGAACTACTTTATTTACTCAATGGGAAGATCCTGATAAAATAGGCTATTTGCAGTGTCTTTAGACACTAGTGGTGGAACTGCATTGTATTTCTAATGCATCATTATAATAGAGCCTCCTTGAAAACCTAGCAACTTCTCCGGGAAGCAGTTTGAAAGACTGAAGAGCTTCTAAAGCTCATGACTTCTTAAGGAAGAGAACATTCCTCTAAGAAAACTATTTCCAAATTATTTGATATTCATCTGAAGCCTGGCAGCTGCTACCTAGCTCTATACCTGCCAGCTTTTTTGTAGTCAGCCTCGTACGCAGAAATAAATAGTAGCACAATATATCTTCTTATAATACTTGATAGTTTCTTTTCCATAGTATTAACTTTTCAAGCCAATGTAAACTGAGTGAAAAATTTATTTGAAATTCATTCATAGCTGCAGAATGAAAAATATACTAGCTAACATGACTTGCAATAAATCACCAAATATAATGAAATAAATGACACCAAACAAAATATTGCAAAGACAAGAACGACAGATCTCCCACAAATATATAGTTGCATTTGTCCATCAAATTTCTTTATCTATGTATGAGCTGACAAGATGTATAAAGAAATAAAACCTAACAGTGACCTTTAGATAAATAAAATACATTCCTCTTTAATGTTTCCTGCATTCAAAGCACCTACAAATCATAAAAGGTGCTTGGTAGTTTTTATTTATTCATTTTTTATGTATTTTACAACATCGCAGTACTTCTTATGGTTTAAAAATGCCTACATTTTATACCACTTATGTGCCTGGTCACTCAAATTGACAGACATATACCAAAGCAGATTTTTTTCAATGGGCAGAATGTGGATGGAAATAAAAATCTATCTACCAGAAGAATTGATTCTTAATGGAAAAAAAAAAGAAAGAAAGAAAACCTCTCTGCCCTTAGTGCTGTCAGTTGACTGATAAATCATAGATCAAAATCCTTCCTATAAAATATTGAAGGAAAACCTCCTCAGGCCCAGACTGGTGCTTTAATGATTTGTGCATACTAAAGACTGTTTGAATCTAAAATAAATTCAGAAAGTTATCCCCGGATCCAATTTTCTCCAAGTCAAAGGCCATCTGCTCAGTAGGTCTATAATCTAGATTTTGTGTGTGTGTGTGTAGAGGAGGAGAAAGAGAGAAAGATATGCTCCTATCATGTTGCACATCAATTTCTCCAGAAAAAAAGTATAGGTGTTATATCACACACACTTGTGAATTTTTCAATAAATATTAAACATTAAGGGATTATATTAATAGATTTTTGGAGGTAAACTAAAGATAAAGACAGTTTTTAACAGATCCTCTGTTTTATAATACTAAGATTACTAAGCATAGAAAAACTCTTTCAACATAATGCCTATGCAATCTATGCAGAGCTGAAATATCCGCCAAGTGAAGTCTTTTTTATGTATTAGGTTTCCCAAAGCCATTATTTTTGGGTATATACCTATTCTTTTATTTTATTTTATTTTGTCATTCCTCATTCATTCATTCATTCATTGACAAATTAACCACATTAATCATAACACATAATAGCTTGGAGAATTTCAAAACACAAATCAAACTCAACGAATAATACACATTGAACTGATAATACGGTGAGATAATACTGACTATATTAACTCTTTCCAGGTCCTCCTATGAACGCCATAGTTCATTCCTTTTCTTCCCCCTTCCAATTATGATGAAATCAGCTATATTTCTCAGATTATCTATCATTTCCTCTAAACTTCATGTTGAAATCAATGGACGTGCCTACACAAAAAGAAAAAAAGAATACCATGCTCCTAGGTTAACCAATGTACCCTGACGTTACAATCCTTCACTTTCTGGTTAGCTCTTGGATCCCTTCAGAAAGTTCTGTAATATTTATCAGCGCTTCTACTTGATTTCAGCAAAAAATGACCAAATCACCAAAACTGCCATTCTGGGAAGAAACACCAAATCTAGCCTTTTTACCTAGCTGGCTGTATTACAAGGCTCTGGGATTACTGTAGGGAGCAGCTTCTACTTCCTACATGTGTGGTCTCCAGTTGTGCCTGGCCTTAGGATGCACTCACTCCTCTCTCACCAGGTCCAAAAACAGAGACAAACCCCATCTCACTGAGGTGGCATCAGCTCCCACTTCCTGGCTTTGATTTCTCTCCTTGTTTCTGTTCCCAAACAGAATTTCCCATTCTTTTTGAAGCCTCACCATGCACACGTTTGTGTTTGTATTGAGAGGGGGACTTGCACGTGTCAGCTCAAGCTCTCATCATAACAGAGCTTTGAAACTTGATTTCCATAGTAGAAAGACTGCCTTCTATTACCTCAGGTATAGAAATGTGTTCTGTCACTGGGTTTAAACTCATCTGCAATCCTGCCATAAAGCAACCATTTATCTTTAATTTTTTACTTTTTCTTCATGTTCTGTTAAATTTTAATTGGATCCTGTTGAATTTTCAGCTCAACTTGATTTTTCTCAGTGGGATCTCAGGGCTCTTATTATAGAAGCTCTCTCTAGTAGCATAACATTAAAAATGACAAATAAATTAAAATCACGTCCTGGATTCACTAACAGATAATTTCTAGAAATAGATTTTGTTCTGAGTATTTATATAATACACTTTAAAATCTGCTTCTGCCATATATTTACCAATAACACCTGTTGTTTATTTTTTCTTTAAATATTTTCCTTGGCCAGTTAAGATTTCTCTCGAAGATTTATTAACTTGTAGCCTTGTCTGCACTCTATGTTTGGAGGATGACCCCAATTCCTCTTTAGTTCTGTAAATTCTCAGTTGGTTGATGTATACAGCTCCTATGAAGTTCTCACCTAAAGAATAGAGTCTGTTACTTCAGTTTAGAAAGGTGGTCTTTCATTCATGGCCTAGTTTTCATATATTTTAAATATTTTAATATTAGTTCCAGCATGAACCAAAACTAGGGTAGCCACCTTGCTTCAACCTTGCTTGTTTTACCTAAAATAAATCCTGCATTTCTGAGGATGCTATAAAACTCCTACACATAGATTTCCATTTTAAGGAATACAGAATGGAGAATTTGGGGCAGGGCTCTGAGAGCTGTCGGTTAAGCATATGCAGTTGATACACTGATACACTGACTTGATTTTGCTTCAGGTCATGATCTCCAGGTGCTGGGATCCAACCTGCTGGGGCTCTGCACTCAGTGGGGAGTCTGCTTGAGATTCTCTCTTTCCCTCTCCCTGCTCAAGCTCTCTCTCTCTCTCTCTCTCTCTCTCTCTCTCTCTCTCTCTCACTCAATCTCAAATAAATAAATATATTTTTTTAAGGGGAAGTCTGTGTTTTGTGACTGAATTAAGGCTTAGAAACTACAAAATAGGTGTGAAGTCTTTAACTTCTTTTGGGGAAGTCTCTTTTATAAGAAAAAGATCCTAGATAAGCCACTGAGTGAATAGTATGGGTGTGGATATTGAAAGGAGGCAGAATTTGTCACCTCCAAGTATATCTCTTTGGTGTCAGGATTATTTTAGGCTGATTATTTTTAAGAAACAGCAGACACAGGAAAAGCTCTGAAAACTAAGTAGAAGTTACACTTTTGTAAGAGATAGTTTGCATTTATAAGGGAAATTTTCATTTTCAAGGCTGTCTCCTTGTCTGTACCTAGAAGAGAAGGTTGACTGAATGTCTAGGAACCTAATCAGTGCAGAAGGCTACCTAAATCTGTATAACACACTTACCCTTGCTTTCTCTTTTTCCTGGCTTTCCCATAATTGGCTCTCTTCTCCCCACCTTATTCTTTTGTCTTTACCTGGAGATGGTAAGGTCGTGGCTTGGGCCACTTGGAGGTATTACTCAGGTGTTACTCAGTTTTTCTATGACTCTCCCATGTAGACAGAAGGTCTATATATTATTAATTTTCTGTTTGTTTTTCTCTTGTTAATCTGTCCTTTATTATAGGGGTTCACAAGCAAGAACCTAGAAGAGGAGAGGGAAAATTATTTTTCCTCTCCTACAGTATAAATTAAGTTCATCTGCATTACAGAGTGGAGATCTTTAAAAATATGACACTATGTAGTTTTCCAGTTAAGCTTTTTTTTTAAGATTTTATTTATTTATTTGACACAGAAAGAGAGATTACAAGTAGGCAGAGAGGCAGAGAGAGAGGGAGAAGCAGGCTCCCTGCTGAGCAGGGAATCTGATGCGGGTCTCGATCCCAGGACCCTGAGATCGTGACCTGAGCCAAAGGCAGAGGCTTTAACCCACTGAGCCACCCAGGCGCTCCCAATTAAGCTCATGAGTTTTCCTCTTTTTTGATTACCCTCATAATTATTTCAATGACAACTTGGTAGGTGCTGTATCAGGGACACTGGAATTTAATCCATTTTAAACAGAACCCTACCAGCAAAAATAATAAGACTTGTTGAGTGTTATATGCTAATCACTAAGATAAATGCTTTAGGGACAATTTCTAAATGGTTTAGAGACATTTTCTTATTGCTTTTTCTCTCTTTTCTTTCTTTTCTTTTCTTCCTTTCTTTCTTCCTTCCTTTCTTTCTTTCTTTCTCCCTTCCTTCCTTCCTTCCTTTCTTTCAGATGTATTTATTTGAGAGAGAGAGAAAGCATAGAGGGAAGAAGGGGGAAGGGCACAGGAAGAGGGAGAACGAATCCAAGCTGACTCCATGCTGAGCCCAGGGCCCAGTGAGGCTCCATCTCAGGAGATGAGATCACCACCTGGGCTGAAAAGAGTCTGAAGCTTAACCAACTGTACCACCCAGGCACACCTCTTACTGCATTTTCAAAAGAATTTTATTGGGTGGGTAGTTTCCAAACTTCTTTTTCCCTATGGGTAAATTGAGGAGTAGAGAAGTTAGTAAATTAGTAGAGTAAGTTAGTAGTAAATTAAATCTTCTGGTTTCAAAAACTAGGATCTTGACGATGATGCTAAATTCCTGATGTTCAAAGACTATAGTATGAAGATCTGCAAGTTTCTAGTAAAAATAATTAAAATATGTAGCAACTGAATTATAGTAGGTATTTCTTAGATGTCAAGATTATTAGAAAAATATATAAAAATATATAAAAATTATAATTATAAGCTTCCTATAGCAGTTTTGGATATAATATATGTATATATATTTGACTAATTATTTATTGATTAATAATTGGTCTTATACAGATTTTTGATATTAATGCTAGTTCTAAAATAAAATTAAGATATACCTATATATATATATACCTATATATATAAAATTAAACTACATTAATTATTTTAACAATTAAATTGTGTAAGATGAGTGATTATATAGGGTACATATTCACTTATTTTGGTCACTTTTAAATATATTTTTAGTATTTTTCAAAGAATGTCTTTTTTAGTATGGTCTAATTATTTTTCATTATCTTTATAAAATTGGTTGCAATCTCTTTCAAGGTTGTATTTTTTTGTTACTAATGAAATTTGAACACCTAATTGACTTATCTCTATTAAACCGTAATATATTTATTTGAGAAATCATTCTTACAGAAAACTAAGAGATGATTCTGCTGAATGGAAGCAATTTTAACTTCTAATATTTAATAGTAAATGGTGAATAGAGTCTAACCTATAGCATTTCACAGGTACTATTCATGTTTTAATTCCAATTACCTATATTTGATAAATATGTTTTTTGGACATACTCATCAAATAAAATACATAGTGCCTTTTGAATGTTTCATTAAATCTAGATGCTGCATATAGTGAACCTTCTTAATTTTATTCAATTCCCATACATGATACATTTTTTTCAATTAAACATGCTTTAGATAAAAGCATTCTTCTCACATTTCCAATGCTACACACTGCAATTTTTAAAATTCAGATTAAATCTTGCACATCTTTTGAGCTTTCATCACATAATTTCTATAGTGTATTCCTTGGTTGTTTATGAATTTACTTCAATGCTTTCTATGTCTAAGTCATATTTTGAATACTACAACATGCGAGGATAGTCAAAGGCTGTCATTTGGGGGACTTCACTGACTGAATGGTCTGATAAAATCCTTCTAAACCATTTTGAACAAAATATGACCATATTTTAGTGGAATTACTTATGAAAAAATATCTACTACCCCTTTACCAAAATATATAGGGAAAGGGAAGGGCCTTAGAACAGCCAAAATAATTTTGGAAAAGAAGAAAAATTTGGGAGGCAATGTTATTCACAAAGTTAAGGGTCATTATATAGTTGTAGTAATAAATGCAGTGTGGCCTTTTCTCAAAGATGGACATAAAGAGCAATGGAACAGATAGAGAACTTAGGAATAGACCCGAATAAACATGTCCAATTAATTTGTAACAGAGAAGCAAAAATAATTTAATGGAGGAGGGATAGTCTTTTTGACAAATGACTCTGGAGTAACTGGGCTAGTCTGGGCAAAAGGGGGAAAAAAACTTATCAAAATTCCAAAAGGGCCATCCTACTGATTTAACAGTCAAAACAAACAAACAAACAAAAATAATAACACTTCAAGAAGAAAAGTAAAAAGGAGAGAATCTTTAGGGCCGAATACTAAAAATTTCTTGATATCAAAATTGTGACTGAAGAGAAACTCATGTATACTATCTAATCAAAATCAAAGGAAAAACAAAACAAAACAAAAACATTTGTCTCTGAAAAACTGTTAAAACAATTAAAAAGCCAAAAGCCAAATTATATGCTGCTCAAAAATATTTGCAAACCACATACCTGATAGAGGACTTATATCTGAAATATGAAAGAACCCCCAAAACAGTAAAAATGAACAAAAGACTTATGTAAATACTTTAACAAAATTGTATATGGTAACACATATGTTCAATATCATTAGACATTAGGAAAATGCATATTAAGACCACAATTTGACGTCACTACACACCTGTCAGAATGGCTATCAGAGGTTAGGAATGGGCTGAAGGGTGAGTGTAACTATCGAGGAGTACCAGGAGGGTATAGGCAGGTATCTTTATTGTGTTTGTAACTACTGGCAGGTACTCATGTGATGATATTGTACATACATTGCACACACACACACAAAGACACACACACACACTCACAGATGAGTGGATGTATAACTGGGAATGTGAATAAGTTGTATGGATTCTATAAATGTGAGTTTCCTGATTCTAACATTGTTGATCTAAATTTCAATATTATTCTATATTTATCCAAGATGTTAACATTGGATAAGATCTGGCAAAGAGTACAAGACATCACTATACATTTTTTTTTGCAATTTTCTGTGACTCAGCAATTATTTCTGAATGAAAGGCTAAATATCGTTTAATAGCCATGACAGAAATAATCTAGTAACCTTTTTGGATACTTGAATTGTTTGTAAAGAACATCACTTTGGGGGCACCTTCATGGCTCGGTCATTAAGCGTCTGCCCTCTGTTCAGGTCGTGATCCAAGGGTCCCGGGATCAAGCCTCTCATCGGGCTCCCTGCTCTGCGGGAAAGCCTGCTTCTCCCTCTCCCACTCCCCCTGCTTGTGTTCCCTCTCTTGCTGTGTCTCTCTGTCAAATAAATAAATAACATCTTAAAAAAAGAAAGAAAGAAAGAACATCACTTTTATCAGGATGCTTGTTCAATCTAATGTTTTAATCTGTAGTTCGCTGCAGAAGGAAACGTCTCTTTAAATGAATACATAATACCATTCTCAACATTGTCAAATGTTTTACTCTGATAAAATAAACTTCCCAAAGCTTTAGTTTAAATTTGTAACTTGGATTTAAAAAGTTATTACAGGAAACATCATCAGCATTAAAATATATATATTTTTTAATCTGCATCTAATGCCATTGCACTATCTGACCATGCAGTTCTTCTGTAAAAGGACTTAAGAGCTATGTTGAAGTTTTATACATATACAAAAACACTTTTTTTTCCCAAAGGTGAAATTAATCGAGAAGAACAGCTATGTTCCACAGCACAAGATGTTAAACAATTTGCTTTGGGAATA
Organism: Ailurus styani; assembly: GCA_002007465.1. Classification (NCBI taxonomy): domain Eukaryota; kingdom Metazoa; phylum Chordata; class Mammalia; order Carnivora; family Ailuridae; genus Ailurus; species Ailurus styani. Next base: position 3,679,392 of record LNAC01000130.1, on the reverse strand, counting down.
GTTTCCTAAAGTAACTATGAAGTTGTGAACTGGATCCTAATTTTTAATTCACTTGATTTGTGTCTTCTGGTTTTCAAGCAGTGTTACCACTACTTAACTTGTCATTAAAGATGCATTTCTGTCTTTTTGAGACCACTGTTTTCAAAACAGTAGTGTAAAATTAAATAATATTTGCCAAATGGTAATATAGTGTAGACTTTAAAAAAATTAATAAATGAAAAACCACTATAGTAAGGATGCACAGCATATAAACCGAACATGACTTTCATACTGTTAACTGGTTGAAAAATATTAAAGGAATAGTATTTTGTGATATATGAAATTATAGAAAAATCAAATTTGAATGTCCATGGATTCCATTTTTATTACAGATCTGTATAACAATAAAATCGTATTCACCTAGTACTATTTTTTAAATTTTGCCAATAATAATTTTGTGGAAATATGTTTTCTTTTTTGTCATATAAATGTCTACATAATATTCTTGGTCCTGCCTCTTGATGCTCAAACACTAAAATGTTTGCCATCTGGCCCTTCATAGGAAGAGCAAGCCATTCCCTGACTTATGTTCTGTTTATGCCAGGAATGTTACCTCCTGTCTCCTGCTCCCATAATGTTACATATTTATCACTCTCTCTACTATCTAAAAACCTGGTTCATCATTCAGTCTTGAGCACAACTGTGGCACATCTGGCTGACACAGCAAAGAGATACCCAATAGCATCAAAAATTCCCCCATTGCCAGACCAGAAGGAATTAGATGTTCCTAGCTGCTAGTGTTCAAATACACATTTCCAAATCAGTAATTAGCCTGCATGCTGTCCTTGAAAGGGAAAGTTCGTTGTCTCTGTGAAAGACCAGGAGGAAAAGAAAGACAGGTTATCACTTTTTTAAATTTAATCATCTGCTTAAACAAAGAATCTGATTTACCCCCTATCTGTCTCACCCACTACTGGGGAGACCATAGCATGGCATAAGTCAGGAGCATAAAGTAGAGATACACCAAATGTTTTCTTAATTTCATGAGTAGTACTTTGTTAACTGGTCGGAATGCCTGGACAAGAAAGGCACTGCCCCGGCTTACACAGATATGGTTCTTTTTTTTTTTTTTTTTTTTAAAGATTTTATTTATTTATTTGACAGAGAGAGAGAGATCACAAGTAGGCAGAGCAGCAGGCAGAGAGAGAGGAGGAAGCAGGCTCCCCGCTGAGCAGGGAACCCGATGCGGGCCTCGATCCCAGGACCCTGAGATCATGACCTGAGCCGAAGGCAGAGGCTTTAACCCACTGAGCCACCCAGGCGCCCCCAGATATGGTTCTTTATCTCGTTCACTGAGAAGTCTGAATGTTGACATTCCAAGGTCTGTGTACTTGCTCAATGAGCTCATCAAGAAGCCCGACTTTTCCACTTTTTAAAATTTGTCTCCACTCTTTTTAATTTTTACTTTTACTTCCCCCTTCTTAACTTGTCTGTTGTTTTTGTGGTCAAAGGATGTTTGCTTTATCTCCAAAAATGATTTCTAGTTCCTAGAAAGAATGCTGAAGAAAGCAATTGTTTCTTCTCATGGAGTTTTCTCTCTTTATTAGGCATGTAGATCTACCCCCAGGGATCTCCGCCAAGAAGTCATGTACACATCTGTAACATAGTAACACTTACGGCTTCAAGAGTGTCTCAATGTCAAGTATTTTTAGCTGGGAACTTTTCTGATCTGAACAAAATTAGGGTTCTTGTACCAAGAAATATCACGTGTTATAGGCAAATACTGGTGCCTGTCATATCCACCCAGGATCTCAGCTTTACAAAGTACTCCCAGATTTTTATTTGGACATTTATCATAAGCATACTCTTGAAGAAGTATTTATTTTTGAATTGAGGCAAAATATCTTTTCAGATCTCTTTTGGGTATCATGATCATTAGAATTAAAATGGTATTTGCTGTAACATTCTTTGTCAGCCCTGATCATGTCTATTTCTTTTTTAGAATATCATGCAATATAAAAATACTGTAACCATAACATACCCAACATTTCCAAGGAATTTCTGGCAGTCAGGGAGAGTATTTTTATTGTGAGATCTTCTGTTTATTCTTTACATTGTGTGCCTTCTCATGATAGTCAAATGGCTGACTAATTCAATCGTTTTAGAATACTTTCTTTTAACATGACTACATTTAAATGTAAATTCAATTCACTTCAATAACATTAAAAATAAGTCAAATGCTTCACAAATATAGCATTTTTATTATTTATATTTGTATTATTTATTTTATATATTTAGTTTATATATAAATATTTTATGTGTATTATAGTTACATATACATATATATTATATACTATGCATATTTTACATATAGTATATATTATATAAATATAAAAATATATTACATATATTATATATAAATACTTTATATATACTTTATATATAAATATATATTTATATATATTTAATTTATATTTGCATTATTTGTTTATATCTTCTTTTAGATAGATATTATACGTAAACAGAATTATGACAATGGTATATCCCATGCATGGATCATGTATTTACCCTGGAGTATCCTGGGTCCATCCTCTTTGTTTTCAGTTAGTGTTTATGTTTCTTTAGTCTATTTTTATCTGGACTTCTCCTCTATTTCTTTTTTTCTTTTTTAACTTTGAAAATAACCGGAGAAGCTAGTTGTTTGCCCCATAGGCTTTCCATAGACTGCCCTTTTCTTATTGCATTGCCATAAATACTATTTAATATGTTTTAGACCTCTATAGTGAAATCTAGTAGATTGAGCGGATTTTCAAATTATTTTTATAGAAATTCAAAATAGATGCTGCTGAATACTTTTATCTGGAGGCATACAATTTTTTGTCTTATTTTTGGTAATGTCAGATACTGGTTAATTTTTGATTAATGGGTTATGAAAAATATTCTATGATAACATATTCTAATGATATCATATCTGAATTTTTCATTCTTTGTTTATTATTTGGGATCCTACTGGGAATATAATTATTTTCTTTCATTTACCAGTTTCCCGAATAATGACTTGATTCCTTAATACCCTCCAGAGGTGATATTTTAGAATTATTTAGGAATTTATGAATTCAATTTATCACTGTAACTTTCTTTAGTGATGTTCCAGTTTTCCATTCTCCAGCCAGAGGGAGTGTCTTCGGAGTTGGCATCTGTGTCCTTTTGAACCTATTCAGTATTTTTTTATACATTCTTTGTTTTCCAGTGTGACAAGATGTTCAGGTTCATCTTGTGCATTTCCTGTCTCACACTTGTAATAAAGGATGCAACAACTAAAATCAATCAAAGTTAACCATATAATTTTATAATGAGAAAAATGAGACCCAAAAGAGATTAACTGACACCCAGTTGGAAATAACACTATTATGTTAATTATACCAGCAATATAGAATGTGAGTGATGTTTAGAGAGATTAAGAGGATGAAGATACTGAATTTAGTTGTGGAAGCTTTAATCTTGACTTGTTTGAAGAGCAGGCCTCAGGAGAGAGATAAGGGGTGAATATATTGATACATATAAATAAATTAAATACTTAATTAAAAGAACTTCAAAGGGAGAAGGTAGTAATATATGTTTGAAAATTATTCCAACTTTAATTCTGATACAATAAATTCCATTTAAGTCATCATTAAAAGTTGTAACACTAAGGAGACAAGAATGCTTTGCTTATGTTATTCATGGATCTGCTATAATATCCTTTATGTAATTCTCAAGTTATTGATATAAAAGGATGAACAATATAAGCTCTGGCCTTTATCCTTTTAAACACATCATCAAAAAGAGGAAACTAGATGGTTTATTAAGAAACAATACAGAAAACAAAATGGACAGTAGGATTTTAGTAAAGAAAATTTTTATTTATTTTTTTTATTTTTTATTTTTTATTTTTTTAAAGATTTTATTTATTCATTTGACACAGAGAGAGAGATTACAAATAGGCAGAGAGAGAGGAGAGAGGAGGAAGCAGGCTCCCTGCTGAGCAGAGAGCCCGATGTGGGCCTCGATCCCAGGACCCTGGGATCATGACCTGAGCCGAAGGCAGCGGCTTCAACCCACTGAGCCACCCAGGCACCCAAGAAAATTTTTAAATAAATAGGTTTCTACCTTTACTACTTGATTCCAAAAGCAGGGAGGGGTAATATGTGTGGAAACATAATTTTTCAAACCATAATAATATTCATATTTTAGACATTCCTTTTCCCAATATAATCTAGTGTATGTTTAGTAAAGAAAATTTGGGGACTACATATAAGCTCAAATTACAACATGCAGAGAAGATTGTTAATATCATCGTATCTTATTTTTATAAATGTATTAAAACAACAGTGAGATATTACTAGAGATATGGCATTGTAATATGCTATTTCACTCATCTATATGTTGTTACATATATTTTATTGAGTATTCATCTTCCATTAAATATTTTCTAACATTATTACTTTTAATGTCTCTGTAATATTTCTTCTTACAGATGTGATATATTCAATTATTTCACTATTTTGGGACTCTCAAAGTGTTACAAAATTTTTCATCATAATAAATATTGAATATTTCTGTGGTTAATTCTCCACACATACTTAAAATTATTTTTTCATGATAAATTTCTAGAAATAGGATCTATAAAGCTAAGAAGGTGTATTGTTAAGTTGGTTTCCAAATATCTATTAAAAGTAACCATAAGAAATATATGACAGTGTATGTTTCCTAGTAATGAAAATAGTGATGGGAAGAAACAGTGAAGGATACTTGTTTCTGTAAAAAATAGTATTTAGAGGAGTTTCCACTAATGCCCTTGGTAGTTCACATCATGTCCTAAATTGTTCACCTGTCTTAAAGTTCGAATTGCTCCAGTTGATAAAACAAGACTTTGATGCAAATATTTGAATCATATACTGTCTAGTCTCTAGAAAAAATATACATACAGCGTAGGATACATCAAAGCAAGGATCTTTTTAAGAATCACGTGTATTGATTATTTCTAACATCATTTTGTGAGCAGTTTCAATAGATTATCATTTGCAATTTGAGCTCCTTAATTCTGTAGTTTATAAATCTTCGGGAATTAAATTGATAGAATAAATGGCAATTTTCCCCATTTGTTAAAGAATTAATTGTAGCCCTTAAAGACCAGTTTGATTAAAAACTTTTTTTTTCACTATTCATTGTCAAAGGAGAACACAGAACAGGATATATTTATAGTTACTTTATAATATTTTATTTTACCTAATTATTTCTATTTTAATGTCAGTACAAATCAAGATTGTTTTTGGATTTTGATAAAGTGTTCCCATAGCTCACCAAGGATATCTTAAATCAAATCATTCTTTTTCATAGTATATTTATATTCATGCATGGACATGAAACTACAAATGATTGGCAACTGGAGAACTATTGTTTATTATTTATATTTTGTAATTCTATCTTTTTTAAATTAGTAATTAAAGGCAATATATAATCCACTAAACATTCCAACATACAACAAAAATATAGTTTAAAATAAATAAGTGGATACACACACAAACCTGTATACATATATAAACACACACATAGATACGGATACACATGTATACACATGGATGCTTATACTTGTTTATACTACTTATATAGTAGTAAATATATACTACTCCCTTCAATGTAATGTTTAACCTAAATGTTGTTTTAGAGAATATTGTTCTCTCCAATGATATCTTCTCAATAATAGGGATAAAATGATAAGTTATGGGGCGCCTGGGTGGCTCAGTGGGTTAAGCCTCTGCCTTCGGCTCAGGTCATGATCTCAGGGTCCTGGGATCGAGCCCCACATCGGGATCTCTGCTCAGTGGGGAGCCTATTTCCCCCCTCTCTGCCTACTTGTAGTCTCTCTCTGTCAAATAAATAAAATCTTTAAAAAAATAAAATAAGTTTTTTAAAATTTTTGTGCTGAGTTTTGTAAATTGTGGCAATTGTAAAACATGTCTGCAAAATTCTTTGGAACACTTCTCATTGAAAGTCTATGTCATTGAGGTCTATGTCATTTTCCCTTGGATCTGAATGCTGTAACTCCTTGACCAATACTATACAGTGGAAATTACACTGTAGAGTTTCCAGTACCAATCCATAATAAACTGGCTGATTTCAGTTCTGTCGTTTTTGAGACTTATTATTGAATCTATCCATCATACTCTGGGGGAGTTCAAGCTGCTCAGGAAGATAGCCATGTGGAGAGAATCTAAGGACCATGGCCCACCAACCAACCTGAGCTTCCAAATGACAGTCATCATCAACGTGCCAGTCATCTGAATGAGTTATCTTAAAAGTGCAATTTCCAATTCATACTTAGGCCAACATAGCTGATGACAGTTGGGGAAGAGTTTAGTTGTCCCAACAAGCCCTGTCCAAATTACAGATTTCATACCAAATACTTGATAGTTGTAGTGTTAAGGAGCTATGTTTTGGGGTAATCTGTAAAAAAGCAATAGCCACTTGACATGAAAGCTCTAGGATTCTCCTATTTTCAGTGTTCTCAAGTACACAATATCTGTTTCTTAGATATAAAACTCACATTTATATTTCTTCTTATCTAGAACAATTTTAGTTTATAGAGTAATAATGATAAGATTTCAAGTAGCACTACTAAATACTATACACTTACTAGTATAAGAAAAAAAGGGTAAAGGCTAAATAGGGTTAAATTTACAGAACTTCTCTATAGATCATTTGTATCTCATTCTTTAACCCAGAATCTCCGAGTCAGCTTTTAGGCAACGTAGGAGTTAAATCTGGGTCCATTTCCAAAAATCATATAAAAATAATGCAACTTAATCCCTTTTCTGAGCTTCTTTCTGTTGATTAGTCATTCTCTCACCTAGAATCTCAATATATCCCTTTCAATGGTGCTAATCCTTATTAGCATTTAATATACTCAAGGCAATGATATTAAATAGAAGGCTTCCATCAACTCTGTCTCCCATTTCTTCCTGCCTTGTTTCTTTGTTTCATAACATCTTCCCTTTTTGTCATAATTTACACATTCCTTCACTCTTCTTCGCATTCTAATCTGACTTCCACTTCTAACCCATGCCCTATAACTGCCCTCCACCTAGGTTACATGGTAAATACTTCTTTCTGAGGCAAATGGATATTTTGTTTATTTATGTAGCATTTCTACCGTACATAGTTCTTACTGAGCTCCACCTCCCCATGACTTCTTGAACCAAGTGCATCTACATTATTCTGCTTACATTATTCTACATTATTCGGCTTAAGCAACAGAGGTTTATTTTTTATAAATTCTGGAAGCCAGAAGCTGGAGATCAAGATGCCTACAAGCTTGATTTCCAAAGAGACATCTTCTCATGGCTTGCAGATGACTGTCTTCTCACAGACTCCTCATATGGCTTTCTCTGTGCATGCAAAGAGTGAGCACTGTTGTCTCTTCTCCTTCTAATGAGGATACCAGTTCCATTGCATTAGGGCCCTATCCTTATGACTTCATTTAACCTCAATTACCTCCTTAAAGGCCCTGTCTCCAAAGGCAGTTACACTGTGAGAGTTTTAACATATGAATTTTGTGGGAACATAGTTTAGTCCATGACAACATCTCTTAGCTTATCTGAGATCAAATTCCTTAATTTCCTCTTACTATTCTGCCTCTTCATTCTCCACGAATTTAATTCTAGTTGTTTTAGTTTAGTTTAGTTTTTTTTTTAGTTTTAGTTTTTCCTCAGACTCTTTTATTTTCACTCTCTGAATGGCCTTCACCTCCTTTAGCTTCAATTACTATTTATATTTTACACACCCTTGAGTCTTTATCTCTAGTCTGCCCTCTCCCCAGAGTATCAGATTCATTCGATGGCATGTAAGACAACCCAGCTCTATTCCCACAAATATCTTATATTAAATTGTCTAGAGTACTTCATACCTCATATATGTAAAATCACCAGCTAGCAAGTTATCAAGCCAGAATTCTGGGTTTCATCTTTCTCTCCTTTTTATCCTCAATAAACTCATATAATTCAGAACACTCAACTTCCCTTTATTTTACGCTTAAAGTGTATTTCAAATATTTTTGGATACTTGAAGCTTTATTTCTGCTTTTTCAAATATAGTTATTCCACCTGGAATACTCTTGCTTCAGTACCTGGATTTCATCATTTAGCTTCCTATTATAGTCTAATATTATAGCCACTCTTCAAAAAGCAGATGTACTTCCACCCAAAATTTGCTTTAGATAAAAAACTGAAACACACACACACACACACACACACACACTCATTGAAATAGTGTGAGAAAAAAAATTTTCCACTTATATAATGAGACTTTCTGGAGTGAAAAAGGGCAATCTTATCAAAACAGTCTTAAAATGGCTTGAAAGAGAAGGAAAGGGCTTTAACTGTGGTTATGAAGTGGGGTTACAGAGATGGTTCTCACACACACACACACACACACACACACACACACACACACACACATAGAGGTTTGAGTGTTCTGAATCTCTCTCTGGCACCAAATGATGGAACATCTGGGTTTCTCATAAGCATGAGCAGATGTGAGACAGAAGGGGAGAGGAATGAGGCTTAAAAGCTGTCAGCAATCAAACATCCAAAAATGGACTCAGACTCTTTATTACGTGCTGTCAGGAGCTCAACTGAGCAGGGCGAGTGAGAGATGAGCTGTCAGGTGTCAGAATAGCCCATTAAAGCAACAAGCCAAAAATGAAATGAGCAAGAGTCTGAAACTAGAGCCCAACTCTCCTTGTTGTGTTTTCTGGATGGAAGGGCCCACTGCTGGAGAGCCAGGCAGATAAGAGCAAATGTGTGGGTCATCGTACTGCTCAGATAATGTTGAGCAAAAGGCCCAGCAGTTTTATCAATGCTGGGGTGGAGGGCAGCATGAGAGGGAAGTTCTAGGGGTGGAAATGTACTTGGTACTCAGTGGGGGAAAAGTGTCTTTAAGGATTCTCATTCCTCCATAATGTGGTCTTATCACAGAGTCCTGGAGAAGACCACTGTCCATGGCCTCAGATAAAGAGACCTAGTAATGAATGCATCAGGGCTAGGGAGGTAAATATGAGAAAGCATGACCTGCCAGGGGGGCCAAGTCTTTGACTGCAACCCCATCTGAGACTCCAGTGCACTGGATCTGGTGTGGAAAGTGCAGCTTTCCTCACTAAAGCCTGTCAGATCAAGCTTTTGGAATTGCCTATCTATGTCCAGACTGGGAAAATTATAGGTAGAATTTTAACTGGGATTCGTCCTACTCATATGGTTCTTATCATATGGAATTATGATCACATACAAGGCCAAGAGGAAACAGACCAAATGGTTATTTTCACGGGGGATATTTTAATGTTCATAAGTTATCTTATTTTTGAAATATCCTGACACTATTCATTTTAGCTGATCATCCCTGCTTTATATCATAGACCAACATAATATTTCATTAGAAACTGTAGCCAGTTTTTAGCAACCTACTTAAAAATATGTTTTGAAGGCAAATGGAAATTTTTTCTAACACACTGGCAAAAACATTTTTAGCATGACCATCATTAATGTGGAATAATCATCAAAAGCTTTCCTTTAACAAAGCAGTAGAAGTTATTTTTAAACACAGTTTTCTGATTGCATAGACTTAAGATCAAGTCTAAACACTGAGCTTAAATTCTAAGAGCCTCAAATTTCCCCTTTATTTCACAAAATTGACATGAAGATGAAATGAAATAAAACATAAGAAATAAAATACTCTTTGGCATGTATTTGGCCAAATAAATGATTAACAAATGGGTCAGTTACAAGATGTACTGCTTGTATCTATCCATGGTACTGAAGTCATTCACTTCTATTGAGAACAGACTTGCCAATGATGAATCATGTAATGGGTGGAGGAGGGGAGCCCCTTGAGGCTCAGTTTCTCCGTTAAAAAAAGGAGAGATCCCTCTCTCTTCACTGCTTTTTGGGCTTATTTTCCTGCCTTGGAGGTCTCAGAGAAGTTCAAAATTATTACAGATAGCCTGGTGACATTTTTCTGGGTGTAAGAAGAAGTCTTTCTACACATTCCTCTGTCAAAAAGGGGATCCAATTTATAATATATTACACTTTCGGTAAGTATACGTATTTTTGATAAAATATCTGTCTCATAAATTATTAGCACTCTTGGTATTATTTCTTTGTCTCTAATCTGTCCTGCTTACATTGTTTACCTGTAAGAAGTAGATATGACTCTAAAAGAGAGGTAAACAGAGTCATAAAGACAATATGATTTGATTTTCTCCAAGTTTTATAATTACAATAACATGGATTTATTACAATGGAGAGCATGGTGCTCAAAGTGAATTAAGTTCACTTTAAATATTTTATCAATTCTTACTTGTTATTAGGAACAAGTGAATTAAAAGGAAATAAGATATATTCTCTGCCATTGAAAAACTGACAAATAACTCAGAATTTAGGTACATATTTAATCTACCATAAGTCAATGGAATAAAGACTATAATGAATACAATAGCAGTGTGTCTCAGAGACAAAGAAGAAGGTGTATTAAGATCTCTTCAGGTATTAGGGAATACTCTGCTTATGAGGTCACAATTGACTTTAGCCTTGAAGAACAGATAAGATGGTACAGGAAGAGAAAATGAGACAACACCATATAGAATAGAAGCAACAGTATGAGAAAAAACAGAGTTCTCAAAACTGCAAAACAAAGCTGAAATTAGGCCAACTATACATTCTTTCAAGAACCTGTCTTACAAACTTTCAAAAATATAGTCCCGGTCATGGAATTTCAAGAACATCATTTGACAGAATTAGACAGAAATTATAATGAATGAAAACTGGTATTTAATCATAAAGCCCACAGCACCTAATAAAGTAATAATTATATTGATGAGGTCATTTACAATTTTCTGAGGCCATACAATCTGTTAGTGACTATATAATAATTTTGGTATTCCTAAATCTAAGGCTAAAGTCTGTCAACTCCAGGTTGGGAATTTTCCTTAACTGTTCATAAGGAAAAATAACAAAAACAATAAAGTATTTATTCATAAAAACACACTGGCTTATTTTCTATTTGAAAAAATATGCATAGGAAATTTTAAATGTTTTTGATAACATATTTGTATACAGCCAGGCACTGAGCATAAGCATATTCTTTGAAAAATCTCCTACAATATGGTTTACATTTATTTTTGTGTTATATTAATATACATGCTGTTTTGAGAAGTCATCCATGAAATCACAGAGAATTGTGTATTTTCTATATAAATGTGCAGCATGACTGTTCTATGAAGAAACAAACTCTCACATATCTAAAATATAGTATGTACCCATGACAGCTAAATGAGGAATTTCAGTGAAATGCCAAACTCTGCCTTGTCTACTTTTTTCTTACACATTTTGTCCCAACTATTCATGGATTTACTATTTTAACGTGAGTTGGTTCTGTCAAAGAGCAAATTTATGTTGTTTATATTTTATGACTCTTGACATCTGGATTCTTTTTGTTTGAACAGTCAGAACTTTAGAGATGTGCTGTGAGTGTACCAATGGTAGTACCAGCCATGCTGGGCAGTGGTGAGACACCCGGCTAAATGATATACCAAGTTGGAGCCAAGTTGAAGTTGACAATTGATTTAACACTGTGGGCTGTTTCAACTGAGATAGACTGTGTTCTCTAACTTCAAGGGACAGTTATTTTGAAAGATATATTTCTTTTGTTCTGTTAAACAGCACACTTTGTCTTAATTATACTTGTCATTTCAAAGCTCATACCATGAACTTTCTCCAGGGACAGAAACAAACCTCCTGTCTCCTCTATAATAGGAGAGCAAAATGAATAAACACGACCCCTTTTCTTCCCATTCAATAGCACAATTTCTCTGGTGCTTTTTGTTTGTTTGTCTTCTATATGTTTTATTTATTCTTGAGAAAATCACTGGATGGGTTGTAGCTTATAATTCTTTAGGACAATCAAAATATTGATAGGAGAAATATTTTGGAAAATTAAGAATAAAATTGCTAGTATACAAAGCAACAGATTGTGTGGCCTTGGTTGTTCTATGTGTTCATTCAGAGCAGTTAATTTTCTCTGAAGGGTAAAATAAAATGGATCATACTACACAAGAATCTGCCATTTCTAAGCTTGTGTTTGTTAAATCAATAGAGATTATTAGACTACAATTTTATCCGTTTTAATTTGAGTTTGTTGTATTTGTCATTTCTTTTGAAAAGATACGATTTTTGTGGTTTCTAATTATCTCAAAATGTTTCATGATCTAAGTTTTATTATAATGATAGGATCTATACGAACATTTATTATATAAAAGTATTCAAATCACTTTTTCCATGAAGGGACATATAGAGATAATGCAGTCTAACAAGATTGAAGTAACTTAATTTACAATTAAAAATTAAGTCATTTGATATATCATGTGTTCTCCTGAAGAATGATATTAATTTAGTTTTATCTGTACTTCTAGAAACTAGGAAGTTGAAGTCATCAAACTGTATTAAGTGGCAAAAAATTAATATTAGATATCTATATTTTTCCAAGTTATATGGCATAAGTACATAAATACAACATTAAATTTGAGTATATAAATGTAAAATTATTTAAATTTTTAGAAATATATAAATACAACCAGACTTTCCCTTCAAGTATAATTGTAAAATATCAGAAACATCCAGTTTTTAGAAATTTTACCAATAATAATACACATTCAAAAACTACTTTTGATATAAGTGGAATATATATGAGAAGTTTCAAGGAAGGAAGTTCAAAAAAGCATTATGAACCAGAAAGGAGTGTCTAAGCAGGTTATTCACATGAATTGAAATTTGTTTCATACAACATTGAGAAAAACTGAAGAATATATTGTGATATTGTTATTTTATATATGTACTTTATTTTAGAATTTACTTTATATGCCCTCTCTATAATTCCACACGTCTTAGATTTTATCAACTGCATCACATGTGCTTTTATAGAAATTGTGCTTTTTTTCTTCTAATTTTATTTTATAGATTACATTAGTAAAATTAAAGTGTTATCCTAAAGGAAGACATTTTTTCAAGGGGAAATTCATAAACATTGTGAAAGAGCAACAAAACTCAGATGGTTAATTTAGATTATTAATATTCATTCAATCAAATGCAGTGTATTGGAACTTCTTTATATCTGAGAATTAGAATGATCTTATTGATATATTATATATCTAGATGACACATATTTCTTCAATTTTGTTAAAAGAAACAAATTAGAATTCAATTGACTTGCAAAATTGTTCACCTGTTGATCACACAATCATTCCCTTTCTAAACTCTTGAAAAGCATACCCAAATTGATTTTACCTAGACTTTCTAAGTGATAATTAGTTACACTTTCCATTTTACTCAAAGATATCTAATAATGAAAATACAATCAAGTAAGAAGAGATGGGATACTTAAAAGTCACACATGTAAAGATCTCTCAAAATGCAACTTGAAGAAAACAACACACCAAATTAGGAAATGTGTGAAAGACTTGAATGGACACTTAAAGAGAGTATCTATGTTGACAAAGAAGCACATGAGAAAGATGCTCCACATCATTAGCCTTTAGGGATATGCTACCTAGAGTTATGAAGAGCTGTCTCTACACAACTTTTACTTATTTTTCTAAAGATTTATTTATTTATTTGTGAGGGGGGAGGGCCAGAGGGAGAAGGAAGGACTCTCAAGCAGAATCCCTTCTGAGTGTGGAGCCAGGTGCTGGCACCATCCCACAACCCTGAGATCATGACCTGAGTAGAAACCAAGAGCCAGACCCTCAACCAACTGAGCCACTCAGGCACCTTTCACTACACACCTTTTAGAATACAGATACCATAAAGAATACTAAAAATTCTAAGTGCAGATGAGGGCAAGGGGCAACTGGATTTTTCATACATTGTTGTTGGGAATGTAAGTGGCACAGCAACTCTGTAAAACAGCTTCACAGTTTCATTAAAAAAATATACTTAACATATGATCCAGCAATCAGAATCATGCATATTCATACTAGAGAAAATAAAACATATATGTACACAGGAACCTGTATTCAAATGTGCATAACACTTTTAAGGTTAGAAGTCAAAACATTAAAACAACTTAGATGTTCTTCAGTGAGTGAATGAATAAACAATCTGTGGTTCATCTATACCAGGGATGCTACTCAATATTAAAAAGAAACAAACTACAGATATGGTCTACTTGCATGTATCTCAGTAGCATTATGCTGGACAAAGGAAAGCTAATCTCAGAAGGTTACATATTTACAAGTTCATTACTATAACATTCTTGGAATGACAAAATTATAGTGTGTAAGAATTTATCAGTGGATGTCCATATTTAGACTTGGGAGTGTGTCTAAAAGACAGGGCATGAGGAAGTTCCCTTGGGGAGAGAGGAATTCTGCATGCTGATAGTGGTGCTGGTTACACGCATTTTCATATGTAATAAAATTTCATAGAAGTATAAATGAAAAAAAAGAAGGAATGTAAAAGTTGGTGAAACCTAAAGGAGGTCTAAATGGAGTTAATAGTATTGTACGAATGCTGATTTCCTACTTTGGACCATGTACTGTGGTTATTTAAAATGTTATCCCTGTGTGAAGGGCACATGGGTACTCTCTTCATTTTGTTTGTAGCTGCCTATAAATCTAAACATATTTCAAATGAAAAAGTTAAAAATACATTTAAAATTTCAAACACAACTATTTAATAGTCTATGAGTAACTCTAGTATCCAACATCTTTGTGGATATGATTTTGCTAACAGTTGTTTTTACTCTTTCTTGTGCTCTGATGGCTGTGTTTTGTGAGTTTTAACGGTACACATACCCAATAAAACTATTACTGTCAGAATTTCTTTCTTTAAAGATTTTATTTATTTATTTGACAGAGAGAAAGATCACAAGTAGGCAGAGAGGCAGGCAGAGGGAGAGGAGGAAGCTGAGCAGGGAGCCCGATGCGGGCCTCGATCCCAGGACCCTGAGATCATGACCTGAGCCGAAGGCAGAGGCTTTAACCCACTGAGCCACCCAGGCACCCAAATGTCAGAATTTTTTGATGTCTGTTTTGAAGATGATTCTCCAGCTCACTTGAAGCTTTTATACTACAAAGGTAGTACATAGGTAGTTTAGAGTGAAAATCCTTATTTGAGCAAAGTTATGATTACAAAATTTCAGAGATGACTTTTCCCCCACGTTGTACCAAAATTTAAGACAGTTTGTTTTCCTTATTTTCATTTTGACTAATTTCTAGTTCACTCCTATTGAAAATAATCCCATTTTAGTGCCAGATTTCTGGTAAAGATGTACTGTTAAGGTAGTCACCATGGATAATTTCTCAGCCTTATTTCCTATCCCGTACGTCAGGGAGGCTGTGAAAAGTGAGACTCCAAAGATAAATTCTTGCTCTGAGAGTAATACTGCTGTCTAGTGTTTCGGTAAATCTTTGGAGTCTTACTTTCAAGATATTTATTTATTTATTTACTTACTTACTTATTTATTTATTTAAGAGAGAAAGAGAGAGAGTGAGAGAGAGCAAGAACAGGGATAGGAGTAGAGGCACAGGGAGAAGCAGACTCCACTAAACAGGAAGCCCAAAGTGGGACTTGATCCCAGGACCTAGGGATCATGACCTGAGCCAAAGTTTTATATCTTTCTAAAATGATTTGTATTTCTCTACATGTAAGTGGACAATTAATATTATTATTGGCTATAAAAAATTACATACACAATAAATTCTAAGTCTCTGTACATGTATATGTGTGTGAGCACACTCATATGTCATCAAATGGAAATTTTACAGTTTGGATATCATAAAAAATAGTCTTATGAGTTAAAAATGTGATTACTAATAAGCCTGATTTCTAGATTTACATTTTATTTAACCATTGTGTAAATTGTCTTTGATTATAACAAAGGATCACGCAGGTTAAAAAAAACTATACAATTTATCTTACATAACCGTATTATAATATTTTATCTTTTAGTAAATAAATGAAGTTCATCTAGATCCAAATATGAGGGAAGGAAATCTTGTCTTCAATACCATCAACCTGGTCACTGTAGGTCTTGTGGTTTGGCCAGCATCTTACACTTTATTGATCTCAGATACCCAGTGTTCATTTTTCCTACTCTTTTTTTTTTTTTAAAGATTTTATTTTATTCATTTGACACAGAGAGAGAGATTACAAGTAGGCAGAGAGGCAGGCAGAGAGAGAGGAGAGAGGAGGAAGCAGGCTCCCTGCCGAGCAGAGAGCCCGATGTGGGCCTCGATCCCAGGACCCTGGGATCATGACCTGAGCCGAAGGCAGCGGCTTTAACCCACTGAGCCACCCAGGCGCCCCATTTTTCCTACTCTTAAAACTTACTATATAATCATTAGTGAATGGCATATTAAAATATTTCATTACCATTTTTTTAGAAATACCACCAGTAAGTTTTAAACATGAATCAGACTTTAGCCAATCATTCATACATTTAATAGAAATAAAATTAAGGGAGAAATGGACATCACATTGGCTTGTTAGTTATCACTAACATAGATATTAGGAGTCAGCCTAGAACAAAATTTTAAAGTAATCAGAGCTATAATCAATTTAAGGAAATGAGAAAATAACTTGCATTTCCCAGTAATGTGTACATTTTGATTTTAAGTTATAATTTTTGTTCAAATTTCCATGACAGTCTTGAAGTTAGTTTTATAAAACACTCCTTTGAAGAATGAAGAATACACCAATTTTTCTCAAGAGTAAATGTTCAAAATATTCGAAATGTCAATCTTCAATTTGATTACATGTTAAGAAGACATACACATGTATATGTACATATGTGTATACCTATATATTAAGTAAAAAAGAAAGTTAATGATTTCTAATTATTATAAGAAATCTAGAAGTATACCACAACTAAAAGAAATTGCAGAAGTACAAGAATTCTGTTTTTGTGAACGACACTGTTTTGGAGACACCTGGGTGGCTCAGTGGGTTAAGCATCTGCCTTCAGCTCAGGTCATGATCCCAGGGTCCTGGGATGGAGTCCCCACATTGGGATCCTTGTTCAGTGGGCAGTCTACTTCTCTCTCAGCCTGCTGCTCCCCTGCTTGTGCTCGCTCTCTCTCTCTGTCTGACAAATTAATTAAGTTCTTAGGAAAATAAAAAAAATTTTAAAACACACTGTTTTGTATATTCATCTTTTGTTTTCTGTTAGCATATTTAAAAGCTTACATAGTAAATGCTGAAAATAGAACTTATTTCTAATACATCAATATTTTAACTTATTTTAAAAAATGAAGGAGTGTCAAAGATAAAATTTGGAAAATTTATAGAGATATGGATAAAAAACATTCATTCCTATCCATGCAATGTACACATAAACAGTGTGTATTTTGAAACAGTGTATGCTAATTTATTCCATAAATTTACATTTTTGAAATTGTAATATGTATTTAATAATTTGTCACTTAACTATATATTGGGAAGATGTTCATATAGCATTATAACATGGTTTCATTATATAAGACATTTATCATTAAAATGTATCATTAAAACACAGAGAAGTATAATAAATTAGTTATTGATCCTATATTTTCTCTATTCCTCATGCCATTTTTTTGGTCAACACTAAAATTTTGTATTTAAGTCTGTCTCCACCAATCTTGTGATATATTAGTTTAATGTTTAATTTTACTGTTCCAGTTTCTTTTATGTGTTGATTGACATTAATATCTGTATTAAGTTATGTTTCTAGAAGAACATGCTTAGAGTGCATTTTGTGACAATTGCATGGTTGGCAGGGTGATTACTGAGTAATCAGCATTTGCAGTTGAATAGTATCCTTAATAATTAGCAGAAGTATGAAAGAAGATACGGTATTGGGGGGAGTTTTTGACATAAATATAAAAGTATACTTTTATTATAAAATCTGCTCTCTTATTATCTGTATATTTCCTTGAAGTATAAATCAATTATTCTCAGAACTTTTAAAAGGGAATGCTTGAAAGGATTACCTGCAATTGTATCTAATACAGTTATTTAGGTCTTTGAACTCCACAAAATGAAAGCACTGATATCATAGCAATTTCCACTATCATTCAGTAAAGTGTACTTTGTTTCTGCAGCAAAATGAAAAGGAGCAGCAAGATGTCTCTTTCTATTAGAGTCATTAATACAAGAACTGTCATTCTTCAATATCTGAATATGAATGAATACCATTTGCTTATTTTCTTGTTTTTTTTATTACTTACCATGCTAAAACTCACTGAACACCACCAATGAAAATTATGTTAATAATCCATACATGCATTATAAGAGCCATAAACCCATCCTCATGCAAGAAGATGAATGAGTTCTATGTGAATGAGAAAGCAGACACAGCATGGCAACACTTGAGTATATTAACATTGTTTTGTCTGCCAATTCCCATTGAGATGACTTAGGTTGAGGCTGAAGCCTGAGTAATGTGCATTGCTCAATTGAAATATTTTGCTTTTCAAAGTAAATACAGTTTTACAGTCTCTGCCTCTATTGCAAATATTAAAACAATAAGATGTCTGAAAGAGCAATCTGGAAAGAGGGTTTCCTTAGATTGCAAATAAATTGTATTGTTTAACTTGAGGAATCTCATATTTTCACAGATCATAGATGGTTAAGACATTCATAAATAAATTTTCTGTGACCATATCACTCCTCATTTCTTTCTTTCTCTGGCATTATTTTTGTATAACTCAAATAAAACTGTATTTTAGAGTCAGCATATGTATTTGTATGTGTGTGTGTGTGTGTGTGTCTTTCCCCCTTCTCCCCAGTTCACTTTCTGCTGATATTCTGTGCTTTTTACTGTCTTCACAAAGGTGCCAAATTATAATGGCACAGTGAAAAGATCTTGGACCTTGGAGTTAAAGCTCTGTTTAAACAATAGCTGAAGAATATGGGTAATTTATTTAAGTACTCTTAGCTTTAATACCTTAGAAAAATGGACCCATAAGCACAATTTCATGAAATCGTGTGAAAGTGCCCAAAGCTAGAGTTTAGAAGATAGCAAAAACAGGTTAATATTAATTATTATATTTTCTCATACAAATGTTATAATTTTGGTGGATAACTGAGCAGTTGCTTCGTGTTAACTATTACTCAAGTTGACAGCCCACAAAAAAGTATGTCATGTTGGCAAACTTTGTAAGGGATTATTGGTTTCTTGTTTTTTTTTTTTAATTTATTTTTATTATTTATTTATTTGAGAGAGACGGAGATAGAGAGAGAGATCGTGAGCAGGGAGGAGAGGGAGAAGCAGGTTTCTCAGTGAGCAAGGAGCCTGACACAGGGCTTGATCCCAGGACCCTGAGATCATCTGCCCTGAAGGCAGATGCTCAACCAACTGAGCCACCCAGGCACCACACCTGCATTTTTTTTTTCAAGAATTTTAGTGCTATTAACAAACTGTGCAGTACACTGCTTGAGATCAGGAATAAAGTAGTAAATATTTTCTTATTTCTCACAGTGTTTAATATAGGAGTAGTCAAATATGTTGTTACTCAGTGGTATGCAAATATATTTTCCATGTATCCTCAAAATAAAAAGTGAATACTAGTTCTGTTAATCATATATGCATATTTTTAATAACTTCTTTTAATTGTAAACTTTAAATGTATAATCTGTTTGAAAGCATTGGATCTATAGAATATATTTAATTAAACAGGAATAATCTAATAAGAATAATCATATTTTCTGTTAAAATTAGAAAAAATATTTTAAAAATAGGATTTGTGTGAGAGATACAATTTTTTAAAAAGTTCCAGACAACTGAAAATTACAAATTGAGGATTTGAGTTTGCAACAATAAACATATTTAATGAAGAAATATATAGTCTGAGGAAATAATAATTTTAAAAACTCTTAAGAATATTAGGTTATTTTTAAACTCAACTTTGAATTGCATCATTTCCTCTTATTTATGCCAACATGATGTTCGAACTCATAAAAATTGACTTCTACATAAAAAGAGCAGAAAATCAACAAAATAAAAGGCCATCTGCAGAATGGGAGAAAATATTTGCAAATCATATATCTAATAAGGGGTTAATATTTAAGACATATAAGAACTCCAAATAAATAAAAATATAGAATAACTCATACAAACGAAGAGTCTAATTTAAAAATGGCAGAGGATCTAATAAGACATTTTTCCAAAGAAGACATACAAAAGGCCATAGGTACATGTAAAGTAGAACCTCACTATCACAGACATGCAAATCAACACCACAATGAGATATCACCTCACACCTACTAGAATGGCTAATACAACAAGTGTTACTGAAGATGTGGAGAAAAGGGAACCCTTGTCCACTGTTCATGGGAGTATAAACTGGTGCAACCATTATGAAAAACACCGTGGTGGTACCTCAAAAAATTAAAAATTAGAACCACCATATGATCCAGCAATTCCACTTCTGGGTACATATTCAAAGGAAACAAAAACAGGATCTCAGTAGTGTCTATACATTTCCATGTCTATTGCAGTATTATTCACAATAGTCAACATAGGGAAATAAACTGTTATCAGTGGATGAGTGGGTAAAAGAATGGGTTTGTTTTTTTTTTTTTGGTTCAGAAGTGAGAAAGAAGGAAATCCCGCCATTTACAACAACATGGACTGAATTGGAGGGCATTATGATAGGTGATATAAATGAGACCAAGGACAAATCCTGCATGATATCACTTATATGTGGAACATAAAAAAGCTGTACCCATAGAAAAGGAGAGCAGGACAGTGATTACCAAGCACTGGGGAAGGGGGCTGGGGCTGCAGGAAATGGGAAAATGTTGGTCAAAGGGCATAAACTTCTAGTAATAAGATGAATAAATTATGAGGAACTAGTTTTAAGATGAGTAAGTTCTGAGGATCTAATATACAACATGTGCTTATATTTAATAATAAGTTCTCAAGTCATTCCTGAACATGTGTCTTATTTGGGTCTGTGTGTGGCTTTTTGATAGTCTCTCTTCTACATGATTGCTTTTTTTTAATATTTTCTTTTTTTATAAGATTTTATTTATTTATTTGACAGAGAGAGAGATCACAAGTAGGCAGAGAGGCAGGCAGAGAGAAAGGAGGAAGCAGGCTCCAGGCTGAGCAGGGAGCCCGATGCAGGACTTGATCCCAGGACCCTGAGATCATGACCTGAGCTGAAGGCAGAGGCTTTAATCCACTGAGCCACCCAGGTGCCCCTACCTGATTGCTTTTAAGTGTCTTAACCTTGAAGAGTCTCAGCGTAGCACCGCATGGACTTAGATGCTACTGGATGTATCTACACCTGCAAAGTCTTGCTCCAGGTGTCTGTGGGTATTAGATTCCCTGCAACTTTCCCAAGCAGCACCCACTGCCTATTATTATTTTTCACAATATAGCATTATTATATTATTTCATGTAAAGAAAATCTTAAATATAATAGATCAATAGAAAATATTTTGTTAAAATCAACACATAATTTGTGATGTAAATTGATATTTTAAGAACGAAAGTATTATTAATAATCATACCTAGAAAAATAGCAGTGAACCAGGACTCTTCTCGGTGCAACTGTTCATAATTATAGTGAATAATTTAAGACTTATCTGACAGAAAAATTAATATAACAATAAAATCAATCATGCAATTAGTAAACATGAAATACTATATAGTTGAACTTTTAATCTTGTAAGCGTAGTTAATAAATGTTGGTCTTTCATGTAAAATAATGGCCTATAACACAAAATTATGAAAATAAATGAGCTAAATTACGTCTGAAGTTGTTAATGAAGCATATTAGACAAAACAGAGCAAGGCAAAAGAAATTTATCAAAATGACAACAGGAAAAAAGAAAATAGAAAGCATTAGAAATAATATATGAAAAAGAAAATAAATCTTAAATACAAAGACATCGGAAAATGTTTACAAAAGTAAAATAGCTAGCTGCATTTTTTAATTTACACCAGATTGGTTTTACTTTTTTTATGTGATATTGACTAATCCAGAACACAATAAAAAAATGAATTTTCCCTTGGGCAAAGAATAAAAATAAAATTAAAAAAAATGAATTTTATCAGAAACTCATGTTGAAATTCATGAAGATTGCACACACATATACATATTTCTACTTTTATCCATATACATGACATACACCAGAGAAATTTTACTACAAATACGAATGCATCTGGCACCTTTTAGTCTAGTATATGCACAAGTTTTGATCCAATGATTCTTCTCCTGGGTTTATATTTCAGGGAAATTCTGGCATGAACATAGATAGACACATTATAGATGTGAGCTGTTTGTCAATCCAAACTTATGCCACTGGTGCTAGTGCAAAATATTGTCTATACTAGTCAATAAAAATACTATCAAATGTCTATCTATCAAATGTCTATCTAAAAACACCACCAATTATCTATCAATAAAATGACAGAGGACATGATCAAAAAATTCTCAAAGGAACAAAATAAAAATTACTAATAACTAGGTAAAATATTAAAAGTGCCTAAATAAAATTTAAAAAGGAATTCAAATTATCGCCAAAAAAATACATAAAAAATTGTCATGCTATGTTGCAGACCTTATCTAAAAATATTCAAATTATATCTATAACACACTCTCCCTTTTTATATACATATACACATATATATGTAGTTATAGATAGAGCAGATAATCAGATATATAAATTTACATACATGTGAGTGAAATGTAATAAAATGTCAATAGTAGTAATGCCCACAAAACATTATAGATGAGTCTTGCTATTTATTCTTACCTTTAAATGGCTCACTATAATTAATAAATTATGCAATTAAAATATATGGTTTTTATAAGAAATTGACAATATTCTAATTTGTTTATATATAAGAACTTATTCTGACCCTTATAACAACATTGGTCTGTCACATAAAAGTATATTAATAATACATTTTTGAAAGAAATCCGCAGATGAAACTATGATTATGAGTAAACACACAATGTTTTGTTTTAAAATTAAAGAAGGACTTCTGCCCTAGACAAAGAAGAAAAGGTAATGGCTGAAGACATTTTCAGGCTCAATTCCTAAAATTCTCCATATACCTTCTTATTCATTATAATTTATAAACACACCTCTTAGTGAAATCATATTTGAATAACCTTTGAGATTGCATCTACACTAACATCAATTTGCACTTTATATCCTAATAAAAAATTTATTCAAGACACTTTGTCATTTCATTTTAAAGACAATAAAAGTTTTCATTTCCTGCCAATGAATATAATGGCATCATTTATCAATGTACGACAGCTGTCTTTTTTCTAAAGTATCAGACACATACCCAATTGATAAGCTCTTTAGTTAGCACCAAGTAAATATTGAGAAAGACACATAATACTCTGGGGAATAAAATCAATTATAAAACACATTTGCTGCCTTTAGTTCCTTAAATGTAACTGAGAAGAGAATAGAAGCATGAGTGTGATGGTTGAAGATCTCCCATTGACTTGTGAAGAAGGGACATAGCTTTGCATCCTAGAAATCTTAGAGAATTGTCTTTCATCATGCAGAGCTTGAACTGGGCATCAAAGATTGCGGAAATATTTGGAAAGATGAGGCTCTAGATAATTTAGAGAATGTATAGGAAAAATAATCCAAATCTGGGTCCCCAAGTTTGGGACTAGAAGGAAAGACAATTGGGACTACAGAACTTATGTATTACTTTTCATTTAAATTACGAGCTTCTAGAAATAGGCAATTGGTCACTTTCTTTTAAATATATAATAATAAACATAATTGTAATTGTCATTGGTTTTGCATAAAAGAAATAAAGGGAAAGACTGGAGGGTCAAAAGGCAAGAGGAAGAAAGGAAGGACAAAAGGGAGGGAAAGAATAAAACATAAGAAAAAATATTCTAGCATCACATGTAGAATATATGAAAATTTGACCAAAGACTACTTTTCTAGTGAATTTTTTGTAATTTTAACAATTGGCTCAACTTTTCCAGTTTTAAAATACATACATAATTAAACTATATTATTCTTAAAATGAAAAAATATATGAATAAAAAATTAAATTCACACTATTGATACTATCTAAACAATCAACACACAAAGTGTGGTCCACGAATGCCTAGGATCCCTAATATACTTTCAGGGTGTCAGTTAGATTGCATCTGTTTTCATAATAATACTAAGTCGTATATGCCTTTTCCTTCTCATTCTTTCATGCCTACTCTGTTGTTGTCATTGTGCTGACATTTATTGTAAAGTGTGTCTGTGTATTCTTGTATTTTAAAAAGTTATCAGTTTAAATTTATACTACAATAAATATGAATAGTTGTGTTCAACATAAATGAAAGCTTTTTGGGATCCTCCATACTTTCTTTAAGTAGGCTCCACGCGCAACATGGGGCTTGAACTCACCACCCTGAAATCACCTTCTGAGCCAGCCAGATGCCCTCCTGATCCTCCACAATTTTTAAGAACACACAACACACATTTTGATAACTAGTGACTGAACATTTTCTTACATTCTGAGACAATCCATTCTGGTCTTTTTTCTGTGTATAGATGTCATTTAAAAATAGCTGACATTTTAAAAAATACATGCAATTTAAAAACATATATCCATATATTATATATAAATACATGCTTGTATGTATATCTGTGTACCTTTTTCAATTAAATTTACATATATATCTTACTATATACACACATCTTAATACATATTTATATATATATATATATCTTTGAACTTCACATATATTAAATATGAAAATCTAAGTATTTAATAGATATATAGATGTAGCATCTGCTTACAGCCAGTCCCTTTATTTAGGTTTTTGTTGCTGTTGCTAAGAAAGACATATTGAACATTTACTTGTAGTGCTTTTACTTATGTAATAATAGATATATTTATAAAAAGTTTGTACATTATGTACTATACGTACAAATGTATTTTCCTTTAGAGATGGATAGGTACCTCAGATTTATTGCTTGAAGAGTAATTACTGTGTCTAAAATATGATCCATATCATCAAGCATTCTCAGAGACTGTTGTACTGATTCATACTCCTAACAGCTTCATTCCACAAATAGAATAAAATCATCATGAAATATGTAGAAAGTGGCTTCTTCTTCTTGTCTGAATTTACCTTTAAAGAGCTAAAAGTATTGTAATATATTCTTATTTTGTGTATCTGCTTTTATGAACTCCTTTATGAACTCCTTTAATGAACTGTTTGTCCATTTTGATGATTTTAATGGTTATATTCCACACAGAGGGACTCTCTGTATATTACAGATATGACTACCATATATGGTATTAACTGTAAATATGTACTCTTATTTGTTTTAATGTATTTTGCATTGACTTTAACCATATTTTTATGTAGTATAACTTTATAATTTTGATATCACAATACTGCTCTTTAACAAATCACCACAGATCTTAATCATGCATCTCATGTGTAATGTCAATGTCATGCGAGTGTTTATTCCTCAGTTTTACATTTGTAGGTAGCCAGGGTTCAAATGAAGACTGAATGAAGATGAATTTGGATCCAACTAAATAAGGTACAAAAGTCACTCTAGAACTAGTGATTAGACATGCTTTTTACATGACTAAAAGAGGGATGCAAAACCCACCACACAAGCATATTTCTTGGTTTTCATCATGCCCTGCCTCTTCCAAAAAGTTATATAAATGGATATACAGTATAGAACATTTTGGTTCTGGTTTTCTTCACTTAGCAAAGCATATTCAAGATTCATCCTTGTTGTTGTATGAATCAATGAAGTGCTCCCTTTATTGCTGGGAAGTATTCCATTGCACTGATATGTGTTTACCCATTTACCTATTCAAGAACATCTTTGTTGTACATAATAATTTTAATTATTGCCAATTTAAAACAATACTATTAATATCTTCCCATGTTAGTAGATAGACTTCTATGATATTTGTAATAGTTACAAAGTCAATGAATCCCATTACCTGCAAATACTACAATTTGTTTAAATAATTGCTTATTGATTGTTGGCAACAAAATGATGAAACAAAAACAAAAACAAAAACAAACTTGGGAACAAAACCTTAGCCACGTCCATGATTATGTTCTTATCCTAATTTTCTACAAGTAAAATTTTAGAGCTAAAAGATACACAAAAGTTTAGGGCATTTGGACTCAAAATTGTATGAGATTGATCATTTTTCTCTATACCAGGCATCTCAACTTTTGTTTCATGAGGAAGAATTGTTAGACTAAGGGAAGGGCAGAAGAACATAAACAGAAGGAGAAAGGAAAGAAGATATTATAGTTCTCAAATTTTACAAGACCAAATTTTGTGACTGGATTTAATGCCAAAATAATACATTAGGCCAATTTTATCAAGCATTCAATTTATAGGGATAAGATTGTTCCCATCTGTCATGATTAATTTCACTTGGGAACACCTAAGTCTTTTCACAGATATTCTCATTAAACTACTTGGAATCAACATACTCCTTCCCAGCATCTTCAGGCAGGATCTTTCATAATATAATATTTGGGTAGAAACCAATCAATCCAGATAAGACAATATAGACAATCTGTCAGGTCATCATGGGAAGAAAAGGATTCTGTTACTGTTTAAGTGAATTATATTATAAATGCAATGAGAAGATGAAATATTAAAAAGTATTAACCAAATTTATAATTTTAATAAATATAAGAAAAGTGACTAATTTTCTGGATTACAATTCTTAAAAAAGATTTATTGGTATCCTATAAACATTGTCGCTAATGTTCATATTTTATTTTCTCTTCAACTGAAGTCCAGTTGAACTTACACACAATTGCCTATATATATATTATATACATATATATATTATATACATATAAATATATATATATTATACACACATATATATATGTATATAATATATATATATATTTTTTTACTTCAGTGCTTTGGAAAGTACGAAACCAATAGAACATTTTATGACCACTTTCATTAAAAGCTCCAAGTCTATGGTAAAGAAAAATTAATTTATGATTTTTTTTACTAGCTTGCACTTAAGTCATAAAAATTTTCATTTGAAAGAACTGTATAAAGTTAAATACTCTATTGAGCTTTATTCCTCAGTTCTTGTATGTATTATGTATTTTTTTTCCCTTTGAACTAAGAGGTGGCATATTGTCAGGAGTAAATGAATCTTGAAATTTATGAACTTCAGAATTTCAGGTCTTTAAATTTTCAGGAAAGTTTAACCTTGGATAAAGGCAGTCAGTCACTGAGCCTTTTCATAAAATTATATTTTTATGTTGGCTTCCAGAATCTTCATTTCCTACAGATTCTATGATTAATCAAATACATAAGGACTGCCATTTATGAGGAAAACAATTGTTAATTTTCTGTAGTAACTTTTTAATCAATTTTCCTTCCTGAATCGATTCTATCATATTTAAGACAATTGGATTATATTTTTCATTCTCTTGAAATTTAAAATATTTGTGATCCTATGTCACTATTAAAATACAAAGGACACTACTCCATGTATTAAGCTACCTCAAGGATGGAAGCGCATTCTAACGGTGTAAGTAAGAATGAAAATCAGTCTCTGCAACGTGGAAGGAAAACAAATTATTACCTAAAAACTTTGATAATTTCAACTTCAGCATGTATTAAACTTAGAAAGGTATCAAGTTTGATAATTTACCTGAAAAATATAGTATTTTAGAATACCTTTTTGGATCTTAAGTAATTTGCTTGAGTGGGTTTTGTTATCAACAAGTTCCTTTGGATAAAAAGATTATAGATATATATGACATTGATTTTAACAAAGTTAAGGGTAAATAAGTAATATTTTAGGGCAATTACATTCACTCCATTGATAAATACTTAAATTAATGGCATATGACGATCACCATCTCCTACCATGCATGAACGAATGGGCCATAGGTGAATGCACTGCTTTGTTATTAAAAATGCATTAGGCTGCAAAACCCATCTTGTGTTGAAGACAGAATTAAGACATTTTCTAATATCATTAGATAGAACTATACATAAGCCACTATCAAGAACTTCAATTCACTTTATACTGTGAAAATGCATATATTAAATTATTATTACTTATTTTTGTGAATATTAACAAAATGTTAAAGAAAATAATACATATACCTAAATTTTGGAGTTGATTTTATAGTAGACATGGTAATGTATTTGTCTGTATTACCAAGAATTACTTGTGTGTGTGTGTGTGTGTGTGTGTGTACAGTTTTGTACTTAAGTTTTTATATTAATGATAGTCTGCATGCATCCTTTTGCAACTTAATTTGCTAAAAATCATTTTTAAAATTACAAAATTAAACATTATTCTTTAAATAGCATATATTTTAACTCTTAGAGTACCCCACTTCATGGAGACTCCTGACCCCTGAACATGTCTCCTTGGGTACATGAATGAAAGTTCCTCCCTTTGATCCTATGAACACTCCATGTAACAAGTGCCTTCCTCGACTAAGATGTCATTTGGGGAAGAACCCATCATTTCCTTATGAATTTCAGTTATGTCTTTTAGAGAGTTACTATTCACTTTCAAGTGTTAAAAATCCATTCACTCTAAATTAAAGCTTTGATCTCATGTCAAACCCAATTATTCTCCACTCAGCTGTCTCAGACACCACAGCGAGAGAATGAGAGAATAGTTTATTGTATTCATAGACTCTTTCCTAGCCTCCTACCTCTCTCTCTCTGTCTCCATCAAATCAGAGCACAGAAAGAAGGCAGGAGAGATAAAGAGGTAAACACAGCTGTGCTTACAGGGAGGAGCTTGCAGTTCCTTTAGCTAAAAGTGCCGTCCGTCGTGCCAGATATTTATGGGAAGGTCAAGGGCCACTTCACTCTGCCGTTAGTGGTTCTTCTCTGACAGATACTGTCTTCACCCATGAGCCCTTCCTGTGTGTGTGTGTGTGGGGGGGGTATTTACTGGGGACAGCTCCTGTCTCTGTGCTGTCCTGTGGGGAAGCCCTAAGTAGGCCAAATTAGCAACCTTCTACACCACCAATTTTACCCACTGGAGACGCTACTGCTTGCCATAATAAATGCTTGAAAGCTAGGCTCCACACTGATGTCCCATTCAATAACTTGTTCTTAAATGATAACTAACTTGATAACAAAATCCACTGATGATAGTGTCTGTGCTCTTTGAAACACGGCAAACCTACTGCAGACCTTGGTAAGCTCAAGTATCTCTTACCCTCTCCTCATTTCTTGTGTTACTTTAAGACAGTATTTTATAATCCTCTTGTTTCTGTGCCCCCCCTAGGTGAGTCATTATTGATATGGAGGTGGTGTCTATATCACTTTTGCTTACTAAGTCTGCCCTCAGATGTATCACTTTCTTTACTCACAATTGCTTCTTATTTTTTTTAAGATTTTATTTATTTATTTGACAGAGAGAGAGAGAGATCACAAGTAGGCAGAGAGGCAGGCAGAGAGAGAGGAGGAAGCAGGCTCCCTGCTGAGCAGAGAGCCTGATGTGGGGCTCGATCCCAGGACCCTGAGATCATGACCCAAGTGAAAGGCAGAGGCTTTAACCCACTGAGCCAACCAGGCACCCCACAATTGCCTCTTAAGTTCAATCATTTTCACCTACCCTAGGTTCAACTTCTCTGTTTCTAAGTACATTTTTTTGTTTTATTTATTTACTTTAGAAACAGAGAGCGAGCACAGATGTGAGTGGGGGGAGGGCAGGAGAGGGAGAGAGAATCCCAAGCAGACTCCCTGCTGAGTGGGGAGCCTGTCACAGGGCTAGATCCCAGGAAAATGACCTGAGCTGAAACTAAGAGTTGGTCACCCGACCTACTGAGCCACCCAGGCGCCCCAGTATGTTTTAATTAGCTCTCTGATGAGGCTCTGTTAATTGCAAATCATCAAGTCTTCCCCCCCACCCTTCTTAAGTCTTTTACTTGAATTTTAGTTTAGATGAGTTTATAGAATTATACATTAAGAGATACTTTATCCCAGCCATTCCTCAGCATGCCTTCTTAAGGAGTCTGTCATCAGTGAATTTACATGTCCTTAAACTTTTAATTTCTTCTTCGGTATTTTATAATGTTACTATGTTCTACCTAGCTGTTTGTGCATTTTTTCTTTCCTGCTAAGGCTATATTAAACATGTTGGATCTGAGAAATTATTCATCACATCCTACCACACAAAAATGGGCCATTATCTCAGTATGTCTTTGCCGAGCTCCTTTGCCTACATATGGAAATCCAGTAAAATCCGAAAGGACTCTTCCTTTCTTCTACATCTCAATCCTCATAGCGATTTCCCTCTATCATTCTACAAATCCACTAGTTCTCTCATTAAATGTGTTTCATCTGTTGTTTGATTTATTTGAGTTTTCTTTGTGCTTTAATTGTTATTTCATTCTATTTGTGTAATTTATTCCATTTTTCAAGTGTCTGTTCTTTCTATAGTACCTTGTTCTTGAATTTTATAAACGTGTGAAATGTATCATGAGCACAATGTATCTGCTGATTCTTGCTCATGGATGTTTATTCCTGCACCTGACTTGTAGGTGATTTGTTTTGTTTTTTGTGTGTGGCCTAAAATTGCATAATCCACAGCAAGTGTTGTGAGAATCCCTCCAGAGCATTTACCTTCACTTCTTAACAGCTACAGGAGTTTCACCAAGCTGTTCTACGTTGTGTGATTTTTGCATCCTGAGATTTTCAGCACAGAAATATGGTATACGGTTCTAACCACTTCCACATGAAGTACAAGTTTAATCTTTCATATATTTAGGAGCAGCTTTTTTTGTTGGTCAGATTTGAGGTAGAAAAAGACATTTATACTACCTTTGCTGAAAGATGAGTTTTTCAGATTTGTTTTTGTTTTGTATTTTTCACTGGTCCAATAAGATTTACTCTTTTAAAATTCCTGGCTCAGGACGCATCTCTCACTCAGTTCATACCCCCTGACTTGGAGACACATGTCTCACCACTTCTCCTTACGTAGGCATTCATACCAAAGGCTCTTGGTGATGAATCTCATCAATTCGGCAGTGACAGCACCTGCTACTGGCCCTACTTTGTGAATGAGCATTGCTCTTTTTATTTCTGGGCTCATGGTCTTCCTTTCTTTCAGGCTCAGATATGCATTCAAAACAGTGTTTATGGGCGCCTGGGTGGCTCAGTGGGTTAAAGCCTCTGCTTTCGGCTCAGGTCATGATCTCAGGGTCCTGGGATCGAGGCCCGCACAGGGCTCTCTGCTCGACAGGGAGCCTGCTTCCCCCTCTCTCTCTCCCTGCCTTTCTGCCTACTTGTGATCTCTCTCTCTCTCTCTCTCTCTCTGTGAAATAAATAAATAAAAATTTAAAAAAAACTATCAAAACAGTGTTTATTATATATTAACTTTCTTTGCTAGGTATGTCTAGCAGGAGTAATTTCAATTTTAAGTTTTTAATAAGCTTTTAGTAAAGTTTTACTAAGCCTGGAACTTCACTTTAAGTTATAGTTCACAAAGTTTTTATATGCTATACGTCTGTCTTTTTAATTAGATTTTTAACTTTTTTTCAAAATTTATCAAAACCAAATTAGAGAAATTGTTCTAATGGTTACATAAGTTTCCACCACATAGAATAAACATTGACGATGTATTAATTCCTTTATCTATTGAACTTAAAGTATTCTCAACAGTAGTAGTCGTTATAATCATTAAGAAGACTGTCTTTAAGGCCAATTCCTTGGATATGATTTTTCTTCTAGTTGTATGCCACTGATCGCCTTTTTAAATCACAGAATATCTTAATTTCCTCAAACGTAACATGAAGAAATGATTGCACCGACCTCTCAAGGTTCTCCTGGACTATATGAGTTGGTATACTGTATTGGTCTGGTAGAACTATGCTACAGTAATACACCAACCCTAATTGCGTTGGCTTAGCAGAAGAAAAGTGTATTTCCCACTCATATCAAATCTAACATGCGCCACTGGAAGTTTCTTCTCTCTATGAGCTTCAGAAAACAAGCTATCTCATTTTGTAATGCTGCTCTGTTGTCACCAGTCATATGTTCACATGTTTTTGAGGAGCATTAACTGTCTTTCCACAACATATAAAGGTTTTATAGTAAAGTCTTGCCCGTACTCTCAATATATATTAGCTCTGATTATTATTATAAATAGCACTATGATTAACACAGTTACATGTAAAGCTCTGCTATGCTTGGGTTATTTCATTAAGATGCCTGAAAGAAGACATATTATGCCAAGAAGTATAGGTAATTCCCAGCTTTTTATAGAGGTTGCCAAATTCATTTTGAGAATAAGAGAGTTACAAATTTATAATAAGTATTTTAATGTCCATTTCATCAGATAAAGGACAGTAATGTTTGTTTTTCCAACATGTCTGTGTTTCTTCAAATCAATTTTTTAATCATTTCATTAGCTTAACAAGTTGTGTTTTTCTCTTAATTTGCATTTATTCAATTACTGCTGTGAGGATGAACATTCTTCTGTATGTATAGTGGTCATTAGATTCTGATCTAGAGAAGATTATCTGCTTGTAACCCTATGTCCATGCACGTCAGTGCTTTTCTCTTACCAATTTGTATTGGGTCTTTATTATTATAACTTAATCCTTTTCTTTTCCTATGTTCTTGTAGTGAGATCTCATATGATTGACATTTTCCGCCTTCATATATGAATTTCGTGCTAGTAATTTTTCTCTCAGCAATGCTTTAGCTGTATTTTATAAATTTAATTTTAATATGTGGAGTTTCTATTTTCTTTCAGTTCATTGGACTTGTCATTTCCTTGACCCTCCCTCTTTGACTCATGGGTTATTAAGAAATACGTAGTTTCCAACTGTTTGGAGATATTCTTGTTATCTTTTTGCTATTGTTTTCTAGTTTAATTTCACTATTGTTGGAGGACAGACTCTGCATGATTTCATTTCTGCTAAATGTATTAAGTCTTACCGTATTGTTCAGATTACAGTCTATCTTGATATATTTGTCTGGCACTTGAAAAGGATGCATATTCCGCTGTGTTTTATTAGAATAGTAGATTTTGTTGGTTGATGATACTGTGGAGTTATTTCATATTTTTGCCAAATTTCTTTCTAGTTCATCCATCAGTTGTGGAGAGATAATTTGAGGTGGTCTCTAACTAAATGTGCCTTTTTCTCTTTCTCCTTTTAACTCTATCAGTTTTGCTCCAGATAATATCCAGTTCTTGTGTTTAGTGTACACATTTAGGATTAGTGACTTTTCTTCTGTGTTAACCTTTTATCATTATAAAATGCCCCTCACTTAATTCAATAAATG
The DNA here is from genome assembly GCA_002007465.1 of Ailurus styani. NCBI lineage: Eukaryota > Metazoa > Chordata > Mammalia > Carnivora > Ailuridae > Ailurus > Ailurus styani. The sequence continues at coordinate 3,646,066 of LNAC01000130.1, read as the reverse complement.
TCTTTGCTCTGTGGTCTAATATTAATTAAAGTGAGGCTTACTTAATATTAACAGAGTCACTCCTTTTTTTCTCATTAAAATTTTCATGATTATCATTTTTTACCTTCTTATTCTTAACCTGCTTATATCATTACATTTGAAGTTTCTTGTACACAGCATTACTGTAAAGGCATTGTTTACTAATCCATTCTGCCAATCACTGACTTTGAGTAATAAAGCAATCGTTGATTTGCGAGAGCCGAAGTCTGCCATTTTAGTTTGTTTTTTTATTTGTTCTCTTTCCCTTTCACTTCTCTTGCTTTCCCCTAACTTTCTGGAGGTTGCTTGAACATTTTATGTATCTGTAGTGTGCTTGATTGTAATTCTTTGTACAGCTTTTCACTATTTGCTCTAAGTGCTACATTATAATTACATAACTTATCCCAGACCACTGGTGTCTTTACTTCACCAGCTTGAATAAACTGTAGAAACTTTTGTTACCCTTAAATTCCTTTACTCTTTTCCATTTATAATATAATTGCTTTAAAGTTTTTCTCAACTTACATTTAGAAATCCATTAGTTTTATAATTGTTGCTGCAACTGTCAAACATAATTTAAAAACTCAAAAGGAGAATGAAAGCCTAATGCATAGTCCCATATTTTTGTTTACGATGTTCTTTCTTCCCTCTGAAGTTTCAAAGTTTCTATTAAAAATTTTCTTTCTCTTTAGAGAACTTGAGCCATTCTTTAGAAGAGGTCTGCTGTGACAAATTGTCCAACTTTTCCTTCCCCTAAGAATGTCATCACTAACTTGTCAGACCTAATATTTCCACTGGCTTTAGGACTGTGGATTTAGGTTGATTTTTATTTCAGCACTTGAAAAATACTGTGCCACTTCTTTCTGACTTCCATGGTTTCTGATTAAGAAACTCACTGTCAGGGGCACCTGGTGGCTCAGTAAGTTAAGTGTCTGTGTTTGGTTCAGTCCCCGATCGAGACCCACATTGGGCTTCCTGTTCAGTGGGTACCCTGCTTCTCCCTCTGACTCTCCCCCTTTTCATGCTTTCTCTCTCTCAAATAAGTAAAAAAATAAAATCTTAAAAAAAAAAAAACCTCATAGTCATTCAAATCATTGTTTTGCTCTGTTTTATTTTTTCCCAATAAGTAATGTGCTGTTTTCCTCTGGATTTCTTACAAGGTTTTTTTCAATTTAATTTTTAAAATTTATTTGTAAGACAACATTTAGTGTTCATTTCCCTACTAGAAGTTATTTAGTATAATTATTGTTCTTTTGTTGTGTTTTTTCTTTTTTCCATTAAATGAAGCTTCTTGTGAAGCCTCATGGGGTAAAGGTGGGACAAGGCGAGCCATAGTGGGGAGAAAATCTGCTTCCAAACACTTTCTAATGTATTTAGATAAAACAGTAATTCAAAAGTCATCCAAAATTCATTTCAAGTATGTGACATATTGTTTAGGTTTGAACTGGGAGCCACCTCCACTTTTTTGTTAAGTTATTTATTTATTTATTTGAGAGAGTAAGAGAGAGAGAGATGGAGAGCAGGTATGTTTGTGCAGAGGGGACTGGGGAGAGAGGCAGAAGGAAAGGGACAAGCAGACTCCACACTGAACCTGGAGCCCATCTCTGGCTCGATCCCATGACCCTGAGATCATGACCTGAGCCTGAATCAAGAGTTGGCATTTAATTGACTGAGCCACGCCGGTGCGCCATTCACTCTCAGTAATAAGTATTTCAGTAGAATGTTTTTTCTCTCCACATTTGCAACATCTAATTCTCACTGAATCTCTAATATAGAAACCATGGTTACAAACATCCAAATATCTTTTTCCCATTAATGCATTTTTAAAATTAAGAGTGGCCATTGAAGTGAGCTTGAAGACTGTGCCAACTCTATGTATTAGATGTCACATAGGCTACTGAGTTCAGCACATCTAGATTCTAATTCAGTTCTTTCTTTTTTTTAAGATTTATTTATTTATTTGAGAGAGAGAGCAGAGCGAATAAGAACACAGGGACAGAGGGAGATGGAGAAGCAGGCACCCTGCTGAGTAGGGAGCCCAATGCAGGGCTCAGTCCTAGGACACTGAGCTCATCACCTGAGCCGAGGGCAGATGCTTAACTGACTGAGCCATCCAGGTCCCTCTCTAATTCAGTTCTGATACTGACCGAACTAAACAAGTTAGTGTCAATTGTTCATACTCTGCTTTCTCACCTTGAAAAACAAATAATTTTTTATAAACTATGGTAGAATTATGTGAGGCTTAATGAAATCATCTCCCAGTATCAAGCAGAATCACTAGTGCTGAGCACCGAATTTCTTTTTCTATATGAAATATTGAAAAGTTTGCTAGCCCTCTAGCTCATGTGTCCTACTTATAGATGCATGTAGTCCCATTTACAGATTTCTTTCAGCCTCCTAAACACACACACATTTTAAAACTTTGAGTTTTCTGTCTTCAAAAATTTTCTAACAACTTTGAATTGTACAAAATTACCTTGTCAATTTAGAATGTGTAACTTTTTCACACCTAGATATATCATGTTGCCAATAAAATTTATATTCTATCCAAAATTAGCTACTTATTCTGTGCATATGTAATATAGTTTTACTGATTCTGTGCCCACTAATCCATGTTACCCTATTCAATGCATTTGTCATGTTTATTCAAGTACTCTGATATTAGAAGGTAAAGTGTTCTCTGTCTGTGTGTTCTAAAAAGTGTGGTAAAGAGAAGCAACCATCCAGCACTCAATCAATGCCAGTGGGATTGAATCTATCTCAACCTCCCCTTGTCCTAAATACACTCCATGATCTCTACTGAAAACCTACTAAGTTGAAATTTGCCTTGTTGGCAACAACATTCAAACATTTTCCAATACTTGAAACCTGGCATATCTCCCCATTAAGTCAAGTAATTAATTCTGTTTTTTTTTCCTTTAACATCCAAGCTGTCACTTTCTTTACAATTCTCACTACCCTAGTTCAGCTTCTATTTACTTTTCACCCAAATTATTGCACTCATTTCTCACTGACATCCGTATGCCTATTCTATTCTCCTCCAATTCTATATATCCCACTGTTCCATCATGAAAAAAAATTACTTCTCTTGGTAGGTTACTTGCAAAGATGTTTGCAACAATTCATCTCATCCTGTGTGAAGCCCTTTTGCAATAGGGTTTTATCACTCCTCAAATCAAGGCTCTATTCTCCAACGCTTGCGTGGGGGCTGACATTGTGACTTAAGTGATGTTTCATGACTTCTGAGATGGTATCTCAAGAAACATGGCAGCTTCTGCTCTTGATTTTTTGGAGCGTAACACTACCATGTGAAGCTCAGACTAGCTTGCCATAGCATGAAATCCTATGGAGTAAAGACAGACCCATCCAACCATAGCCTTCTACATCCACTGGTCTCATTGTGAGCCACCATCTCAGTGCAGCTACATGCACGTTCCCCAGGAAGAGAGTGAAAGGACCATCTGGCTATACCCAGGAAAACTGCTATCCCACACAAGCATCAACAAATACAATGGTTATTGTTTAAAAAAACACTAAGAATTGCGTAGTTTTACACAGAAGTGGAAGTGATATTGAAATTCGTGCTTAGAAATAGGTGTGGCCATAATAAAAATCTAAAATTGGGCACCTGGGTGGCTCAGTGGGTTAAAGCCTTTGCTTTCAGCTCAGGTCATGATCTCAGCGTCCTGGGATCGAGGCCCGCATCGGGCTCTCTGCTCAGCAGGGAGCCTGCTTCCTCCTCTCCCTGTCTCTCTGCCTGCCTCTCTGCCTACTTGTAATCTCTCTCTCTGTGTCAAATAAATAAATAAAATCTTTAAAAAAAATCTAAAATTTGTTACACTGCCTTTGGCATTGGCGACCATCGGATGCCACTAGCCAAACCTAGTATGGCATCCAAATTGTTATGAAAGATGGCAAAGGGACTTCTGAAGTTCAGAGAAAGGACCACCTGTGTTTTGTATTCTGTGGTCACTTACATAAAGAACCCAGCTAAGGAGGGGTGCCTGGGTGACTCAGTTGGTTAAGTGACCGACTTGGTTTCTGCTGAGGTCATGGTCTCTGCTCAGGTCATGGTCTCTGGGCATGAGACTGCCTAGTGCTCAGCTCCATGATCCGTGTGGGGTCTGCTTGAGGTGTTCTGTTTCCCTCTCCCTCCTCTTTGGTTCCTCCTCCTGCTTGTGTGCACGAGTGTGCACATACTCTCTCTCTCAAATAAATAAATAAAGTATTAAAAAAAGAAAAAGAACCCAGCTAAGGAGACCCATAGACACAATGTGGAATGTGCCAGTGTATGCTTCTATTTACTCTAATGTGCAGTGAGTGATAAACCATAATAACAACAACAATAATAAAATCAGTTTTGAAAAAGAACAAAAGGAAGTATGGACAGTCCCAGTATTGGCTAGGTTGGAAAATAACACTGTTCTTATTAGACACTCCAGGCTGCAAGAAATTTTCAAAGTAAGAAATAGTGTCTCTATAAAGATCAATAATGAAGGTGTGGCTATGAGAAGTTTTAGTCGAGACCTCAGAAGGATTTAAGGTGGTGCCCAGGAGACATTCTCAACTGGATGAAAGCGTTCTGAGAACATCAAGGATGTTGTGCCATCTCACAGAGACACATCAACCAAAGTAGAGAGATGCCAATTTCCAAAAGAACTCTTAGTCTAAGTTTGGCCTAATGAAATGACGTATAACCTGATACACAGAATGATCTTAGTGTTCATACAAGAGTTTTACAAATTGGACTACAAGAGAACAAGTAATTTCCCAAATGAAAAAGAAGACTTCAAGTTTTTAGGCCTCTATGAACTGGAAACAGACTGAAAAGATTAATTAGTTTTAAAGAAATACAGACCATTTCTTATAAATATAAAGAAAAAAAAGTCTTGGAGTCCACAGCAAAGAACCACATGCTTTGTCAAGAGTTAAAAAACAAAACAAAACAAAAAACAAAAATGCACACACAGGCATTAAGGAACCATCCCAGAGGATAAGAACTTCATCCTCATTATGGAACATTCCCTCTCCTTAAAGGAGGGGGATCTGGCATCTTGTGTCTGTCAGGATTTCAGAACTGTCATGCCCCAGTTCACTGGCCTCTTGGAATGCAGTGCTGCCTGATGAGAATCCCTGCTGAAACCCCAGGAGTATACCAGTGCAAGGATCAGGAAAAAAAGACTCAGCTTATGCCCTTAGATCAACCTGTAGAGCCATGACTATGGCCATGTGAATGACCCCAGACTCAAAAAGAAGAAAAAAAGCAAAACAAAAGCTGAGCACAGCCTAAATTATAGGGCCATAGAATTGGGAACAAAAATCAAAACAAAACAAAAAATGACTCTTGTTTGAAGTCACTGTTTGAAATGGTCTATTATGCAGTTACTTACCCAAGATAATGTACAATTGTACTATTTCCTCCATAATTAAGTGTTTAAGCCCATAAGTCAGATGCCCAATGATTCACATTTACATTACTCCTTCCTTATATTGTATTCTTCTTTGTTCTTATCAATAGCCCTCCAAAATTTAACAGTTACTTAATATTTCAAGTAATCCTTCATGCTCATTGTTATACTTGAGTATTTCCTATATTTTCTTATCCAATCATTGAAAGACTATTCTTCTGAATGTAGTTAAATGTCACATCATCTACAAGTCTTTCCCGACTTTGTAACCTACCCCCATATTGAAATGTATCCAACACATCGGTAATCATCTCTGCCTGTCTGGTAACTTTTCACAAGAACAGCCAGTTTGTTGAACTCCTAACCTTTGAATTAGTGTCAATAAAATATCTCTACTTAAACAGTAGGCTAAAGGAATTATTTTGAGTGAAACCTTCTACATTTCTTGGTAACATAATTATACTCACTTATAATATCTTTTTACCACATGCAGGTAGAATAAAATTCCTTCTCCCTTTCCATCATGCAATTAGCACTATGTTTGATTCAACTTTGATAATAACAAAAAAGTCATATTTCTAGATTTCAAATTCTCAGTCTTTTCCATGCCACATATTGAGAAAATTTTTATAAGTCATTGGTTCTCTTATCTGGTTTTATGTTGATGATACTTAAGCACTGAAGAAACAGGGATGCCCCAGTTTTAGAATCTCTACTGTATAAAATTAATATCTACTGCAGTCTATTGCCTTCTAGAAAGAAAAACTCCCTTTTATAAGAACAATAAGTAACTTGCAAGCTGGTAAAAGCCATTTTTTTCAACTAACTAAATCATGACAATGGAAATAAATTCTTACATGGTTGGTGAAGTATATTGTTTATAGTAAGACAGATGCTTTCTCAAGCTTATTAAAAAAAAGAGAGGCAGTCTTTTCTTTGTTGTTCCTATTGATGGGTTTATCCAACCATAAAAGATGCATTTCCTTGTATTTACCATTTCATTCTGCTGATTATTACCAACACAGTGAACTGGTAAATGCAAACTCTAATTTGAATATTTTTGAGAGCAAATTAAAAAGAAAGTTTGATAGGTTTTCTTTAAGGTCATTAAAATAAAATTCAAAGTACAGCTTGTAAAAATACTTCATTAAACAAAAAAGAGATAAAAATATCATATACAAATAGGCATTGAAAAAGGAAGTTTATGAAACTACATTACACAAAAGTAAATAAAATAACTCTGTAGATTTTCAATCTCAGGATAGCCAGAAGACAGCTATAGAAATATTGGGGTCTGTTAATAATAGATTTAGAATATGGCTTCTACCAAGAGCTATTTTTATAATAATGTCTTTAAACAGTTGTAATCAGCTACCAAGTATTTTTAAAATTATTCTTCAATTGTAAAACAGAAACATCTAAGGAAAAAAAATCAGCAGGAAATTCAAATATCAATTATAATTTCTTTTTTTTCTGCTAAAAACCTTTATAAATATGTCCCTTTTATGATTGGAATTCTCTCTCACGGGTATTCAGATAAAATACTACATTTCGATTAGAATCATCAGGAACATTCTTAGGAAAATCATCAATATTTCTCTATGACCCCCAAGTAACATTTTTAACAAGAAAACTTTACCCATAGTGATGAATGTATGGTTGGGGAGAAAGTCCACAGATAATTTGGTTATGGAAACCAGCCTTATCCATTCAAAATAATTTGTGTAACAACTATGTACAAATTATACACTAGATGAACAGAATTTGCACTTTGCCTTTAAACACAGGGTTAGTGCTTAATGGTTAAAATGCAAATAATGGCTTTTTCACAAAGTGGAAAGATATGATATCACTAATTTGTACTGGTATACACATGTTCCATCGTCAGTTCACTCTTCTTAGGCAAACCAAGTTAGTACTTAGAAAATTGTTGAGCCTGATTCTATGAAGTAAACTGATATGTGTACTTTAGGTAAACCTGGAGAATTAATATTTGCAAATCCTACATATCATTTTTCTAGATATTTTAATATTCCTGACAGCCAGAAATACTGTTTCTCTCTTAGATGATTCTGAATATTTAACATTTGTGAATAAAAAACACTTTTTGTTTATGAATGTCCATTGCCAGGAATTAAAGACAGTTTATAAATAATAAAGTAGTAATTGCAATATATAAGCAAAATATAATAGTCTATTTTGAAGAATTTGCTACCAATAATGACAAAATGTAGTATTCACAGGGACATTTTATTTAAAAGTGAGATACAATAATCATTTCATCAACACCCCATGATCAAATGCTCTGCCTGAAAAAGACCTGTGTACAGAATGACTGTATGTCTACTAGAGTTTCCCTCGGAAGAATTACTAGGAAATAAGATGCTGCTCAAAATAAATCATTTTATTCAATTTTATTTTTTTAAGTAGGCTTCACACCCAGTGTGGGGCTTGACCTCATGACCCTGAGGTCAAGACCTGAGCTGAGATCAAGAGTCAAACGCTTAACTGACTGACCCACCCAGGTGCCCCTCAGAATAAATCATTTTAGAGTTAAAGGTATTCAAGCTCTAAAAATGAATGTGGCCCTGAAAGAATTAAGGGGAGGAGGGTCATAGAATCTCATAGGGGAAGGAAGTGAGGCAACTTCAAAAGGAGGTCTGAGTTACTATGTGTCCACTCTATTCTCCTAAACACATCCTAAGTCTATCCTGCTCTCTCCACTCTATTCTTCTACTCACATGTCAAAATCTCACTTTATTTTTCATCTCCCTTCTCCTTGCACCCACTCCAAGTCCTCTAGAAGTAATAGCTGGAGGAAAACCACATCTGGGAAAATAAAAATGAGTAATGAGTATGAAAATGATGTTTGACTTCATTAGCAAACTTAGTAAGTGAATTAAAAGAAAATATATTCAGATAATTTTTAAACGGAAGTAAGATTATATAAGGCATTCCAAAAGATTGCATTTTTAGTTTTAGAAAAACAATGTTGGGGGCATCACATTGCCTGATTTCATGCTATATTACAAAGCTGTCATCACCAAGATAGCATGGTACTGGCACAAAAACCAATGGAACACATAGACCAATGGAACAGAATAGAGAGCCCAGATATGGACCCTCAACTCTATGGTCAAATAGTCTTCATCAAATTTATTAATGGGGAAAATTACCACATGGAAAACATACTTGCATCTAAATGTTTTAAAAGTCACTGTATTAAAATGACAAGCAAATGAAAACAAAATAAAAAACCAAAAAAAAAACAAACCCAAAGTTAACAGGAAAACATTAAAACATAACGGATAAATTTCTGTGGTGGTGTCACTGGTGCTTGCATATGTCCAAACTTATCAAATTGTATACATTGAAGATGTGTAATTATTTGTAAATCAGTTATAGCTCAGTCAAGTTTTTTTCTAAAGCCCTGTATACAAGAATAACTATAATAACATTATAAAAACATCAGTGAACTGAAACTAGTCTACCATGTGGTTGAAAATTTTTGTATGATTGGATAAACTAGTTGTTTATACACAACTAATTCCCAAAATTATTTTGTGTCAAGGAATAGTTAAAAGCAGGGATCACAACTTGTGTTATGCTAACAAAGACTAAAATTTTAAAATTCTAAATTCTAAATAAGAAAGGGATCACAAAACTCTTCAGTGTTCTAAAAAATGAGTCTTATCTATTCACGAACCTATTGCTTCTATATCTCAAACGTCATCTATTACTCAGGATGTACTACTGAATTCAGCCCAGGGATTCAAAACAAGCAAGGAACCCTAGCAGACCTTGTACTCCATTTCCTCATGTAATAGAAACCTCCCAACTACAGATTAAGTAATTTTTTTAAGGTTTGCTCAGTATTGAGTGTGCATAGAATTTACAGATGATTACCGTTCAGCAGTTGACCCAAGAAAAATTTATCATTTTCAAAAAATATTTTGTGCAAAGAAGCCATACAGATGACCAAGAGAGACATGGAAAAATGCACAACATCATTCATCATCAGTTAAATACAAATCAAAACTACAATGAAATATCCCCTCACACCTATTAGAATCACCAAAATAAAAAGCACAAGAAACAAGAAATGTTGGCAAAGGTGTGGGGAAAAAAGGAGCCCTTTTACACTGTTGGTGGGAATGCAAACAGGTGCATTCACTCTGGAAAACAGTATGGAGATTCCTCAAAAATTAAAAACAGAACTACCATGTGATCCAGTAATTGAACTACTGGGTATTTACCCAAAGAATACAAAAACACTAATTAAAAATCACTCTGATGTTTACAGCAACATTATGGAAGCAGCCCAAGTGTCCATCAATAGATGAATGGATAAAGATGTTGTCTGTTCATACAATGGAGTATTACTCAGCCATAAAAAAGAATGAAATCTTGCCACTTGCAATGACATAAATGGAGCTAGAGAGTACAATATTAAGTGAAATAAGCCAGAGAAAGACAAATACTGTATGATTTCACTCATGTATGGAATTTAAGAAACAAAACAAAGCAAATAAGCAAAGGAGAAAAAGAGAGAGAATGACAAACCAAGAAACAGACTCTTAACAATAAAGAACAAACTGAAGGTGGCCAGAGGGAAGTGGGTGGGGAGATGAGTAAAATAAGGGGAAAAAAAAAAAAAGAAGGAAAAGATATTTTGTGAGTTTTCCTAAAATGCAGGGGGAAGAAAACATACAAACAAACCAAAACACAACCCAAGTAAAACCACTACTGCCACTACCACAAGAAACCTCGCTAGATGCATCTTCTCAAAGCTCTAAAAATATTATTCTAGAGCTATGTGTTAACAGTCCATTAGGAAATGTAATGTGACATATCTACGAGCAGCAATGTTATTAAGAAATTGTCGGCTAATGGGGCACCTGGGTGGTTCAGTCTGTTAATGTCTGCCTTCGGCTCAGGTCTGATCCCCCGGTCCTGGTTCGAGCCCCACATCAGGCTGCTCTCCTCAGTGCTTCTCCCTCTCCCTCTGTGTGCTGCTCCCCCTACTTGTGCTTTCTCTCTGTCAGATAAATAAATAAAACCTTTAAAAATTTTTTTTAAATTAAAAAAATAAGAGGGAAATTATCAGGTTGAAGAGTCACAGAGCCATCAGAAAAGACTGTGGCATTAAATGGAGCAGGTAGTTTCTAAAGACCTTTTTTTTGTGTCATTATTAAACTTGTAGTGCCTGGATCACATGCAAGTTCTGGGCTTTTGTAGGAGAATAGAGGGGAACATTTGGAAGCTTAGAACAATTATAATCTACAGGGAATAAACACATTTTAATATTGTAACAACTCATACAAGGTATTGGAGGGTAATGGGTAAGTATCAGTCTTGTAAATGACAGCACATTCTTGGTCTTCATAAATGCATTCTCCTTCTAGGCCAAACATTGCATGAGTGTTGCCAATGCAACAATGAATAAAACATTGGCAGGTGTTAAGAGAACAAGCAACCTTCTGGAAGAAATTAACATGTTAGAATGATAAAGTCTGTGACAGAAGTCTCTAATTTATTGCTTAAATGTATATACAGAGGAATAACTAATCCCTCAGGAAAAGTTTAAAAAGTGGTGCTGTGGAAATGGACTTTTGAAATTGGTCTCAAAGAATGTGTATGAGTTGACTAGATGGAGTAAGAAAATAAAATCTTTTGCAAATAGTAAATTTTGAAAGGAAAAGTTTATTTGTTGGAAGTGTTACCCTACTGAATGGGCATCAGTAACAGTAGTTATTGAATTCATGTATTGAGTATTTGGGTTTGGAGTGGCGTGGTCACTTTTGAGGGCATTACTTTTCCACGCATGTTTGATCTATACCTCCCCTTGGTTTGGCCTTTTTTTTGTTTTGTTTTTAAGCTTATGTGGTAAAATAATATACCTTTGCCTAAAGTTACTGACAAAGAACTCACCTAAAGTAAATAATAATATATTGTCAGAAATTGTGTGGATGAACCACACTGTTGTTAAATAATTATGTAAATATATACATCTTGCTAACCTAAAGTTTACAATATTTTGTTGGATGGAAAAAAATGTTATGAATTGGTATTTATTACATGATCCCATTTCTAAACAATACAGACAAAAACTCTAAGTAAAACAAAACAAAACAAAAAAACCCTAAACATTTATATGTTTATATATAAAAATATTAGGATGAATATATTACACGGGGTTATTTTCTAGTTCCCACATGATGGGATGCCTTTTACCTTTTTATTAAATGCACTTTTTGGTTATTCTACAAGAAAACATGAACTGTTTACTAAATATATACATAAATTTTAAGAAAGGACTACACTGCCTTTACATATCAGCAAATAAGAAGTGTAGGGAAGTAATAATTGAAACAGGACTTGAGGTAGAGGAGCATGTAATTTTGAGAAAGAAAATTAACATAAGGAAATGATGACTGTTAGATCATTCTACAGCATTGATTTGGATTCTTGAGATGGGTTTAGAGATCTCTTTATGAAAATTTAATGGCTTTATTACATTATGCCAAGTAGCTTTCTCACAAGTTCTTCTATTTTTACTATCCAAATTAACTCCATGCCATCAAAAATATTATTTAAATTTCCTGTGACCCACTTTCCTCAGGTTTCAAATGTGAATAAAATATCAAAACCTCTTCATAGGTTTGCAGTGAAGGTAGAATGTAATATAGTTATAAACGATATAGAATCTTTGTGGTATGTAGCTACTTCTCTCTCAAAATGCACTGCTTTCCTGGTAACAAAGTGTCCTGGAGAAAATAAGCACTCAGTAATATCTTTTCTGTGCTATTACAATCTTGAAGAATGCTAGGGTCTCTCAGTAACTTTATCAACATTCTTCCTCACTAGTGAGACAATTTCTTCACCAGTTGTTGCGTTAATACAAGTGAATAGCCCTAGCTCTGAACGTGCTTTATGAGCAATTAAAGCCCTTGGTTTCATTTGCTTGGTAATCATTACAGGCACAAATCAGGCAGAAAACATAAATATTTTGCAGGTTTGGATATCCATGTCACAAAATAGGGACAATGAGAGAACTGAGTCTAAGTTTGAAACTTCTAATTGAAACAAAAAACAAGAAAAAAAAAGGTTCATTGTAAACTCAGATCTGAAAATTGGAAGTAATGTCTCAGTGTTCAGAACACCTAGGAATGCCACTTAACCAAAGACTAAGGGATGTGCATTGATTTCTAAAAAGGAAGCCTCTATTTTACTATGTTTTAAGATGAGCACATAAAAATGAGTCTTTAAGATCTGCAGTGATTAGAACTACCAAGTACACCTCTATCAGTGGATATCAGTAACTGCAGAGGACCAAAACGTTCTGTCAATATTATCTCTTTAACATTTCTCAGTCTGTCTTCTGCGATCGCCTTATTCTAAGCTATGACAATCTCTCACCTGGGCAAATACAATAGACTCCTTTCTGACTTCTCTCATTCCGTTTTTATCCAACCTCAATGCATTTTCTTTCTATTGCACTCTGTATCCTAAAACATACCATTTGTTACCATATTGTTATCCTCTTTAAATCTCTCTAGTAGATTCCTGTAGCTTCAAAGATTCAAGTCTACAAAGCCTGCAGTATCTGTAGTTTTCTTAGGACTCCAGCCCCATTCTGGCCTCTCTGCGATTTCTACAAACCCGCTGTTTCAGCCTCTCCAAGCTTTTATTCACCTTCTGTGTGCTCCATATTTGCTCTTCCCTTAGAGTCTTAATATACCCTGTTCCTGTTTCTAAAACTAATCCTGCTCCTTAGCTATCTCTGATTAATGATACTCTCTAAATTCTGATTCTAAAGAGCACTTTCTAAGGCCAGGCTCCTCCAATGACCCCTAATTCCCACCACCATGTTGAATACCCTACTATCTACCAGTGCTCTGGAGAGCCCACAAAGTCCTCAAAGATTTAGATGTAGATTAGGTAGTGGGAAGTGTTGCTTGATGCTCCACACACACACACACAAAAAAAACGGCTATTGCTTACCTTTTAATTTACATTAAGTGGACACCACTTATTCCAAAACAAAACAGATGGGAAAAGGTTGGGATGCACGGGCTTGAGACCTTTTAGCCAATGTCTGTCAAAGAGTGCTTGGTTCTAGAAACATAAAACTTTTAGCCAAAGTTGTTTTCTTCTAATTGATGTTATTTTACATGCAGACATTTGAAATGCAAAATGAAAAAGGGCTGATTAGTACAGACACAGTTCAATCACATGAATTCAATATTTTTCTATCTTGATATTTTTTGGGATAAAAACTGAGAATATGGACAAGAGAATTGGGTAAAAAAGGTAACTGCAGCTGAAATACTAACTACTAACTATGTTAGTATTGCTGAATCATGTTATATTAAAAAGTGAGGCACTTTTTAAAAAAAAGATTTTATGTATTCATTTCTTTGTGTATTTACTTATTTAAAGAGAGTGCTTGAGCAGGCGGTGGGGAAGGGCAGAGGGGGCAGGACAGAGAATCCATAAGCAGACTCCCCCAGGCTTCCCGCTACGTGCAGAGCCCAACTTGAGACTCAGTTCAGCAATCCTGAGGTCATGACCTGAGCTCAATACTTCTGTGAGAGGCATTTGCTGTGATTTATCTTATTTATTTATTTTTTTTATTTTTCTTAACCCCAAAGTTGACAAAATTAACTCTGAAAAAAGTTGGGGTGTGTTGAAATTGGAGAAAAAGTATCAGGGCTACATGGAAAATAATTCTGTTTCCATTTTCTATACCAAGTTAAGTCAGCACTCCCAGAAAATTACATCAGATCTTAATATATCAACTATGTTTTGCTATTTGTGAAATTGAGAAGGCTATCTAAAAATTCAGTGACATAACTGGAAGTTCATGAGTCAATTTCATAGTTGACTGAAAACTGTAATGACTCCTCTAAAATCTTTGCTAACAGAAACATTTGATAATTATTGGTTTCAACAAAGTATTTGATTATTAAAATTAGCATTAGCCCCACAACTTTTTCCTCTGAACAAAAACCAACTTTTGTGTAAAACAGAAACCATATGTGTTTCTATCACAAAATTCCCAAATATTTTAGACAATTCCTGGTTACATGAAACTAAGACACTTAAATCAACAGGATTTTAAAAATTATTAAAATCAATAATTCATAACAGAATCTTTCAGGGATAAAATATCTTGCGTATGTATGTTAATTATAAAATACTTTTATTTCTGCTCACATTCTATCCAAATATTTTCATTAAACATTGTAAAGGGAGGGGCCCCTGGGTGGCTCAGATGTGAAGCAGCTGCCTTCGGCTCAGGTCATGATCCCAGGGCCCTCGGATTGAGCCCTGCATTGGGCTCCCTGCTTGGCGGAGAGACTGCTTCTCCCTCTCCCACTCCCCCTGCTTCTGTTCCCTCTCTCACTGTGTCTTTCTCTGTCAAATAAATAATAAAATCTTAAAAAAAAAAAATTGTAAAGGGAGTTGAAGCCTTGGAATACAACATTTTAAAATAGGACATAAAAACTGAAATTAGAGTTCTGCCGTTTTCTTCCTTATCTGTTACTATTCTAATTGGAGAAAAAAATACTTAAGAGATTTGCACTTTAATCTGTTTTAGTGAAGGGTACATTTACCATAGAATTAGGGGTTAAAATAAATGAGGCCAGAGCCAGGGGGAAGTTAGAAAGACATTTTTACTATTTGCAAATAAGATAACCTACAAGAATGCTTTGTCAAACCGCTAAACAAGCAAGAATTTTTATCATCTTGTTATATAATCTACTGATTAAAAAAACTTCACCTAGGCAATCATTTGTATCTAGCCTTGGGCAAGATTTTTCCATACATTTCAAGTTGTACTTTCAACTTCCTGCCAAAGACAGGTAGAGCACATTAAGCCTTGTCTATGCCTTTTTGTTTATGAAATAACTTACCACTGAGTCTTCCTTGAATATTTATTGGAGTATTGTGCGGTTTCAAGAGGCAAATGAGTGATTTGCTGAGCAGGAAAGGAGGCCACTAATCAATAAGATATTCTTTGTTCCTGATTTAAATTCATTCTAGAAATTTTAACAAAGCCCAGCAATCATAACATTCGTAAAATTATTTTATTGCTAAGCAGCTAAAATTTCTGACTTTTGCTTATTGCCTATTTACAGTTAATATTAAAGACACAAATAACAACAGAATACTACACAATTTTTTTTAAAGACTTTCATTTTATTTATTTGACAGAGAGAGACAGATCACAAGTAGGCAGAGAGGCAGGCAGAGAGAGAGGAGGAAGCAGGCTCCCCACTGAGCAGAGAGCCCGATGCTGGACTCAATCCCAGGACCCCGAGATCATGACCTGAGCCGAAGGCAGAGGCTTTAACCCATTAAGCCACCCAGGCGCCCCAGAAAACTGCACAATTAAGGCATCATTTTTTTTTAATTCTTAGAAAGGGAAATAATGACAATTTAGATGGGTTGTAAGGAGGTCTTGATGCTTGTTTGAGGTTACAACAGAGACAGAACAATACCCAAAGAAGAGAAGTACATCTGGAATCTAAGGGTATTATCCTGAGTATTTAAACCATTATCCCCATCTGCCAACTCATATTTAGTCACAACTACTTATGTGCATATTTGTGTAAGAAATCTGCCCCTACCCTAATTTATTCATTAAGCAGATAAAATTAAGCTCTTCCTATATTCTAGGCTCTATGCAGTCATAAAAATAGTGAGAAATAACTTATGCTCCGAAGAGTTCATAGCACAAAGAGGAGAGAGACATGTAAACAGTCATTTTAATGAAATGTTGAGTGCTACAGTGGACATGATTCCTGATAATACAGAGATAGAAAGAAGGGTTTTGAAATTTATTGATGGAAGAGAGTCACAAGATGTTGAGTTTTACAAGAAATGTGTTAACAGGTGTCCTTCAGTGAGAAGAAATGCAACGTTATTCTAAATTAAACATTTTTGGAGAAAAGACCACTTGTGGGTGTCAGGTCAGAAAATGCTTCTGTGGAGATAGAATCCTGTTCAATTTTGTGAGTAGATACATAAGCAATTAGATACATAAGCAAGTTAAGTTCATTAGAGTTTTGGACTGTTATGTGACAAATATATTCAAAATATGGAGATAGATTACAAAGAAAAAGGTAGTCAAAATAATGCAAAAAGTAATATATATTACGTAGTATTCATTACTCTGCATATATACATATGTATGTGTGTATGTATGTATATATAATAAACACTATTGAATTTTCAGTAAGCAATCTTAAAGCAAATACATTTAGAGGACGCAATTTCCATGAAAGGAGTTTAAAAAAATATGCTGAAGCACGGACAGCAGCGATCACGTAGAAAAAAACATCCACAAGTGTTTAATTTTTTTTTCTGTCACTATACCTCTGGAACAAATTCTGTGTTCTGTCCTTTTGATTTATTTCTTTGACTAGTAAGAAATTGGATAATCAGAAGCTGATACACTTTCTAGATCAAAAAATTTATCACACTCATAATAATCGTTGTAAAATAGAGAGTTTCAAAGGCTGCTTATATAAAATCTATATTGGGAAACAAGATTTGTGGAAAATAATACATTAGTTTTTGTAGTGACTTTCAGAGTCAGAACTTATAGATTTGCAAATAAACTGATATTTTTCTTGCCAACAGCAATTGAAAATGGCAATATTGATTCATAGGCTAGGCAACTATATACATATTTGAAAAGTAGTTGTAAGAAGTTGCACTATTGCCACTTCATGGACTATGCGCAAAACACAGGTTCAGAAAACAAAATTGTTGCAAAGATGTCTACAATGTTCTGTTGATATGTCTGTAATTAATGATAGATGTTGTAGCTAAATTAATGAACTGCTGTGGTAAACATGTACTAGGGAATATTTGACGCTTCATGATACCACTGTTAACCTAACACCATTTATTAGATTACTTTTTAAACAATAAGCACAAATAGTTGTTATATACAGTTATATCATGAGTCATCAAATATCATTTTGTTTATATGGTTAGTCATGTTCACATATTTTATAATTTATTATGTTTTCTATGTTAATGTTCTTGAGAAAAATTCTATATATTACCTCAGAAATAAAATAATTAATGGATTTACCAATAGAGAATTTAGAGAAATTTAACTATGGCCTTTATAAATAAGAATTAAAGAAAATGTATTCTATTCTTGCTTTTTAAGGTTATACGATGGATCACACATTATTCACTTAATGATTTTTATTTATTTTTTAATTTGCTGCTACCATTATGAAGAAAGAATGAGGCTATTAGTTAAAAACAAACAAACAAAAATCGGGATCATCAGGTTAGCTTTAACTCCTGGAGTCATATGACATTCGTATTCTTTAGACTACCTGGTTCCAAACTCAGCTCTCCCTATATGGTAGGGATGATGAGTCCTTGTCCTCTCACAGTTAATGGGTAGAAAAAAATTTTAACTAATTATTTTGACTTTTTGCTCTGAATTATGGAAAAAATTAAGTTAAATCATTTTAATACAATCAATATTTTTGATAAATTATACATAATTAATGTGTCATAATTTTGTTTTACATGTAAAAATTATACAATCTAAAAATTGTCTGTATTTTACTTAATTACTATTCTAATTTGTCGATTACTGAAGCAAACATTTATAAAAGCATTAAATATGTAGCAACATTTTAAAAATTCTAAAACTAGACAAAATAGAAGAAACGGTGACATTTAGCAACAAGATAAGCAACATTATGATCACTGAAAGAAATCAAAAGTGAGTCCTGTTACTGTCCATTTCCCCAACTTTTTGAGTAAAGGTTGTTTTGTACATGTGTGTTTATATATGTATAAAATATTTATAGATAGCAACTACTGAAGAAGTTGGAAAATACAACACTCGAAATGAAAAACTAGGTGCGATTAACAATATTTAAAACATTAGACAATAAAATATCAGTGACCTTGATCACATAGCAATAGAATCTATCAAAAATGAAACAAAGAGAGAAACATTATTGAAATTAATAAAAAAGTTTTCAGATACATCTCAGAAAATAACAATTGGTTTATTACGAATAAAATTGGAATCCTAAAAGGAATACCATCCAAAAATATGTCTCTAAAAATGGTTAAAATATTCCAAATTTGGTGAAAACAAAAGCCCATATACCCAAGAAGTTCAACAAATTCTCAACCACACTAACAGTTATACATATACTCATATGCATACCTAAACCATATCAAGAAATATCACAAAGAAACCACTAAATACCAGTGATAAACAGGAAATTCTAGGGGCACCTGGGTGGCTCAGTTGGTTAAGCAGCTGCCTTCAGCTCAGGTCATGATCCCAGAGTCCTGGGATCAAGTCCCGCATCTGGGTCCTTGCTGGACGGGGAGCCTGCTTCTCCCTCTACCTCTGCCTGCCACTCTGACTGCTTGTGCACGCATGATCTCTCTCTCTCTCTCTCCCCCACGCTATGTCTCTGACAAATAAAAAAAATCTTAAAAAAAAAAAAAAAGAGGAAATTCTATGTTCAGTGTGAAGAGAATGGTTTTCACATACACAGAAAGAGGATAAGGTTTAGGATAGACTTCTTATCTGAAACATGCAAGCCAGAAGAAAATGGACTAATATCTTCAAAAAAGATAATAAATAAACAAACAAGCAAACAAAATAAAAGTAAAACCTGCTAACAAAAACTATATACCAGTGAAAATATCCAGGTAAAGTGAAAAATTTCTTCAGACAGACAATGGTCAAGTAAACATGTCACCAACAGATTTGCAATACTAGCAAAATGAAAATGATACCAGATATATACCTGGAGCTAGAAAAATGAATGAATAAAGCCAGAGATGGCAAATTTGTGGTCAAATATTAAAGATGTTATTATGATTTTTATTTTTAAAATATAATTATTTTATTTAAAATATAATTTTATTTTAAAATTTTAAAATAAAATTATTTTATTTAAAACAAAATAGTAGCAATATATTTGGGGATTTATAATCCATGTAGAAGTAATATGTATGAAGGCAATAGTACAAAGGCCTGGATAGGGGAAGGAAAAGTAAAGGGAAATTCATGGCTATAAAATGTTTATGTTAGAGAAAACTAAACATTTAATATTAATGATGTCAAAATTCTACCTTAGGAAGACTGAAAAGAAGAGCAAATTAAAAGGATAAAAGGACAAAAAGAATGAGAATAAAGAGTAGAAATCAAAGAAATTGGAAATCAGAATAAAAAGAAAAATCGATTTAAATTAAGGTCAAGTGTTTTTTTTAAGTAAAATACTAAAACTGATAGATTTCTACCCTAACATAAAAAGAAGAGAGGAGTTAAAGGTCACAAGTACTGCAATATTAGTAATTAAATACTTAGAATGAAAAGGAGATTTTAAAAATTTAATTTGGAGAAAGAGAAAGCATGCATGAGCAGGGGGCAGGAAGAGAGGGCGAGGAATAAGCAGACTCTGTGCTGTGCACGGAGCCTGATGTGCGGCTGGATCCCACCACCTGGAGGTCATGACCTGAGCCAAAATCGAGAGACTTCAGGGACTTAACTGACTGAACTACGCAGGTACCCCTAAAAAGGAGATTTTAAAAGGCAATAAAGACAGGATGTGAGACATATTCTGTGCATAAATTCAACAACTTAAATAAAATGGACAAATGCCTTCCTAAAACATATAATTCATAGTGACAAATATACAGAAAAAAACAATACCATCGTATCTATTAAAGGCATTAAATTTACAGGTCAGATTTCTTCTCTACACATTTTAGACTCAGATGATTTCATGAATTCCATCAAACATTGAGGAAAAAAATAAAAATCCTGGGATCTTTCAGATCCACAGGATGTTTCAGAAAAATAAAAATGATCAAATATTTCCTAACTTACTTTATCATGTAAACGTTGCTCCACTACCAAAACAAAACAACATCACAAACTACTGAACACTAACCCTGATAAAACCAAACGCAAAACTGTTAAAATGATATTAGCAAATCAAATGAAAATGCATAAGATGGATAATCAAGTGGGAATTATTCCAGGAATTCAACACAGATTTAACATTTGAAAAGTTGACAAATGTAATCGTATCTATGTTAATAGAATGAAGGAGAAAACTGTAAGATCATCTCCAAAGACAAAGAAAGATAATTTGACACAACTGAAACCTGTTGTCATAAGAAAAAAAAACAAAAACAAAAACAAAAACACAACCCTCGTTGTGTAGTAGAAACAGAAGAGTACCTCCCAAACCCAGTGAAAGGTGTGTATGGACAAATTATAGGTAACATCATACTTAATGGTGAAAGATTGCATGCTCTCCGCTAAGACAAGGAAATGGCAAGGATGTCCACTCTTATTATTTCTGTTCAAAATTGTACTCGAGGTGCTTACCAGTAGGAAGTCAGTCAGTCAATCAATCAATAAATGGCATGAAGATGTAAAGGAAGAGATAAAAATACTGCTATTGCAGATTAAATGATCTGGTAAATAGAGAATCCTAAGGTACATTTTACTAGACAGTAGAACTACTAAATCTTTAGGAAGACCATAGGATATAAAGCAAATGTATAAAAATCTCTTGTTTTTCTAAATAGCAATAACAATCTTAAAATATTCTAATGGAAACCTTGACACCAAAGACAATGCAAATAGTCAGCCTAGACAGTACAGATATGAATAAATACTTTCTTTCTTCAGTACACTTGCTTTCTTTGGTAAACACAGGCATAAGATAAATAAGTATGATGTAAATATATTAGAATGATGTCATTGCCTCTAATAATTACTGAAACAGCAGGGGAAAAACACTTATGTCTTACACACGTAATACTCAACATTTGTGACTTTCATTGATCTTTTGATGTTGAAATTCAATTTTTGTATCAGTTTTTTAAATTTTTTAAAAATATTTTATTTATTTATTTGACAGAGAGAGAGAGATCACAAGTAGGCAGAGAGGCAGGCAGAGAGAGAGGAGGAGGCAGGTTCCCTGCTGAGCAAGGAGCCTGATGCAGGCCTCGATCCCAGGACCCTGATATCATGACCTGAGCTGAAGACAGAGGCTTTAATCCACTGAGCCACCCAGGCGCCCCATATCAGTTTTTTAAAGCTTCACATTCCTTTTATTCAGCTGATAAATACAGTAAAGGAGAGCATACAACGTGATACGCTTTCTAAAATTTCATGGCAAGTGACACAAGTGACATAGATCAACTCAATTTTCTTTCCATTGGTGAAACCTAGTCACATGGTCCCATCTGCAAGGGAAAGTGTTTAGGGAATATAGTGTCTGTAAAAGCAGTCTATTTCTGTAAAAAATTCCACACAATAGCAGAGGCAAGGAAACATGTGTCCCACAGTCAGATAGTGGGAAATAGTCATGGCTCACACTCAGTGTTATTTTGGGTTTTGAAATCTCATTCCAGCTGTCTTCATAGTGTTGGTAAAACCTGTCTGGTACTCCATAGGCAAGAAGGACTATGTTCATAAAGGCCCCTTGTTCCAGGGCTTTCTACACTAGATGTTAGGGACAACTTAACAGGTGATTGAAACTGAAGCAGATTCTATGTCCATAATTTGATTAACTTTTGATGGCTTAAGAGAAGACAGAAGAGAATGGATCATGGTTGCTTAAAAGAAATCGAATGATAACCTGTTTACGTGTTGAAACTCTTTCAGGCTCAAAAGTCTGTTTTTTCTGTTTTATGTCTATTTATTTGTCTTTATCTGAAGTTCATCAGCTATAAACACAGAGTGACTTGTAAAATAAAAATGTCTTTTATATTTGAAAAAAGTATAAAATTCTCAGACAACTGACCATGATAGTTAATCTTATGCATACTGTGGCTAGGTTAGGAAATGCCCAAATAGCTGGTAAAATTTAATTTCTCATTGCATCCAAAAGGGTATTTCTAGAAGTGATTAGCATTTGAATTGGTGATCTGAGTCCAGAAGACCCATCCTCTCTATTGGTTGTGGGTGGGCATCCTCCCTTCCACTGAAGGCCCGGATACAACAAAAGGACAGTGGAAATGCACATTTGCTCTCTGCTTGAGCTGAGACAACCATCTCCTGACTTAACCATTGGTTCTCCCAGTTCCTTGAATTCAGAATGAGACTTACACCATAGGCTCCCCTGGTTCTTAAGCATTTGTGTTGGACTGGAACTGTACCAACAGGTTTCCTTGGCCTCTACCCTACAGACAGCAGATCTTGGGATTTCTCAGCCTCCAAAATGATGTAAGCCAATTTCTCATTATCAATAACTTTCTATATATCTCTACATAAACAACTTCTTCTGCTTCTCAGAGAATACACACTGGGTTTTTTTCCTCTATTAAAGAATTTTAGGGGCACCTGGGTGGCTAAGTCAGTTAAGCATCTGCTTTTGGCTCAGATCATGATCCTGGAGTCCCAGAATCGAGCCCCATGTCAGGCTCCCCGTTCAGCGGAGAGACTGCTTCTCCCTCTGCCTTTTACCCTTCTCTTTGCTCTCTCTCTCTCTCTCGCTCTCTCTCAAATAAGTTAATAAAATCTTTAAAAAAATGTGTTATTGGAATGGAATAAAGAGATATACCAAAATAATGGTCTTTTTAACTATTTCAAAATTAGCTACAAAAATCAGAAAGCTGTAAAATTTATTACATTTTAAATTTAAAATCAATAGAAAACTATAATCGTTATGGGGGTAAGATGCAGGTATAATTACTTGTTGAAAAAACACGCTGATGATGTGTTACCTAATAAGTCCCAAAACATATTGTGATTCTGGGAAGAGGAAGAGCCAATGGGAGACAAAGAAGAAAACACAAAGACTAAAATGTGTGTATATATGTAGAAGTTCTTGTAATATTGAGAACAGGAATCGTATAAAAAACATGCAAAACAGTCTTAGTCTTTTTTATTTTTTTGACAAGGACAGAAATTCCAGAAAGGTAAAAATAGTCATTTTGCATTCTGCTAACTTTTGGGGACCAAAAACTGGGATTCCAAACATAGATATTTATTTCAACTATTTGATTATAAAATATGATAAACAAGTCCCCAAATATACAACTAAAAATAGTCAAAGTTTCATTCTGGACAAATAGGTCTGTTTACTATTAAGCATTTACTGTGTGTAAAGTAATATATATTTTGAAATTCATAAGTATGTTATATTGTTATACGTATAAATCTAAACTGTTACAGAAAATAAGAGTGACATAATTTATTAGAAATCTGTTCTAAAAATTCATGTTATTCTTAATAACCAAATAGATAACTTGCTGAGAATCATATGGTATAATCTTTACTATTTTAGAGAAATTGTGGCAAAGGGTCTCTTCTGGAAATTGAAGGCCTTTTTAATTGCTTTTCTTATTTCTGCAAGATTTTGAGGTCTGTGTATATGGAACATCATCATTAGTGTTTTGTACTATTTTTGTTCAATCTGGGCTACCATTCTAAACGAAATCAGTAAGGTAATGTGCAATGAAGATTGATCCTCTTTTATGAATCATTAATTGCCTCTTATTGCAGCTGCTTGTTGGATCCAAAGTTTCTTTCAACAGTTTTGTGGTCAAATAAAGTGTGAGATATACTTGTGGGGCTAGGTGGTGGCATTTAGCATTTCATTCTATGGTCACCATTTCTAAAGTACATCTGAGTAAATCTAACATCACTGATTCTCAACCAACAAATTGACTGTCTCTCTACTAATGTTTCTCTCAACTTTATAATGTACGTTAAGATTGACACTACTTCATTTTGTTTTAATTTATTTATGTATGTAATTGCAGGTTATGAGTCATCATCTACCCACTAATTTATCTTTTCCAGCTGACAACTTTCCCCCCCCGAAAAAGGAAAAAAAATACTTTGATTACATATGCTGAAAGACTTCAATAAATAAAATGTATATTTTCTTATATGCTAATTTCCAGTGAAGAAGAATCTTTAATTTTTAAGTTGATAATACAAAAAGTATTTTTTATGTATCAACTTTTAAAACAAGTTTGTTCAGTTTTTAATATTGTGAATACAGAGTGATCTTGGAAGTGAAATATAATTATTATTCTTCCCATTATTAATATAATAATATAATATCTAATATGTCATATATATTAGTTATAGCATATTAATATATTAATAATAACCTGATGCTAATATATTTCTTTCTGTATAAAAAGTAGGTTGATATATTGATCAGATAATATAAATTATATCATGAAAAACATGAAAGTAAAACAATGATGAGCACATAAAACTGTTCAAAACATGTATTATAAAAACATGGTGAGAAATGGTCCAAAGTTTTGTTTTTGCAAACTTTAACAGGGAAATCTTATTAGTTACACAGATTACTGCATTCATAAGATAAAGTCTTACTTAATCGAAAGAAGAGTATCTGTCATAGAAAAAAGAAAAAATTTCTTCTCACCTTTCCTCCACTAAAAGAGACTTTTCACAATATAAACAGTATTCTTAATAACATTAAAGAAGATAAAATATATTTCACAGAACTATGCCTAGAGGATACATTCCGATTGTTTTTAGATTTTTTTCTACAAAATGATAAAAATTCTAGCAGTCATAGTAGATGTAATTAAAAAATTTTTTCCTACATAATGAATGATATATATTAGGATACTGTTATTAGAAATTATTTTCATAAATACATATCCACATGACCCAAATGAATGACAAGAGAATAATTAACAAATGTATACTTTTCAAATATTTATTAGACATATATCTAACATCCCTAATATAAAAGTTCTGTTGACTATTTTCCAGTTGGGACTTCTAAAAAGGCTAAACAAATTGAGGAGTTTTAATACATAAACTTGATGAAGTTTGGACTTGAAAATACTATTTTCCTTGTTATTATGTAAGACTCTCAGAAAAGTCTTCAACTCTGGCCTCAGAACTTAACTACGCCATGTGGAATTGTTTCTCTTCACAGAAAGAATTGTGACTATTAGACCGTAACCATTTTTTCTCAAGATTTACTACATTCTGGTATCCCATTATAAAGCAGAGCACAGATCTATACTTTTAGAGGAGAAAAAAAAAAAAGATACATCTGCAAATCCCTGCTTAAACTCCCTTTGTTTGAAAAGAATTCATTTTTTTTCACAATTTGTATATGTTTTCTTCACTTAGAAATCAGAAACAAGCCAAAAATGACATCTTTCCTTTGTTTCTAAAGAATGTGAGAGAAATTTGTGAGTGGATTTTATAATTAGCCCATAACTTCTTTGGCAGAAAGTAATTAAGGGGATTATAAATATCACATAGTTCTCCCAATGAGGTGTTGACTTCAAACAAAATCCACCAGATATATTGTATTTAGCAACAAAATTCCAGGGTTCAGTATCATTGCATTGAACAGACGACCCTTCCTTTATTCGGAAGCCTGCATGATGTGTGAATAATATCTAGATAGCATTTGACATTGCATTTAACATATAAAGTTACTGAAGTGGTCTCTAGCTCAGCATGTCAAGAGATACCTAGCTCAATGCAATAAAAATAATCCAAATGAAATCTATCAACAGAGGGAAAGAATCTTTAATTCTGAAAGACCATAGAGTTAGTACAAAACTTTCTGTGTTAAATATTGGCATATTTTTGCTCAAGGTAGCTTTCAATAGTCTTTCAATTAGAATCACCACTATATATAACGTTATCATTCCTTCCACTACTTTAGCAAAAGAAAAAGAGAAAAAAATTCATCAATCAGGGATGATTAACAAGACATAGTGCATCATATCATGGGGTACCAGGCAACTCTGAAAAGGAAGGAGGGACATTTTTATATACCATCTATGAAGTTATATTCAAGATAATTATAATTAAAAAGGCATACAACGTATGTATAATATTCCACTACTTATCTAAGAATGGGGAACATATATGTACACATACAAATTTGTATATATAATAGATACATTGAATTCATATATAATTTGGGTGAACAAACTTTTTTAAAAAATGGTTACACATGAGGGAAGGAATTCAAGTGTACAGTTTGAGGTTACAAGGATAGAAACTGAACTTCCTTAGGCTAATCCTGTTCAGTACATTTGATTTCACCCAAATAAAACTTTTATAGTAAAAAGGCAAATATTATTATAAAATGTAATCATTACAAACATTTAAAAATTAACTAATTACTTTTAGCATATTGAGCACTTGCATAACATGTGATGTGGAAGTTTGTTCAAGAGAGGTTAACACACCGTAATTTGAGTGTAACTCTCTAGTATAACATAAAGGGGAAAATCGAAAAAAATATCTTCAACTACCATGATGACAGGATATCTCTCATTATTCTGAGATTGCATTGAGTTTATTGTGAATTAATGTAAGTAACTATGGTGATGCCACACCCAGCTGGGACTTTCTGTGTAAAAGGAATTGTAATATTTACAGGTGAAATGCCTGGATCCCTGAACGTAGGAAAATAAGCATATGGTGCGTGGAGACTTTCCTAAAGCAAACATATTTCCTTTCTTTCTTCTGAGAAGACTCATCTAACAGAATTGATCATCCCTGAGACCTAAATTGTATTCTCTAAATGTCATTGTCTCCTTCTGCACCATTCCCCCCAATCCCACACACACTCAGGAAAAAAAAAAATCAGGGTTCTTTAGATAAATCAGCTGATCTCATCTCTGGGGCTATGACGTAAGTATGGACTATCTTGCCAAGCTAGAATGCCAGTAAACTATTAAAGATCACGGTGCTCTTGCCTAAAGAACAGCAGAGACAGCAAGAGGAGTCCACCATTGGTAAAAGATGGGAAAAATTGAGCTTCAAAAATAATAATAACTATAATGAATTGAAACAGATCCAGTATTTTAAGTCCGTGAGTTTATAATTGCCACTTCTGTGGTTGCTAAGGAAGCAATTCAACATCTTGAAAACTAGTAAATAAAGAGAAACATCAAGCATCTATCCTGCATTTCTTAGGCAAACTCTACCTCACAGAATCTGTTCACTGGGGGCATTTCTTTTTGAAGAAATATTCCACCAAAAATTCAAAAAGGAATTACAGATGTTCACCATTTTAACCCCTACTGAAATAATGGATTTAGAGAACGCACATCAATTCAGGCAGCATCATAAGAGAAGAGATAACAATTTTACAGAAGTATGGAATACCAGCAAGGAAATATGCTTGCTCCAAAAATCAAACTTAAATCTAACCATGCCTCTGTATCTGACAACCAATTTTCAGGAAGTGCAGGGGCCAAAATAGCATGTCCAACAATAAAATGAGGATGCAATTGGCAAAATACAGATTGCAAACAAATCTATAGGATAGCCAACCTGATTTCTTCAACATAAAAATACATTTTAAGGGAAAAGTAAAGAGAAAAAGCAGAACCTACATATTAAAGGATATTTAAAAGAAGAATAATTATATAATTTGCAGTCCGAATAGGACACTTTGAGGGTAAAAGTGATTGTTACTAAAAATCATGGCTTGGACAAGGGATTAAACAGGGACGGCACCCAGGCATCTGGGACATATGACTCTAAATAAGAAACATAACAGCCAGTTGAATGTATGAAGCTCAATGGCTTGGACTGTAAAATTTTTAAAGAGAGAGACACAACAGTGGAAATATAATCACTGGCTAAAAATTTGAAGACATTAAACATTAAATAATTATGAAGCATAAGCTCTGGTAACAGAATTACAGTGATGATTTTTAAAGAGTTTATCTTTTAGATAATACTAAAATGCATATTGAAATATTCATATATAAAAATATATAATGTCTTATTTGCTTCAAAATAATCAAGGAGGGACGTGGATGGAGGTACAATGTCACCTAATTTGCTAAGAGGTGATTAATTTCACTGATGAAGATTATGACACTCTACTTTTGCTTATGCTACAATATTTTTAGTGAAAGTATTGTTTAAGCATTTTCAATACCAACTTGATGGTAATTGTCACTTTGTTTAGACCTGAGCCTCAGTCCATTAGGCCAAACTCTACGCAGTTGCAATATGGACATGATTATTTATAGTTAGCTTTTCTATTGATTCACATGCACGGTTTGGGTTGTGAGCCTGCATCAGCCAAAATTAATCCTACTTTAACAGAACATCGTAACTTGTGCAATAGTATTTACTGACCTCTTGAAGAAATATAATTTTTAAAATCCTGACCTTTTGAAAAAACTTATTTGTCATGATTTCTCTTGTCATAGACTATAAAGAGAACACACATGTTCATGTCAGAGTACTGATTATGACAGTGAAAAGGATTGATGCATCATACTCTTATTTCTATTACACAAGGTATCTGAGATTCTAGCATCTTGAAACTCAATTATCTCTATTTGCAATTATTATAAATTTATGCTGTATAATACAAAATCTTGTGTGATTAGTTAATATTTTGAGATGTTAATTTGTGCTTATTATCGCAATTTCCCCATTTCCCAAATCTACATTCAAGGAGAGAGCTATGTGTAATTTTTTTCTGCTTCTTTGTATGTCCCATACCTTTTTTTCTCATTGTCTCAAGATTTTATTTGTCAAGACATTGCTACGGCTAGTTCCCAGGTTTTTGTATATGTCCACTCAGCTCCTACCCCAAGGGATCAAGTCCATAATGCAGACAAAATTAATCATGTTTAACCAAAAAAACACTAGTTGATGTGTCAATACTCTGCTAGTATTAAGTAAGAGGAAAAAAGTGTAGCACTGTACAAAATTTTGTTCAAGGACATAAACCTTAGATTGCATTTCACAGCTACCACACTGGCAAAAAAATAAAAAATCATTCATGGACACTTGGATGTTCCCAATTTGAACTACTATGAATGGTGATACCATGAAATTTCTAGGATATACCTACCTTTGGTGAATATACACACATCAGTGTGAGGTATATGCCTTACCAATAGTCATGCCAGTGTTCAGCTTAATAGTACCAAACAGCTTTTCAAAGTGGTATAGCAGTTTACTCATCACTTATGTATGAGCTTTCCATTTGTCCCATGGTTTGTCTTTATCTTTCTTCCTTTTCACTTTGGTGATTCTGTTGGGAATGTAGCATTCTCTCTTATCTCATTTGCATTTGTCTCATTTCACTTCAAGAGTTTATCAGTCTTACTTATCTTGTCACTGGGGGTTTATCAAGATTATAATCTTCAAAACATTTCAAATATTTGTTCAATTGCATTTTCTATTTCATGAATCTCTGAGTTTTCCTGTATTATTTTCTCCCTTCTACTTTTCTGTATTGATTTTCTGTTGTTTTTCTAGATTCTTGAGATGGGAGATTAGCTCTTAGGTTTTCAGCCTGTCTTCATTGCTGATATATGCGTTTAAGATCAGGAATTTTCGTATGAACACTATATTACCCAGCTTTAATATGTCCTTCCTTCATTATTTTCATTAAAATATTTCTAAGTATGCATTGTAATTTCTTTTGCAACTCCTGATTATATGGAAGTTTATGGCTTAATGTCTAGGCATTGGAGATGGTCTAGCTGTCAGACTTGGTTGATTTTCACATCCTTTGCACTCCCTTCAAAGATCACTCCCTATAATATTTCAATTCTTATAAAATTTTTGAAACTTACTTTATGGCCTGAGTCTAGGCTTCTCCCCTACACATACAAAATTGGAAGCATAAATCTCAATCCAGTTTTCTTAAATCATTCAAATTTTCCAATATTTTGGAAAAGTCATTCATTTCAATTTTAAAATAGCAGACTGCCCGTAATGGGAGCGATAGACATACTTTGATGCTTCACATGGTTCCATTTTCCTTTACTGTTTGTTTGCTCTTCTCCCTAATCACACTTCCTTCATAGAGGCTGCCAATAAATATGTTGATTAAATGAAGTCCCTAAGCTGATTCTAGACCATCACATTCATTTTTGTTATAATTACATTTCTCTATACTAAGAATGTATGAAGAATGAAAGTGTCTTTAAATTTTGTTTTATTGGAATCTTTCAAAGAAGCAGAGGATTGAGACATCTTTATTCTCCTGATATTTAAATATTTCCACATTCATGATATCAATGGGCCTTATTAAATATGTGATTTACTATAGTGTCTTTCCCTTAGTAAATTATTTCCCTTGCAAATGGTCTAAGGCAGAGTACATCACATGAAATTCTGTTCTGTAGCTGGTCATGGCATGAAGATTCCCCAAATATTACCAGTTTTCTTGTGACCTATAATGATGATACTTTGCATTTATGAACATATATGATCAGTGGTTCTAAAATCAATAAACAATATTTCCTTAATGATCATATCAGTAAAATGTTTTGTAACATAGTAACAAAAAGCTTCTGAGTGACAACAAAATCAAGATTAACTCAATTGCTGGTCATTTATTTTCTAATGTCTAGATATATTTCCCCTTTTAGTCGCATGAGATCTTTCAGACTGATTTGTGTGTGTTCGTTGTTTTTGTATATATTTTCAATTAAATGAATGCAATTGTCAGAGATGTCTCCATTTCACCATCACATCCCCTCTTCCTCCTGGCCCCCGCACTTCCTTAAACTGAATTCTACTCTCAATCAGCCCTTGCATGTATGTGAAAGTGAAATCCTGCATAACTGTTTCTCCTACATAAAAGAGTCAAGATTAGAAGTATCAGACTTTTTTTTTTCAATGTCTCTGTTTGAACAGATACCCATTGTGAAACCAAACCTGTGTAACTATCTGATTGAGTTGATGGTAACAGTCAAACAAAGTGATTTTTTTTTAACTGAAGTGAATGATATGCTTGTTTTTTCATGCAGTTCTGTCCTTGTCATATAATTGTACATTGTCAGCTTTGCTATGTCCTTGTATCTTAGCAGTATGCTGTATTTACAATAACAGTCACGAATCCCAATTGTTGTATGAACAGATAGCTTTTGAAGTTCTGGAAATAAATTTAGCACTTATGAACTCTTATGTTTATTTATTTTCAATACTCTACAGAATTCAATTCAATTCATACCAACTTAAACTTCCTGTTATATGAATTATGATTTTGACTTTTCTTATAACTTTCAACATAAAGTTAATTTTATTCATTTAATTGATATGTTTATAAATTACAAGTTCTAAATAAAATGTGTATTGGGGATTAACATGAGAAGTTGAAAAGATATCTTGAATATAGGTTAAATTCACAAGGTAAAATTTGAAGCAAGATTGTATTTGTTAGGGAAATAGAGATCATTTACTTTGCTATTGGGCAAATTTTAGAGATAACTTTATAAAAAGGAAAAAAGACAGATAACCAATTATGTTGAAACTGTTATAAAATCTGTTATTAAAAGCCATATGTGAGTTTTTATCACATCAAATATAGGTTGCCTGTTGATGATACAGTATCTTCAAGATCCCTATTTTATCACACAAATGTTTACATCAGTCTGGATGAACATATTTCCAAGAATAATTTATATAAGACTATTAATTTAATATTCTAAGACAGGAATTATAGATATTCATTATGAGTGATACGAATAAATTCTGTTAAAATTAAGTACTATCCTTTTATCTGTTGCCTTTAGATTATTATTGCAAAAAATGTATTGTCTTTGAATTAAACAAGCCTTTGCAGTACAAAAAATTAAAATTATCCTAGAAAATTATTTAGCATTTGTGAAAGACAAAGAAATATGGCTCTTATGAAATGGGAGCAGAAAGCCACATACAGTAAATGTGCCTGTATAAAAAGACAATAAGATTAGCTGCTTAGAAACTTAAAGAGCAGTAACAAAATTAACATTTTTATTGGAGTCAGAGAAGAGCAGAGTTGATTTTATAGAAAACTGTATCAGCAATGTAGAAGATAAATATGAGAACCTCTCCCAAAAAGCAGATTCAAAAAACAAAGGACGAAAACAGCATAAATGATGAGAAATGTGAAAATTTTAGATGGGGCATATAAAATAAGAATTCTAGGTGCTCCTTTCTAATAAAATTGAGTAAACACATCTGAAGGAAACTGCTGTGCTTGGTGGTATTCAAGAAATCCCACAAAGTTCAGAGCCCTTTGGCTCCTTCCTTAGACACACTGTGTCAAAAATATTTAAGTATAGAGTTTAAAAATTCTACAAACCTGGCCTTATTCATTCAATTATTTTTTTATATCATGCATGTTGTACGATTCTATTTAGATGAAATCTAGACATTCAGAGTATTTAATTCCATCAGACGGAATGCAGATTTATGGTTGCCAAGGCAGAGAGAAGGAATGGGGAGTAACTGGGTTTTGCTTTGGAGAAATGGAAAAGTTTTCTAAGGGGACAAAAGTAGTAGCTATACAGGGGCGCCTGGGTGGTTCAGTGGGTTATGCCTCTGCCTTCAGCTCAGGTCATGATCTCAGGGTTCTGGGATAGAGTCCTGCATCGGGCTCTCTGCTCAGTGGAGAGCCTGCTTCCCCCCTCTCTCTGCCTGCCTTTCTGCCTACATGTAATCTCTGTCTGTAAAATAAATAAATTAAAATCTTTTAAAAAAAAGTAGTAGCTATACAATATTGTGAATGTATTATAAATGCCACTGAATTGTTCACTTTAAAATGGTTACTTCTATATTATGTGAATTTCACTGCAATAAATAATTTATAAAAATACATATGTAAATATAGGAACCATTAGATAAAAATAAAAAAGCACAGGTTTTTGATTCAGACAGTTATGAGTCCTGGCTGTACCCCTTGCTAGCTGTGTGACCTTGCTTATTTTTAAAGGATGGGTTGACAATAATAGTGCCACCCCACTGGGTTTTTGTGAGATTTAAATAAAAGAATACCTGTAAGAGTACTTGGTATCATGCCCAACACACAATGAAGGTCTAAGAAATGGTAGGTAGTGTTGTGATTATTAATAATGACAATTCCAGGGCGCCTGGGTGGCTCAGTGGGTTAAAGCCTCTGCTTTCGGCTCAGGTCATGATCTCAGCGTCCTGGGATCGAGGCCCGCATCGGGCTCTCTGCTCAGCGGGGAGCCTGCTTCCTCCTCTCCCTGTCTCTGTGCCTGCCTCTCTGCCTACTTGTAATCTCTCTCTCTGTGTCCAATAAATAAATAAAATCTTTAAAAAAAAAAAATAATGACAATTCCACAGAACCCCAAGAAGGAACCTCTGAGATGAACTGACTTAGTCCTTTAATTGTGGAGATGAGAAGCCAAGACCCAGAGGTCAGACTCCTAAACTGGGGGGGTTTCCTTTAGTTATTCCAAAGATCTTGCCAGCCCACTCCATGGATTTACTACCATCAGTCTTCTCTGGCAGAATCGTGATGAGGCTCACTTTGGTCCTTTGCATCCTTCTGCCCCTCTTTTCCCCTCTCTGATGACTAGTGCAAGGCCCCGGTGATTCTGGGGTGGATCTCAATCCCTATGGGCTGACCCCCAATTAGGGCAGATCACAGCCCTGAAGAGCACCAAGAGCAACTGTCTGGGCCCCGTGAACCCCCAGCGAATGCAAGTGCTCATGGCTTTGGCACGTCCCTTAGGAAGAAAAAGGTTCATTTTTGTTTTTCCTTATGAAGATCAAATGGTCCTTTCTCATATGATAATGGGAAGAATATTGGTTTGTTTGCCTCGCAGGGGTTAAAACGAAGGCACGAGGTACTTAACTATATTTTCGCAGTATGTTACCAAGAGAGTTGCCATATTTGTGTATTTAATAGAATTATTAAAAAATGCTGATTATGTAGCCTGAGTGGCTAAGTTGGTAGAGTGGCCAACTTTTGGTTTCCTCAAAGGTCATGATCTCAAGGTCCTGGGATCCAGTCCTGTGTGGGCTTGTGCTCAGCTGGGAGTCTGCTTGAGGATTCTCTCTCTCTCTCTCTAAAATAAATATACAAATCTTTAAAAAAAAGTTAATATGTATAGTGTCTATTATTCATTTTTATATTAGTAGAGAACAAAATTTCCATGGTTCCAGAAAAGTATAAAATGACCCTTTTTTCAATAAAATATGTATTAGTCTGCTCACTGAAAACACACGTTTTAGGTTCTTAGTATGTACATCAGAAATAGAGCAATGTGTAAGGTACAATTGAAGGCATAAAAAATTCTCTTTTCAAAAAAATATTCTCTTTTTGCATGGAGCAATATATCTTAAGGAAAAAACAGCAATAATTTTTATATAATAGCAGGTATAATATATTGTTTGTCATATTTCTTTTATCCACTGTCACAATTTGTAATAAAAAACTAACTGAATCATGTTATGTTCATCTTTCTCATCAGGTCTTTTATCATAACATGAGCCACTTTTGAATAATCAACATAGTTTTACAAAGTACATCATGCTTCCCTCCATTAGGGATACGTGACGTACTACAGTGGTTTTTAAGTCTACATATGATACTATCACTCCAAATTTACTCAAAGCCACAAGCACCTGTTCACATATCTTTAATAGTTCTGATCATCAGTCTTGGATACATATGCCTATACAGGGATGTATGTGCGTGTATGTATTCTCCACAATATAACCACCTACTGTATGTAATAAATTGATTTTTTAAATGACATTCTAAAAGATTTGTGTACAACATCAAATCCTTTGGAATAATTACTAAATATAGGATAATTGTTCTGACTTCTATATTTATATACATTTCATCAGGGAATGCTTACCCATTTACATGCTTTCAAAACTAACACTGAAAGTTTTTTATTTTTTCAAGATTCATGAATGACCATTATGGAAATGTGAACTTCTACTCCCTCCCTCTGATAATAACACTTTGGGGCAAGGAAGGTAGGGCTCATTACATTTGATGGAGGTAAGAGTTTCACTTCCTACTCAACCTTCTCGGGTAAGAACCATCCAGAGAAGGGGAGGAGGAGGAGAGGAGCAGCTCATGATAGCAAAAGAGGGATGCAAATCTAGTGTCTCTGCCAGGCTTCTGCTCCAGGGAGAGGGGAAGAGTATTTTGCCAGGGGAAGGAGGAATTTTTTGGTTTGCTTTTGGTGGGAGGGTTGGTGGCATGTGCATGGAGTAAAGTTGTTATTATCTAAACACTTTCTGTCCTTCAAGCCTGATCCTTTGGCTGAAAAAAGGATTCTCTACTTGGTTTTGTTGTGTGGTTTTTGTTTTACTTATTCATTTATTTTTATTTGGCCTCCATTGGTCTTTTTTTTAAGATTTTATTTATTTATTTCACAGAGGGAGAGAGATCACAAGGAGGCAGAGAGGCAGGCAGAGAGAGGAGGGAAACAGGCTCCCTGCTGAGCAGAGAGCCCGATGCGGGCCTCGATCCCAGGACCCTGAGATCATGACCTGAGCCGAAAGCAGAGGCATTAACCCACTGAGCCACCCAGGCGCCCCCTCCATTGGTCTTTACTGGGTGGCTGATTTCTCTGACAGAGTCCATGATTTATGAGGTAAAAATAAAACCCAAGAGACTTCCTTGGGTCCCTAGGTATATAGTCAGTTTGCCTCCTATCTTTCAGAATCTGTTTATGCTTGATTTATGTAATATGCAGGTATTTTATCCATACTTAAAGGGAGAAATAGGAAAAAGTATGCCTACTCTACCCTTCCCACATAAGGGCCTTTTCAACAACTTATATGTAAGGGGTCTCCTTATATTCTACATTTTATTCATCTAATTAAGCTTACAAGACACTTAATCTCTCTGCCTTAGTCTGTTTAGGTTACTATAACAAAAATACTGTAACCTGGGTGGCTAAAAATAGTGCCCATGTGAAATTTGCCTTTGACTTCTTCAGGTAGGTTTTGTTTTGTTTTTTGTTTTGTTTCTGTCATCTAAAAATCTTTTAAATTTTTATAGCAAAATGTGTAATTTTCCTGTCTTGTATTGCTTTTGGTTTGAGTCACTGTGGGTCTCCAATTTCATTATGTTATATGGTCAAAGTATCACTGTCATATAATAAAAACTTTTTATTGTTTAAAAATATGTATATACATAAAATGTTAATTTATGCAGATGGTCTTAGACAAGAAATCATAACAATCAATTCCTTCTACTTTTTTGCCATACCTTGAATTATTTCTGCTAATAATTTCCTTCCTTCCTACATTCTTTCCTTCCTCCCTCTTTTCTTCATGGTTTATAGCTCTAATATCATGATGCGTTTCCCTGTGCAGTTGCTGAATCTGTCTCATTGTCTTATAAAGTAACGGGAGCCACAATCCAAATATTTTGTGGATTTGAGAAGGCAAAGAAAAGTCTAAAGCAGTATCATTTTGTCTCATGTTTAATGGGAATCAGTAGACTTTCTTTTCCATGGTAAGAGTTAATCCTGGATTAATAAGAAAATATGAAGGTATTGCTCCTTGAATGGCTCAACCTCCCTGATACGGGCTCAAGATAAGCACAATTCAAGGAGTGCCACATTAAAAAAAAAAATCAATGGTTAATCTAATCATTCCTCTGTTAATACAATAACATCTGCAACTCTGGAGAGATTTAGGATTTTCTACCTAGTCAAAAAAAATTATTTAGGACCATTGTTTAGAAAGAGCTCATGCCATATACATCTTGAGAATTATAAGCCCAAAAAATGTCTGGTTTAAGCATTCTTCTGGACTCTGCGCACCCCACTCCCCAAAGAAGTAATTAAGGTTTAGATTAAAGTTAGGTGCTCAAGAGAGGCTTGTCGCCTTAATTGGAGGCCAGGGAAACCCTTCCGTAGCTCTTCCTTCATCAAGTGAGCTGACACCCTGATACCCTGTAAAACAGGTTCATCCTTCCACACAAGTATCTCCAACTCCAGTGCTCTGAGAGTGGTTGTGAGTTTGTTCCTCATTTCGTTAGACGTAATCACTGTACAGTATGAAACTTAATTTTAACATTAAAGAGGAAAATGCAAAAAAAAACCCTCAAATTGCCTATGCTGTGAGATGAACTCGGACACATGACATCACAGAGATTGTTTAAATACTACCAAGTGTCACTTGGAGAAGTAGGTCAGTGTGTCGGAGAGTGTATCTTTGCCTTTGACCTTAGAAAGCAAATCAAAAGTGTAAAATATTTATTACTAAATAGACTTTCTTTTTTTTTAATTTTTTTTTTTTAAAGATTTTATTTATTCATTTGACACAGAGAGAGAGATTACAAGTAGGCAGAAAGGCAGGAGAGAGAGAGGAGAGAGGAGGAAGCAGGCTCCCTGCTGAGCAGAGAGCCCGATGTGGGCCTCGATCCCAGGACTCTGGGATCATGACCTGAGCCGAAGGCAGCGGCTTTAACCCACTGAGCCACCCAGGCGCCCTACTAAATAGACTTTCTGTCACATAGTGAGGAATTTTTCATTTCACAACTAGTTTCCTATTTAAATAGAAGTATTTTTCTGGTGCTTAGAGAATGTTTTTAGCCAAAAATTATTACCTTTGCTACATGTGGACAACAGATGGATTTATTTATAACCATATCTGAATCAAGAAAAATTGAAAAATTTAGAAGGTCTGATTCTTAGGGACCATTTTATCTTGTGAGAGTATTAGAAATAGTCCTTCCATTGTGATAAATATATCAAATGTCCAAGTATGAATATTCAGTAATTAGTAAAATATGAGTAATTGATTCAACACATTTATCACCTATATTATCTATTATTCATATTTCAAAGGATAATAAAGACTAAAGGATATGATATCAATGGTATTTTGGTTTATAGCCCTTCAATGCTCATTTTTTAAAATTAAACTATTTTAACATCAATTTGTATCATTTTCCCTCAATTTGTTCCTCTATAGCTACTCAAACAAGTTACAGTAAAAATGAAACTTGATTTACAACCTGAAATATTCCAGAACTTACTAGCTACCTTATTTTAGAGATTATTAGAATCCACAGAAAATAGGATATTATATTACTTTCAAAGCTCATGTTTACTTTGTCTTATCAACTAAAAGATCATGTAAAATCATGACAGCTGAAAGGCTTCGTAGAGACTTTGCAGCACAGAAGCCCTTTAAGTGTGACATTTTTTCCCGTTGATTATAAAGTTGGGTTTATTTGGTTTGTACATCACGTAGATTGATGGCATTATATACCTTATGTTTAAAGCAACAGATTTCAAGGTACTCCTACTCAATAGTCTTTTTTTTTTCACTGTAATTCAACTAGAAAATACAATTTAGTATTTGGACATTTGTGAACCTCATTAGAATAAATATACAAAATAGAGTTTATTAAAATGCTTTCAGCTTAAGTATAAAAATCATTCCTCTTGTTTTGAGTTTTTACAAGTAAATGGACTTGAGTACACTGTGAATTTAATGTTTTCTCTATAACAGAAAAATGCTCAAGCAGGATGATCTGTCCAATTTTATGATTTTATAAATCTCCATGTCAGCATGCACTTTTACAGTTAACTTTATTCTCAAATCCAAATTGTACTTTAGACAGAATTTTAACAAAAAAATTTAGAATAACTTACAAATGAATCTTTATAAAACTTCTAATTAGATTTATAAAAGTAGTTGAGTAAAAGGTTTTTTCCCATTATAATATCCACAATTCCTAACATGATTTGCATTTATATACTTATGTTCATTTTCCCCATCAATAATTATTCTTTAAAAATAATTTTTAAGTATCAAGAGATTTATTTATTTATTTATTTATTTATTTATTTATTTATTAAAGATTTTATTTATTTATTTATTTATTTATTTGACAGAGAGAGATTACAAGTAGGCAGAGAGAGAGGAGGAAGCAGGCTCCCCGCTGAGCAGGGAGCCCGATGTGGGCCTCGATCCCAGGACCCTGAGATCATGACCTGAGCTAAAGGCAGAGGCTTTAACCCACTGAGCCACCCAGGCGCCCGTATCAAGAGATTTAAAAGAGCTACAAAATATATGTTCTCTACTTTCTAATATCTTTGAAGGGTAGTTTATAAGTATTTTATTTCTTTTCATTTCTTTTCTTTTCTTTTTTCTTTTTTTTTTTTTTTAAAGATTTTATTTATTTATTTGACACAGAGAGAGAGATCACAAGTAGGCAGAGAGGCAGGCAAAGAGACAAGGAGAGGAGGAAGCAGGCTCCCTGCTGAGCAGAGAGCCCGATGCGGGCCTCGATCCCAGGACCCTGGGATCATGACCTGAGCCGAAAGCAGAGGCTTTAACCCACTGAGCCACCCAGGCGCCCAATTTCTTTTCTTTTTTAAATAGGCTTCAGTTTGGGCATGGACACAGGACTTGAACTTACAACCTTGAGGACAAGGCCTGAGATAAGATAGTCACTTAACTGATTGAGTCACCCAGGCATCCCTATAATATAAGCATTTTAGATAATTTCTATAATATTCTAATAATAAAATATTAGTATATGATTATATATTACCCTGGATTTGTATATAACATATAGATATGATTATATTAATAGTAATATATTATATTAATATATATTAATATATAATTTTAGATTAATTTACACATAGTAAAAATACTTAAAATCACAAGCATATTATTTAAAGATTTTTTA
Source organism: Ailurus styani (assembly GCA_002007465.1). NCBI lineage: Eukaryota > Metazoa > Chordata > Mammalia > Carnivora > Ailuridae > Ailurus > Ailurus styani. The sequence goes on along the minus strand of LNAC01000130.1, from coordinate 3,606,183 downwards.
TTTATTTATTTGAGAGAGAGGGAGAGAGAGAATGAGTGCAGGGAGTGGCAGAGGGAGAGGGAAAAGCAGGCTCCCCACTGAGCAGGAAGCCCAAAGCAGGGCAGGACCCCGGGATCATGACCTGAGGCAGATGCTGAAATTACACACCAGGTGCCCCCAAAAGCATTTTTTTAAATAAAACAATCCTTTGGGATTGATGTAACTTTTATCATCTTATGTCATAAAAGGTGTAACTCAGGGGACCTGGCTGGCAAGTTTGGTTAAGCATCCAACTCTTGGTTTCAAGTCAAGTCGTGATCTCAGGGTTGTGAGATCAAACCCCACTTGGGGATCCACACTCATCGTGGAGTCTGCTTAGGTTTCTCTATCCCTCTCCCTTTCCCTTTGCCTCTCCCCCACCACACACTCTCTGTTTCTCTAAAATAAATAAATTATTAAAAAAGAATTTTAAAAAAAGTTACTCAAACAGGAAGGGTAGGAAACAACCAATCCTTGGTATTCAAATATTATACTAATCTGTAAAGATCCATATAAGGCCACATACAAAGTCTAATACACTTAGATGATAATATAGAAAATGCACATTTCTGCATGTTAACTAGGGTACTAATGCAAAAAAATATATATACACATATGTATATATATGTATATGTACATATATGTATATATGAAATACAGAAATACATAATATAGAAAATACATAATAAATATATATTTTATAATCATATAAAATATATAGAATTATATATAAATATGATATAATTATAAATATACATTAATATATGCATTACATATAATATATTATTACACAATTATATATAATTATATAATATATAATTATATAAAATATAATTATATAAAATATATTATTTTATATTATATAAATATATAATATAGAAAATGCACATTTCTGCATGTTAACTAGGGTACTAATGCAAAAAATATATATACATACATATACATGTATATATGTATATTACACATATACACATGTACATATATATGTATATGTACATGTGTATATATGTATATATGTGTATGTGTGTGTATATATATATACACACATATACATATATATGTATATATATATGGCAGAGTGGCAGGTGGTCCTGGATGGTATTATCTTAGTGAATTTTTCATGTCCTAGGTCTCTCAAACCCTCATCCCTGTATGATCCTGTAGTTAATTTTTATCAGCACACTTAGAGACACAAAAAGATACTGAATACAAATAGAAGAAAGAGGAACATGATGTCCATGTATTCTGTAATAGTAGTATCTTATTTAAGCACTTAGAGTGTTTGAGAAAGTACTCTGCCTGCCATTTGCTGATGACTGTGGATACTGGCATGTTATTTGAGATCAGAGTAATCTGTATATGAAATTTTAAAACAGCTCATTAAGTAAATGAAAAAATAAATAAATAAATTGAGTGTTTGACTTAATGTAACCTATAATATAATTAAAAGGTGGGTTTCATTTAGTAGTTTTTATTGGCATCACTGAAGACATATTAATTTGTAAATATTCCTAGTTGCCCAAGAGGAGATGTTGGAACAGTGTGAAAAAAAATATGGATGATGAAGCAGGAAATAAGCTCCTATTTTAGTTCCAGCTCTGACATTAGATATCCTTTTGAACTTTTTGAATTACTATTTCTTGGCTTCAATTTACTTATCTATGAAGTGATTATTAGGCTAAAAAAGCCCTTTAGATTTTTTTCAACAACTATTATGTGCAAAGTTCCATGTAAGTCACTTGCATTTCTAGGAACTGATCTATGATTCTACGTATGGCATAAGTTCATGTGCGTCCTAGTTTAGGGCTGCAAGGACCTTAGAGGTAATCTAAGACAGAGATAAAGACTTTGTTCATAAACACTATTAATGAGATCTACTGAGAACAGTAAATAGAGAACACATTAAATTACATTCCCATTTTGCATAATTATAACTAATTATAGTTATTAGACTAATGATCTTAGTCATCAAGAACAATGTAATTGTTATAAAGGTTAAGAAACATAACAAATTGACATCACTCTATTATGGTTCTTTCATAACTCCCTAGATAACCATTTTCAATTTTCTTCATGGGCTCTACATTTTTTGCTTATCCTTTAAATAGGAGTTCTTCCCCCAACTTCCTCTAATGCCACATTTATGTTCTTGTCAACTTCTGATACTTCAGATACCATTTAAATTATCCCATGAACACCCAAAATTTAGTTACTAGAAATATAATGATTTATAAATATTACATACACACACATACAAATACACGCCATTGATATATATGTGTATGTGGAGATTATATTATATATATTATATAAAATTTATCAATAGAGTATATATATATATAAAACATTAAACTTTGGGGTGTTTTAATTACCAGATATATAATTTTATTTATATGCCATTTCTAAATTTTATATATATATATATATGCCATTTCTAAATCCATATGTCAAACCTACACACCTTTGGATATCTCTTTTTGGAATTCCCCAGAAACCTCTATTCTAATGCTTCCAAAACAGTGACACTCATCATTTTTCCACAAAGGCTCTTCTTTACCATAATCCCCTATCTCAGCAAATGTAAATAAAAGTGACAAATCTATGATTTGGATTCTTAGATTTTCTCACATTCACTTTCCCCATCATTATGCAAGTAATCAGCATTTGTGGATCCTACTCCAAAGTGTAATTTATATTTTATCCTTCTCTCTCATGCACATGTCAGGTGTATTTTTTTTTAATGAACTTTTACCCTAGCTTCATAATTTGATTCCTATTCCCACATGCCCCTCCCCAGGTTTGAATAGTTTTGGTGTCACCACCAGTGAGGTGAGAACCTTCTAGGAAAAATGTTTAATTAAGAGTGGCTAAATTAGAAACTTGCCATCTACAAGACAATTAAATCTATGTGAGGAGGTCCAGCCTAGGCATTCTGGAGGATACCTAACTAACTCACTGACATTTAATGTCTCAGTTATATTTAGCACTTTCTGCTTTGTAACTCAACATATTTAGAGGATTTACTCATTTATCTCAGAGCTTGAGGAGCAATTTGAGATTCATCTTGCTTTTACTCTTCACATGGTTACCAGGTTCTTTAAGACAGACACATAATTTTTACAACCTCGTTTCTCTTTTTACATTTCTAATCCAACTTTAATTAAAAAATATCTACCATGATGGAATTCTCAGTGAATTCTTAAAGTCATGTGCATATGGAGAAATTAGTTTTGCCTCTCAACTTATTCTGAAAAACACCCCAGAGGTACCTAATTTTATATTTATATAAAATCCCCTTCAGAATGTTCTGTTCAAAAATTAAAAAGCAATTGACAGATCAATCAGTATGTTGCAGAAATACCATTGACTAAAAAGTTTAACTGCATAAATAACATAACTTTTAATTAATTTTAGTAAAGGATGAAGTACACACTCTACCCTCCAACTATGTAAAAGTTTTCATTTTATTGGTAACTCGAGGGTTCTGCTAACTTTCCAAATACAAGTTAAGATTAAGAAATCCAAATGTCAAAATGCAATTTGAAATAAGAAAAGTTTCACTGCCTAATTAGATTTTGGAGACAATGTTAGCAGGTAATTAATATTTATTAATGTCTATTTTGAGCTAGCCTCTATGTTGGCTGGCTGTCTTTTTATTTCATTGTATCCTCCTCAAAACTCTGAGGAGTGATTGTTATTTTCATATTATATGTAGGTAAACTGATGGGCACAAAGGTTAAATCATTTGCACATGGTCCTGAATATCATACAGCAGAGAAAACCTCAAATACTGGTCTACATGATTCTAGAGCCCGCTGATTTTTCACAATGCCACAAAATTTAATTTTGATGATTAAATACTCTAACCCAAAAATCTTCCCTATTAAAAAAATGATTTTTCTAGAATATGTAAAATCAATCAGAATAACTTAAACAATGTAAAATTCTTCAGATAAACTTGCTACGATATGTTGCTTTTTGTTTTAATAGACTTAATTTTTAGAGCAGCTTTAAGTTCATAGCGAATTTGAACAGGAAGTAGAGAGATTTCTCATATGCCCCTCTCCCCACACATGTTTAAACTTTGCCATTATCAACATCCATCATCAGAATATACCTTCACTACAACCAATGAACCTATATTGACACATCATAATCACTCAGAGTCCGTAGCTCACATTACAATTCACTCTTGATGTCCTATATTCTGTGGGTTTGGAAAAACATATAATGACATATACCTACCATTAGCCATAAAGAGTAGTTTTACTACCCTAAAAATCCTCTGGGCTCCACCTAGTCATTCCTTCCACATGCCCTGGCCACCACTGTTACCGTGACTGTTTCCATTGTTTTGCCTTTCCCAGAAGATCATATAGTTGAAATCGTACAGTATGCAGCCTTTTCAAATTGGCTTCTTTCACTTAATAATGTACATTTAAGATTCCTTCATGTCTTTTCACAGCTTGATAGCTCATTTCTTTTAATGTTGAATAATATTCCATTGTCTTGGATGGAGCACAGTGTATTTACCCATTCACAGACAGGAGGACATCGTGGTTTTTCCCCAAGTTTGGGTAATTATGAATAAAGTTGCTGTAGACATCTATGTGAGGTTTTTGTGTAGATTTAAGTTTTCTTTGCTTCATGCCTTTGTCAGCAATTGGTGTGTGTATTTTGGCCATTCTTATAGGTGCATAATAATATCTCGTCGTTTTAGTTTTCAGTGCCTCAGTGATATACAACGTGGAGCATCTTTTGATGGGCTTCTTCACCAACGGTTTATCTCTCTTCTTTGGTGAGGTTGCAAGGTCTTTTGCTCCTTTCTTGCTCAGATTGTTTGTTTTCTTAGGATTGAGTGTTAAGGCATCTTTGTAGAATTTGGAGAAGAGTCCTTTATCCGTTGTGTCTTTTGCAAATAATTTCTCTCCTCTGTGGCTTCACTGTTCATTTTCCTGACAAGGAATAACACAGAAGAACATGGGCCCCTGTCCCCACTTCAATCCCTTTTCCTGTCCCCACTTCAATCCCTGTCTCAAATATAGCTGACTACTCTTTTACGTCTGAGATTGATGTTTTGGGATGATAATGGAGACAAAGGAGTTAAAAATTTAACCCAATTCACAGTTAAGTCCTCATATGTCTTGTCAACTCTTCTGACTTCTCAGGACATTAAATTTCACATTACCAAACACTCTGTTAATTTCACACTGTGTTTGTGGGGAACTGATTAGAAGAGTTCCCAAATCATTTTATACTATATAAACTAAATAGTTTAACAAGAAATAATTTGAGCTGCGTCCAGGAAGGGGAAAAAAAAAGATGGAAAGGGAGAAATGTGTCGAGAGAGTAAAATAAAAGAGGAAAATCACTTTCTTATACAATGATAGAAACACTAACTGCCTTACTATCAAATTGTTATCAAATTGAAATTTTTATCTTCTAATTTTTTTTCTCTTCAGAGTTTGGAGGAATGGATGACTATTTATAGGAGTATGTCTCTCCTACTAGCTAAGCATGATACCAATGAGGAAAATATTAGGAATTGCTCTTAATTTGATAAATTGCTCATTAACAGGTTATGTAGACCTCCACAAAATGAGGTTTCCTAATTCATGGTGAGATATCACTATTAAGAAAAACAATTTTTCGGAAGGAAACACCTTGCATAATGGAAAACTGTTAAATGTTATCTATAGGAACAGCCTAACAGCTTCTAGTGCAACAGGCCTACCAATTCCAGATCTTGAACAATGCTCTTGCAGAAATCGCAGTACCGTGTTTTATATTATTACTTGGTTATTTCTACTTTGGCACTCAAAAAAGCTAAGATTATAGTCAAAGAGAGTGGAATTATTTCTAATTCCATACATAAATAATAGAACAGAAATTATTTTTAAAATGTGCTCCAAATTACAGAGAATTAAATTAATTCACAGGGCACCTGAGTGGCTCTGTCGGTTAAGCATCCAACGTTTGATTTTGGCTCAGAGCATGATCTCAGGGTCATGATTGCAGGGTTATGGGATTGAGCCCCACATCAGGCTCTGCACTCAGCATGGAGTACAACCTTCGCTACTACTCAATAATACACATACTTTGGTATGACTTTTGGTGTTACCATGAAATTAGACTCAATGCAATATAACTTAATTTCTCTTAATGAATAACTTAAAATTAACATTCATAGTATGAGTCTCTTTAAACACATTCATTGTTTTTATTATGTTTTTGAGAGGAACATTAGTCTCAAAATTATGAAAATTATCACATAGACATAATTCTACCATGTATGAGGAAGTGTTTAATCTTGGGCATATCAACTACATGTCAAGAAAAATGAGTGATTCCAATCTATCTGGTTTTACTAACCACCCTGCAGTTCAATCTCACACATATGGCAAAACCTCAGGGTTATATCTTTCACATTTTAATATACTCTTTTATTTAGTATTTACATTTTGATAAAACCCAAAAGCAAGTTAAGCAATTAGCAAAAACAAAAACAAAAGACAAAATAATTGTGACAAATCTGCTGCCATAATTATGTGCCATGATTTATTTGGTGGTATGTAAATAAAAACATAATGTTAAACTGGACTAAATAGTATATTTATACTAAATCCTCTCTGGTGCTAAATTGTAGAAATAAATAATCTTACCTCACTTTAGACTATTTGCCTTTAAAAGGAACAAATGTGTAACCCCTAAGAATCATCCAGAGAACAATCTCATTTAACCATAAGTTGGCTCAACTTTGATCAAAAATATTAATCAAACTCCCTTAAATACTATAAAATTGAAATATAATTAGATGCCTTTCTAATTTAACATGTGAATGCTATTGAATATATTTATTTCAATGTTTTGTGAAGGATGATCCTTACGCTTCCGTGAAATCAGCTGGAGATAATACATAAGAGAATGCTGCAGTTTTCCTTTATAAGTTCTACTTCTTTATTAATCAGATTTATTCCTTTGATCCCTGGCATGTGTCACTTTCCTAAAGCTCTCCAAATAGCTTAATAGGTTAAAAAAATACACATTTTTATATACTGTTCAAATATTTTATCACTCATTTATATATTTGAATTAAATTATCTTTATTTGGTATTAATTGCAATAGGTAATTTTATATTGTGGAAAAATACATATTCTCACAACCATGGGCATATCTACTGAATGCATTTCATTTTTCATAAAGCCATGGGTTAACTTCCAGATGCAGTGAAGTACAACAATGGTAGGATTAGAATTCTGAATTTGGAATCTTTTAAATATATGTTACTTATGCAGAAATATGCTATAAAAAGAATATTAAAATTTTTCCTTCCTAATTTTAAGAACTTATGTTGAACAATATGATTTTTGAATTTTACAATTAGCAAGTGGGGAAGTTTATTTTGCTTATCTGTACCTCAAAATTATCAATTACATTTATGTAGAAAATAGTGTGTCTACCCACTTTACTAATTTTATTGTGTGAGTTATCTGATTTCCTCTTCAAAAATTCCTTTGGTGGTAGGTACTATCACCATTTCCATTTTACTGATGAGGAGATGTAGACAGAAAGAACTGAAGTAGTTGATCTCAAATCTCTAAGACAATGTGCACTACAGCTTGAATGGAGATGTGACATGACTAAAGATATACCCATTGGTGTGGTAAACTGGTGTGAGTAGGTAGGAAACACCTGTTCTCAATGAATTTGCAATCTTGCTGAAGAGTTAAAGAATGCACAAGAAACAGCAAAATAAACATACAGGTTCTCAAATAGGCAACTCAACTATGACTCTCATTGCACTGTTCGTTCCACTAGTTGAAGAAGCCATGGAAGGCTTGGAAATTAGCCTCCCCTTGATAGCTGGTTATGACTTGGACCAATGAAGACATAATCAAGGCATTTTTAATTGGAGGAAAGTATCTAAAAATTTGCATAAAACATCCAAATGAGCATGCATTAGACCTGTGAAGATGTAAACCTGACTAGTAGGGCCTTTATGCATTGAATACTAGAAGGAAAATGGCTGAAATTTCCCATAGATTTTGCAAGTGATTGATTCTACTTTAAAAATGTTGACAGAAGAGAAAAATCAGTTTACAAGTTCTTAAATATTAGATTCAGCATTTAGAGTTAATCAATTCCCCGAGGATGACAATTGATGGAATAGTGAATAATGAAGAATGATTGCCAGCCAGAATCAGATTTTTTAAATTTCAAGCCATATTGTCCAATATAAGTAGTTTTGCAATATGATGCAATGTAGTATACCAGATGGCTCATAAAAAAGCATGCTCTTTTTCTTTTAGTTATCTGATCCAGTATCCTGGATGATCTCCAATCATGAGATCATTGCTTGAGTTTTGAGTATTCACATATGACAGAGCGGTTTATCAGATGTCTTCACTGACTCTGAATAAAAGCCCTTCATATTTAGCAGATATTAGTATTAGAACAGTGATGAGACCAAAATAGCACTGATGGACCAATAAACTAATAAGCCATGTATGCATAGTATGATTAGCCATACTCTTTCCCCGCAAATGATGTAGATTAAAGGAACGTAGCTGCAGGTGTTCAAGGTCAGTGTTGTCAACCCTTTCTTGAATAAGTCTTTCCTTATTAATACTTGAATAAGTATTTCCTTATCCAAAAGAAATGGAATCACAATTAATGATACAGTAACAGTAAAAGTTTTTACTTTTGTAGTTCTCCATAATTCTTCACCAGAAAGGACTCACGCATTCCTGCTGGTGATTGCTCCGCAATTATTCCTTTTATAGAAATACAAGGAAATCGCATTTTAAAATAGCGTCCTGCCTCTTTCTAGAGGGAGACTAAAAGCATTGTTATACTATGCATTAGGATGAATAAAATACAGGTAAGTGGTAGAGACATACTTGTTTTCCACTAGACTGTTAAAAATAGTATTAAGCTAGCAAACCCTATCTTTGTGAGAAAGCTGAGATCAGACAATTGTCCCGTGCACAATCCTTTCTCTGCCCTTCCCCCCAAACCCACGAGGTATTTACAGAAAGATTCACAGCAAGAGAGGAGGCACTCCTTTCTTGTTGCTGTGACATCACAGTCTCTTCAGGCTCCTAATGATTGACTTGGCCAGCTTCTTTTCTGTCTTCTCTCCCAACTTCATCCTCATTCTCTTCCAATTGGCCATTAACTGTAGGGTTTCTTATGGCTTCTTTCTTTTTTTTTTTTTTTAAGATTTTATTTATTTTTTTGACAGAGAGAGGTTACAAGTAGGCAGAGAGGCAGGCAGAGAGAGAGGAGGAAGCAGGCTCCCTGCTGAGCAGAGAGCCCGATGCGGGCCTCGATCCCAGGACCCTGAGATCATGACCTGAGCCAAAGGCAGAGGCTTTAACCCACTGAGCCACCCAGGCGCCCTTTATGGCTTCTTTCTAAATCATCATCTTATTGTATGTTCTGTGCCTAGGAAATTTCATGTGCAATCCTATCACCACATATATACCAATGATTTGCAAATTCATATAACTCTAACGTATGCGTGTGCAAAAAAAAAAAATGCCTCCTTGATGTTGCTATGGAACGCCTCCACAAGAAATCAAGCACAGAATGCTGAAACATGGATCCCAGGAGCTTCCTCCAAAAGTAGCCTTTCTCTGACAATCACTACTTAGAAAATGGCTTCAATATTCATCCTCTTCTAAAGGACAGAAAACGTCATCAATTTTCCCTTTTATTCTACTCTGCCATGTGCAATAAATCACTGAGTGCTGTTATCTTTGTTTTTCCAAGCAAAGGTGTTTGTAAAGCCTGGAATTGACTGTAGACCTAGGATGCTAAGAGGGAGAGTGGAGGAGATAACGAGACAAGGGAAAAAAGCTTCTAACAGATGTACTTAGTGCAGAGGTTATGGTGGTGAGCAACTGGGGCTCAGTCCCTGTGAGCAATCTCTGCTACACTAAGTGCTAAACCTCTGAATTGTCTCTCCTCCGTGAAGGAAGATCTTGGCTGAGTATTTATCCACCAGCCATTGGGTGAGGATTGCTCCTAGGACTTGAACACTCCAGCTCTTTCTGCCTGGAAGACAGAGCATACTCCAGCAAACGGCAAGAGAACATTCTGAAAGCATAGAGACATGGTGCTCTCAGCATGCTTGGAACTATTTACAGGTAACCTCTGAGGTAGGCTGAATGGACTCAGGCAGGGCATAGAAAGCATCTGCTATTGCTATCAATTTTATGGTGAATTTCTCTACATTTCCATGTTTCCAACCATAGTCCAAGTTTTTATTCCCTCTTACTTGGGCACGACTTGGGCACTCAGCTCCATCACCTTCTTCCACATACACTGAAACCAGAACACATCAAAACACATCTGTGCCTCTATCATACCCACCAGCTTAAAACCCTTTCGTGGCTTTATCTTGTTCCTAAGACAGAGAGCAAGGATTAAACTGTTAACATGTAACAGAAGGTTCTGCACAGTTTCGTTCGGTCATTGCAATTTCATTTTGCTACACTATCCCCCATGATTTTTGTTCTAATCACATTCAATTGTTTTTTACAATGCTCTAAATAAACTATTTATCCTATCACTCCAGACTCTTAAATATATTTTCTCTGTCCTTCCCTGTCAATTTCCTTTCACACTGTATATTCTGATATGCATTTAATTATTCCATTTTTAAGATTTAAAATGCAGCATATCAAAATATTTTGTCCATATTTTCAGTGCTTCTAATTTTCTGAAAGACACTAAAATAGTGTTTAAAAGAGTACTATAAAATAGTCATCATGAAAGGGCACTACTACTGTGTGTTCTTTGGATATCAACCTCATGTCCCTTCTTGGGGGTTCTTCTCTTATTCCCATGTTATCATATTAGTGCATTTTCTTCATTGTGCAATCAGACATTGTAATCACGTAATTTCTTGTGTGAGTATTGTATTGATTAGATGTGTTTGGTTATTGCTTCTACTATTTACTAACTGTATGAACTTGGTTATTTGCCAGATGTCTGAAAATTAAAAAGAGTTATGTATACTCCATAGGATTGTTGAGAAGATTCAATTAGTTAATTGTATGTAAATTGCTTAGCAGTGTCTGACATGTAGATAGACGCCAATACATGCTATCACCCACTTCCTCCTCTTCATCATTTGATGGGTGAGTATCCCGCCCATCTCTCTTCTCCTACAATCAATAGTTCTTGCATCCTTTCTTCACTTACTATTTTCAGCTACTGGGTAGAAAGAAATTTTTAAAATTTCTCCTTACACAGCAAAAACATGAAACAGTAAAACAAATGATGTATATTGAAATAAATTTCAAAAAATATTATTTAAGAGTTGCAAAATGAAAATCATTGATGATCACACACTGGTACACTATCACCTGATCTAAAAGCATTGTTGCAAGCAAAACAAAAGCTAAACAATAGCTTTAATTGCACTCTGCTAGCAAGCACGTTAGAATCTAGAAATATCTCAATTATTCAAACAGAAATTGCATGGAAAGTATGATTCTAATTAAGACTTGAAAGCAAATTGAAAATTGACACTGTGTCAAAATGCACCTTGTAGTGGATTCAGCTTAAAGTTATTTATCCAATTAAGGAAATAATCACTGGTGCATTGCAAAGAATGGTATTTACATCTTCATTTTTTGTTTTACTCGATTCTTCTTACAAAATACATGAACATAGTACTAATTCCTTTTTTTCTTCCCTGAAGTATGTCAAGCCTCTATTAAACTCAAATAAGCCTAATTCATGGAGGATCACAGAGGAAATTTTTTTTATCCCATTTTAAAATGTTAAATGTATTTGCTCAGCAGCATATTAGTATAACCATGTCTGCTCCTTTTGTTGTCTGTGGTGTTTAGTTGTGTTTTGGTCTTCAGTATAGAGCACACAAGCTATAATAATTTGGAAGACAATAAATTGATGCAAATTATATAGGAAGTAAAACTGAGCTTAAACAAATCCCTCAAATATTTTGTCTTTCCTGTCACCGTCCGCCCCATTGCTACTGTTTTCCAAGGGGTTTTGTCCTACCATAACTGTTCTGAATTACTATGTATTCTTGTTTTCTCATTTGTTTGTTTATACTATCTTTTGGAAAAAATATATTGTTCATTTGTATTAACATTGAATAAACACTCAAAAACATACTCATGCTTTTAAAGGAACATTGATTAATATGGCATTAAGTTCAGGAAATATATTTTCCTAACAAGGAGAAAATTTTCTGTCAGATTATTATTTCCCTAACATGCTATGAACTTATACAGCCCTCAAATATTTTCCTCATATTTCTTTTTTCGGTGACAACTTTTTGTTAATAAAAGTAAAGATTATGAGCAAGATCAAATGATTTGATAAGACATGCTAAATTGTATCTTTATAGAAGTATAATCATGTGAAAAAATAACTGCTTTTAATAAAAATGAAAATAAACCTACTTCTGATGCTGTTATATTTTATTACTCTGCACAACTTTAAGATAATAACATGGTTTTAAAATTGAGGTGTGTGTACTTCTGGTTGAAATTACACATTTAAAATAAAATGGAATTGCTCCTTTGAAGATCAAATTATTAATTTAAGGTTTTCATACTAAGTAGCATTACATAGTTGTCCTCATAATGCAATATATGAAGATTGTTCTAATTTTTTTCAGAGTATTTTTTTTTCAATTTTATGCTTATGCTTCTAAATTAAACCCTAGTTCTCTAAGCTACACCTTGAGAACTGTCTACTTTGTAATTTTGCATTTGGTCGGGTTCTTTATGAGTTCCTCATGGACAGCAGCACTGTGTCTTATGCCAATGAACTGCATAACCTGTTCTTAGGCTATGAAATCCAAGCCCCGACACCATGATGCATTTATGATAAGGCAATTTGTAGAATGACCTCCCACTCTATTTCCAAACAATATTTCTTTTGAAGTATTTAATTCTCATATGACACAGTTTTAACATGCATTTAATTCTTAGATAATTGTCATCAATATTTATGTCATTGAACTTTTATCCTATTTTGTGCTGTATAATTGCTACCATTAAATCATTTCCCAAAGGTTTACTTTTCAGGCTCATATAGTGTTTCAATGTCATATTATTTTGCAAAGCATAGTTTTTATTACATGATTTTTCAACTCTAGGCTTTAACCCAAGCTAATGAGTAAGGACAGCCCATTAAAAAGCTTTATAAAAATTTCACCTTTATATTTTTAAGACACTTAATATTATTGTTGCCAACATTCTATTTCATTAACTCTTACTTACGTCTGATGTTTATTTCATCTTTGTATGGTATACCTTTATATTAATATATATCACTATCTTTATATCTTTGTTATTCTTATCTTAAAATAATCATAGCTCTAGCTACTAAATCATTCTTAATATAACCAAATATTTAAAAATCATAATTATTTCATTATAAGCAGATGATTTGCTTTCCAGTATTGCTGGATAATTATATTTAAAAGCCTATGTTTTTCTTTATTAAAGTTTAATTTTCTATCCATTTTTGCAGTGAATTACTCAACTATGATTTTAATTTTATATAGTCAGAAAAAAATCATTAATGATTATAACATTTGCTGTTAATGTACCACTCACTATTCTATTAACTGTTTTAAGCCTTTTGCTCATAAAAATGTGAGTTCATAGAATCAAGAGGGACAGGCTCTAATTTCCTTTCAATATATTTTATAATGGATATATTGCTTATTTTTAGTAGGGCATATTACTCCTTTGCAGTACTATTTGTGTTTTGGGGAGCAAGGCTTTTTTTTTTTTTTTTTTAGATTTTATTTATTTATTTGACAGACAGAGAGATTACAAGTAGGCAGAGAGGAAGGCAAAGAGAGGAGGAAGCAGGCTCCCTGCTGAGCCGAGAGCCCGATGTGGGGCTCGATCCCAGGACCCTGAGATCATGACATGAATCGAAGGCAGAGGCTTTAACCCACTGAGCCACCCAGGTGCCCAAGGCATTTTGACTTAGAGAAATATTGATTTTACCACAGCAGTTAATATTGCACAATGTGCTATGACTAGTGCATGCCTCAAAGGGGATGCGTATATATGAAAAACAATCTAATTCATCCTTGACTTTTCAAAGTTACATGAAACTAAAATATATTTATACCGTGTGACAATGTATTACATCCTAGGACCATAAAAGGAACCAAAATTACATTAAAAATGTCAACAACACATAATTACTGAATCACAATATATGATTCATGGATAAACGAAGCATAACCCCTCTTCAAGGGACTTCAACTCTACAAAACAGTACTTATAATTCATTTTTAAAGTTCAAATTTTGGAGTACAATAATATATTTTACTATTCATAATTCCCTTTTATATACATTATTCAAAAATGACAGGTGATTTGTAAATTTAAAAATATATGTGGAAATTATATCCTCTTGTCTATTCAATTATCCCTGGAGAATAATGTTTTATTTCTTACTTTAATATCTGTATTAAATATTAAATACATATGCTCACATATATGTATAACTATAAAATACATGTACTTTTTTTAATGGACAGAGGTAATGCTTCTCTTGCATTGAAACTGGTTCTACTTGGTGATTTTTTTTTTTTAATGTCCTATGGAAGCCTGTATCTTCACTCAGAGTTGAAGAAGTGGATAACTAAAACCGGATTCTTAATAGTTGAAACATTGGCATTTCTGATTCCTATTTAACCCTTTTACAACCAAAAAGCCCTAAGGAAAGTAAGTTGTAAAGCAAATTAGTCTATACTAGTAAATCAGTCTTATTTTCAACATATTATTGGGAAATTTTATTTTAGGATACGCAGCAGGGAGAGTGTTAAGATGATTTATACCCTTCCATAATCTCCCTCTGCATGCGGGAAAGACCTGCGAATATGATAGAATATCACTCACATGGTTACAATACCTTACATGGCAAAAGATATTTTGCAGATATAATCAAGGTCCCTAATCAGTTGACACTGTATAATCAAAAAAGAGATTTCCATGGGTGGGACCAATCTAATCAGGTGGTTCTTTGTTTTTTTATTTTTAATTTAAATTCAATTAATTAGCACATAATGTATATTTGTTTCAGGAGTATAGGTCTATGATTCATCAGTCTCATATAATGCCCAGTGTTCATTACCTCACGTGCCCTCCCCAATTTCCATCACCTTGTTACTCCATCCTACCACCCGCCCTCCCCTCCAGCAACCCTCAGTTTTTTTCCTGTCTTAGGAAAGAGTCTCTTATGGTTCGTCTCCCTCTCTGGTTTTGTCTTGTTTCATTTTTCCATTCTTTCCCCTATGATCCTGTCTTGTTTCTCAAATTCCTCATATCATTGAGATCATATGATAATTGTCTTTCTCTGATTGACTTATTTCTCTTAGCAGAATATCCTCTAGTTCCATCCACATCATTGCAAATGGCAAGACTTCATCTTTTTGATGGCTGAATAATATCCCATTGTGTATATATACCACATCTTCTTTATCCATTTTAAGGACACTCAAATCAGCAGGAATATTCAAAGCAAAAGAAGTATTCTTCCCACCCTCAAAGAAACAAAGAAATATGTTGTGAACTGCCTATGGAGGGGACCAAAGGGGGGTCCCAAGGTCCTGAGAGCAGCCCCTGGCCAACGGCCAGTCAAGAAATGGGACTTAATTTCAGCAATTGCAAGGAGCAGCATTGTGACAAAACCAGTGAGCTTGGGAGAGGACTCAGCCTCAGATGAGTTGACAGACCAGGCTAACACCTTAATCTCAGACTAGTGAGGCCCTGAGCAAAGAGCCTGGTCACTCTATAACCCAGATTCCTGATCCACAGAAATTGTGAGATAATGAATTTGTTTAGTTTCAAGCAATAGAGTTTGTAATAATTTGTAATGAAGCAATAGGAAACTAATACATACTATAAAGAAAAGAAATAGAGAGGTGTAGAGTTATAGTAAGGAATTATAAAATAAAGAGATATTTTTAAAAAAGAAAAAGTTGAAGTATAAGGTATCTCATGTCAGATTTCCTACTCTTTGTACTGAAGTTCCCAAGCTGAAAGTCCTCTGTCTTAGCCTTTTACCACTAACTTGATAAATCATGAAGTTTTTTAGTGAAAAATCAATTTCATGTATTTATACTGTTATATATACTTAACCCAGAAAATTATTCTTATATTTTTGTTATTTATCATTTATACATTTAGATCAATACAGACCAATACAGAAAGACCAATACAGGAAGAATGAATTGAATCTGGAGTATTAGCCATGGTATAAGTTGATCTGAATTTGTTTTTATTATATGCTCATAAGCACAATTAAGTTCTTTTTCATAATCGTATCTAGATCTTGGTCAAAATATGATTCATAAAATAGGTTAAAGCTATAAGCACCTACTAATCATAACATCTTGAAATTTATAAGTAGTACTGAAATATATCTAACCATAGTATAGAACTTGCACATATAAATGTAAGTTTTAAAAATCTTATGGTACCCCCAGTGATATGATTTAAGGCCATTGAGAGGTGAGGTAAGCACTCACATAAAACTCACAGTTTTGTCCTTCTTCATTCCAGTGAATGTTAATCCTATAAAAACAAGAAATAACATAAAAAGGTCAATTTTCTTTCTTTTTTTAATTTTATTTTTATTCTTTGCCCAAGGGGTACAGGTCTGTGAATCATCAGGCTTACATCTTTCACAGCATTCACCAAAGCACAAACCCTCCCCAATGTCCATAACCCATCCACCCTATCCCTACCCTCCCACCCCCCAGTAACCCTCAGTTTGTTTTGTGAGATTAGGAGTCTCTTATGGTTTGTCTCCTTCCCCATCCCATAATGAAACAAGATGGGATGGGGAAAAAGGTCAGTTTTCTATGTCAATTTGCTAGTCTGTATTCCCCTATTATTCAATCAAACACTGTTCTCGGTGTTGCTGTGAAGATACTTTGTAAAGGACTTAAATCCATAAGAAGTTGACTTTAAAGAGATTATCCCAGATAATCTGGGTGGGCCTGATAAAACCAGTTTAAAAACAAGAACAGAATTGAAGTTTCCTTAAAAAAAAAAAAAAAAGTGCCCATGGCCTATAACTTCTGCTCTTGCCTGAGAGTTCCAGCCTGCCCTTCCTGATGGCCTGTCCTATAAATTTCATACTTGCTTAGGCAGCCTCCACAATTTTATGAGCCAATTTCTTGCAATAAATTTTTTAATATATATATTTTACTATTTCTTCCCCCCACAACCCAAGTAGAACCCTGACTGATACATCCCCTCTCTGTTTTGCAAACTTACAATGGCAAAGGAAACTCTCATGAATATAAAAATGATTAGGTAGATATTTGTATTTGTTTTAACACTGTCAAAGGCATGATATTTAAACAAACAAAACTCATAGGAGGCAAACACATCTATCAAGGAGCAACTGAAAATTAGCAGCTCCAACAATTCATTTTGGATTTTATGAAATAAAGATTAAAATACTTGTAGATCTTCATAAGTGTTCAAAATAAATAATGTTTAACACATGTTCACAGTGTATATGATTATTGCTGAATTGATTTTCAGTTTGAGTTATGCATATTCATATGTTACATGCATTTTTCACTTTGAATTATGCATATACATGATGTACATGCATGATATTATGCAAAACAACAATAAAAAAGCTAAGAGGAATAAGAGGAGCTTTTGAGATAGCATGTACTCTCTTATGAGGGCAAGTTTTCAATGGCATTGAGGTCATATCACCAGGGATTCAATCATTTCTGACAATCCCTTCAACAGCAAGGATTATGGGCTGACATCTCATTATTGAAGTACTGAAACATGAATAATTTGTTCTACACTGATGGTCAGGAGATACTGAAAGCCATACAGTTATGAGGTCATATCTCTAAAGAATAAATTTTAAAAAGATTACAAAAGAACAATGATGGGAAAGAAATATGAATGGAAGCTATATAATTTTATATATATCTTATAATATACATATATTTATTTTTTAATTATAAAACATGGTTATCAGATATTGATCTTGTTTAAACAATAAAATTATGTTTAAATTTATATTTGCCTAACTCCCAAATATTCTAAGAAATTAAATGTCAGAAAAATAAAAATAAGTTAAATAACAGAATAAAATGTAATACTTATTTTAAAATTGAAGATCAATTGTATAATCTCTCATGGGACTGAAAATATACACATTCTTCTTTCTCTGAAGTTTACTTATACAATATGGAATGAAAATAAAGATGCAAAGTAATTGCATGTTTAATGAAGAGAGTAAATTTGAACACGGTATCAGAAGGAGATGGCAGATGAAAGCATAAATATGATGTTTATTTTATGAATAATATTCATAAAGAAAATATAGCTTTCCAAGAATATTTGACACTAATCATATTTAAAACAGAAAATATACGTAATCAGTTTTATAATTTTAGAGCAGTTCCTAGAATGGACCAGCCTTCTAGTTTACAAGCTTACAAATAGATTCTATAAATATCTCTATATTCTATAAATATGTCTGTCCATGTTCTTAAAGTGACCAGATTAGAGATAGAGAGGGTAGGTGCTGTGGACTGAAAGTCTGCATTTCTCTCAAATTCATGTGTTGAAGCTCTAACCCCCAAGGTGATGGTATTGGAAAGTGTGGCCTTTGGAAGACAATTAGGTTTAGCTATAGTCATAAGTTGCATCCTCAAGATGAGATTAGTGCCCTTACAAGCAGAGACTGAAGAGCTTGCTCCTTCTTTCTCTGCCATGTGAGCACCCCGCCAGCCACCTGTGATCACGGCATCACCAGACACCAGGCTTGCCGCCATCTTGATCTTAGCTCTCTCAGCCTCAGAACTGTGAGAAACAATTCTTTATTGTTCAAATTACCAGTAAATAATCTGTTACAGCAGTCCAAACTAACTAAAACAATGAGTGTTGTAAATGTTCAGTGCATCTAAGCTATGCAGTATTGCAGAGGAAATTAGCCAGAACAACAGGACTGATTTTGATATTTCATTCAAACTACAGCATTGCCATCAGTGTTGAAAAACTCATTTATCCAAAACTTAAGGACAAATATTCTCCATTTCATTAAATACATTAAACTGAGTTATTAAAAATGCATTTAATTATGGAAAGCACTGGAAAATTACTGGTTATTGCTTTATCTTTTAACAAAAGAATAAAATAATGAAGCATGGAACAGAGAGATCCTCACAGTCCATGTAAAACTCCTGGGATCATTTGTTCATCATTTGTAGATCTTTTGTGGAAAGTGAAAGGTAAAAGCTACAGTGACCCTTGAACAACACAGGTTTGAACTGAGAGGGTCCACTCATTTGAGCATTTTTTCAATCAATTCAATACAGTACTGTAAATACATTTTTAACTAATGATTTTATTTTTTTTAAGTTTTATTTAAGTCATCTCTACACCCAAGATGGGACTCGAACTCATGACCCTGAGATCAAGAGTCACATGCTCTTCTGACTATGCCAGCCAGGTGCCTCCTTTATGATTTTCTTAATAGCATTTTCTTTTCTCCAATTTACTTTATTGTAAGAATACAATATACAATACATAAAACATATAAAATATGTGTGAATTGACTATTTGTGTTATTTTAAGGTTTCCAGTCAACTGTAGTCTATTAGCAGTTAAGTTTTAGGGCAGTCAAAAGTTATACATGGATTTTCAACTACACAGAGAGGAGAGTGTTAGTGTTCCTAACCACTATGTTATTCAAGGGTCAACTGTATATTTAGTTGCTTTCCTCACTTACAGATGTCTGCTTAGAATAAAAATAGAACTTAAAATGGGCCACATATATTTTCTGACTGATAAAACAGAAGTAAAAAATACGGCATGTTTCTCTTAACTCCATCCATAATTTATATAACATTTAGCAATATTCTCTTAAAATTAAAATAAAATAGGAAATGAATGTCAAGAAAATAGAGCTGGACACCTGGGTGGCTCAGTTGGCCAAGTGTCTGCCTTTGACTCAGGTCATGATCCCAGAGTCCTGGGATCAACCCCCACACGGGGTTCCCCGCTCAGTGGGGAGCCTGCTTCTCCCTCTCCCTCTGCCATTCCCCCTGCTTGTGCTCTCCCCCTCTCTCTTTCAACTAAATGAATAAATAATAATCTCTACAAAAATAGTTGGAAGGAACCTAAGGGTGGAACCAAGAACAGGTAAGCTGCTATTACAATGCTCCAAGAGAGAGACAGGTGGAGGCAAAGGAGGTAGTGAGAAGGGGCCAGATCCACTGTATCCCATTCAATTCCATGCATTTTCCATATTCCCTACTCGTACCAATGCTCTGCCCACCTTGCTCAGAGCACAGCTTTGCCTTTTCTCATGCTTTGCACACAAGATACACGCAATTGTTTCTCTAACAAAAATTATCATTCAAGTCCCTTCTAAAGAACAAATTCCTCCACAAAAGTTTTCTTGATCCCTCCCAAGCCTATGGCCCTCCATGGTACAATTTGTTCTGTCAAGTGTTCACTTCCAAATGCTAATCTGCCAGATTCCCAGGAGTATTAAATTATTCCTCATCTTACAAGAGCCCTCCAAAGAAGAGATGATCCCTCTTCCCCATGCATAATGAAATCTAAAACACAGAGAGTTTAAATGATGTCTCAGAAACTGTCCAATTGATAAAGTACAGTGCTAGACCTTAAAGCCAGTACTATTTTGCTTCAAAGCTCAAAAATTTTTCACTCTGCCACATAGCCACCTTATGTGTAATTTATATCTCCATATGTAGTAACAGCAACAGCAACAATTCCCGTGAATATAATCCAAGCTGCTTAATGCAGGAGCTCTTTGTCGCTCACCTTGGAATTTATTTCTATTGGCCATAAAAGGGAGATGATATTAATGGCTATTTTGGTAACTTTCTGGTACCTTACTTTCCTCCTAAAGAGCCTAAACTGTTCTGTGTTTTTTCCATTATTGTAACTCTGTGTTTATCTCTATTGTAGTTCTGTTTTTTCCCCTTAAATTTTAATTTAGCTGTTTTAACAATATAAAGTAATTTAAAATGTCTGATAGGGAGAAGTTGATTTAACTTTTAACAAGTAAAATAATTAAAAATTACAAAAGCAGCCCACTGTGTAATTTAAGCTCTTTTCCCACTGCTTAAATTAGGATTCAAATTAGGATTTATGATTAGGACTAGATTTTAGGATTTGATCATAAAATAATGAATTTATATCAATTGTATATTGCATTTTGAAAGCTTTATGATTAACACCTAAATCACCATTACGATATTATCATATAATTATAAAGATGATGATTATAACTATTGTATGATTATTTTAAAATTAAAGATTCTAGGGATTCTAATTATAAGATACACATTTTTTGACTTTTTCAGTTTCACTAATTGAGATATGTGTGAGACTTGATAAAATATAGTCAGGCAGAAATTAGAATTAAACTTTTCAAAAGGAATAAAACAAGAATACATTTTTTCTAGAAAAATCCCTACTAACAGTACTTCCTGCGCTGGAAAAGTATTACGTCGTTTTGGAGAAATGCTAAAAACCACTCACATTTTACTATAATTACTGAGCCTTAAAAGATTGCATTCCATAGACCGTTTTCAATATTTTTCCCTGCAAGTATATGTTAACGTAAAACAATTTTTAATGTACAATAAAATAGAAATATCTTTGAGATGCATATTCATATTTTTCTAATTTTATTAAATAATTAATTTTAAAATGAGTGTATCCTTAAGATCATCAGGTTTATGGGATATACGTATAATTCAATGCTAAAGGAACTTATCATTAAAAAGGCAATTGTGATTTATCACGCTATATCTTTAATGTCTTTCCAAAATTTCATTAACTTTCTTGGCGTTAAGAAAACCTTATACTGGGGCGCCTGGGTGACTCAGTCATTAAGCCTCTGCCTTGGGCTCAGGTCATGATCCCAGGATCCTACGATCCAGCCCTGCATTGGGCTCCCTGCTCGGTGGAAAGCCTGCTTCTCCCTCTCCCACTCCCCCTGTTTCCGTTCCCTCTCTCGCTGTGTTTCTCTCTCTCAGCTAAATAAATAAAACCTTTAAAAATAAATAAATAAAAAGAAAAAGGAAATCTTATACAAAGTTCTGAAGAACTGAGAAAGGTTTATATATTCCTTATATATTTTCAAAATTTTAAATGAGGAAGCCATAGATGAGACCTTATTAGGGTTTGCTCTGTTTAGATTTTGTTCAAAATTTCAATCAAGTTTAAATATTTGAATCATTAAATTAATCATTTATATATTGGTAATCATTAAAAAATTTAAGTATTTGAATATATCGAATCTTAAAATACTTGAATCGTTATTGTTATAGATATCTTCTAGTGATAATTATTAAAATAATATTAGCCTTGTCATCTAACTAATAGACAAACTTCTTTTTCCTTTAGAAATATGGCATTTTGAAGTATTTGGAAACTAATAATGGCCAACTGCCATTATTTTTATAACACTATGTGTTATAGTAAACATTGATGTTTGAAAAATATGGCTCCTTGGTTTTAATAGGTTTCTCAGACCAATCTGCCTCTTCATTGTAATCCTCACAAATAATCAATTCAATATATATTTAAGTGTTTTCTATGCCCCCTGCACAAGGCATTTGAGAAAGTATAAGGATAAATGGAAAAATACTGCACAGTTTATTCCACATTCTTTTTGGAAATGAATTGAGCAAGAGGATGGAGGGTAGGCCAAAGAAAAATGTGTATGCTTTTTATGAAGTAAACATTAAATTAAAAAAATATTTTTCAAAAAGACCACATCAAAAAAAGTTGTATTTGAGCAGTACGGTGAAAACAAAAGAAATTTTAATGCAAAGGAATAGGTTTAACATATACCACAAATGTCCTAAATCTGTGATATATTAAGAATTAGTTCCTGATCATAAGTGCAATAAGTCACTTATTTCCCTGGATCTAAAATGGACTATATCCTTAAAAACGAATTTAAACTTCATGGATAGTCACCATTCCTTGAGGAAAATGGAATGGAAGAAGGAAAAAGAACTCTTAAAGCAATGTCTCTCACAATGTGATATTAGGACCACTAGCCTCAAAATTCCCCTAGGGCCTGCGGCCGACCAAACTGCATTTTAGAAAAGTACCCCCAGTGAGAAAATCGGCCTTTGATGGTTCACCATATCACTTGTGTCGGTGTAGCTCTGCCCTCAGATGTCGCTTAAACGTTCCACCTCCAAAATTTTGATCAACCAATTCCTTGAGTTGTTAGATGTCTTAGGACCTCTGTCTTCCTGGACTCAAAGTTCATCAGAGACATCATGATAGCTTGAAGCTCAATAACAATGAATGTGGAACTGTCACCATTAAACACACTGTAACAGGGTTGGTTTTTTTGTTGTTGTATTTGGGTTTTGTTTTTTTGTTTTTTTTTACATATCAAATTACCAATTCATTAAAGTTAGGCAGCTGCTTTACAATTACTACATGGCACTCCATCCATAGAGAAAAATGTAGATGAAGCCATCCTTCCCCTCACACTCTTTTTTTTTTTTAATTTTATTTATTTATTTGACACAGAGAGATCACAGGTAGGGAGAGAGGCAGAGAGAGTGGGGGGAAGCAGGCTCCCTGCCCAGCAGAGAGCCCGATGGGGTGCTCGATCCCAGGACCCTGAGATCATGACCTGAGCCAAAGGCAGAAGCTTTAACCCACTGAGCCAGGTTCCTCCTGTCACACTCTTGTTCAGGCTGCATTTTAGGTCACCAGCTCTGAGTACACACTAGAAAAATTCTGGGGAAGAAAGACAAGTTACCTATGTGTACAGAAATGTCTCTTTGACCTGGCAATTAAACTGGGTTGCAGATAATCAAGTCTGTTCTCTGAAGGTCTGAGATATGTTATAACACGTGCTTCTTTAACTCTATGGTAGCTCTTGCTCTTCATAGAAAAGTTTCCCTTTCCTTTCAAAAGCTTTTATACTTTTGTTTAAATTAGAATATGATTTTTTCCTCTGTTAATTTCTTTGTATGTAATTTAACCAGTGTGCTTCTTGCATTTTGAATCATTTAACTATGATTATCTTATAGCAATCATGTGATCTTAGCTGTGAATATAAATAAAAATGTGTGTAATTGTTCTACAATATTAACTCCTGAATTACTGAAAATCAAAATGACACTGTTTCCTTTGTATCAGTTTTCAAATATATACTCATTTCAAACTACACTCAGAATATTGTATCCTTACATGTATGTCTGCATGAACATAAATATGGCTCTTATTAGTGATTTAATATCGGCAAAAAGAAGAAACAAGAGCAAGTAAATCAATAAATCAGTATTATTTTTGGCAGTATAGAGAGTAACTTTCTCTTGTTTTCCGCAAAAATTGAATAAATATACTTTAAAATGATCAATTCCATGACCTTATGACTTGACTGTGACATTTGAAAAAGTATTTAATTTCAGATAAACCTTCCAAATAAGATATTATATGAAGTTCCTTATATAGAAAGCAAAGCCTAAAAATATTTTACTTGGAAAAAGTGAATTTAGGAAAATTCATTAATACTTTTAGATATATGCATGATAAACACCAACATATATATACATTATACATACATATTTGCTTAAATCCTATGCCAACAATATTTTTAGTTTTATCAGCACTATTTTCTTTTCTTTTCTTTTTTTTAAGATTTTATTTATTTATTTGAGAGAGAGAGAGAATGAA
The DNA here is from genome assembly GCA_002007465.1 of Ailurus styani. Lineage (NCBI taxonomy): Eukaryota > Metazoa > Chordata > Mammalia > Carnivora > Ailuridae > Ailurus > Ailurus styani. The sequence goes on along the minus strand of LNAC01000130.1, from coordinate 3,581,418 downwards.
CAGGGAGAGGGACAGAGGGCACAGCCTTTGAGCCACCCAGATGCCCAGGCATCTTCCAACTATTTTCAACAGAGAAATTAAAGTAATCCTGTTAACTTAAATCAGAAGCTAAATTTAAAAAGCAAATATTACATGATCCTATTTATATGTGAAATCTAAAAAATGTCAACCTTATTCAAGAGGAGTAGAATGCTGGTTGGCAGGGGTCGGGGGTGGGGGAAGTGGGGCGATATTCACAAAGGGTATAAGGTTTCCAGCTACACAGGGTGAATAAGTTTTGGAGATAATATACAGCATGGTGAATGTAGGTAATCATACTGTATTGCAAACTTGAAATTTTCTAAGAGCCTTGATCTTAGGGTTCTCACCACACACACACATTGTAACTATGTGAGACAGTGACTGTGTTAACTTGATTGTGGTAATCATTTCACAATGTATATGCATATCAAAATGTCACGTGTACACCCTACATTTATACAATTTTTATTTGTGAATTATACTTCAATAAAGCTAGGAAAAGAAATCTAAATCAGATCAGGACACTTTCCTGTTCAAATCCCCCTAGCAACTTCCTATATCATTCAGAGTAAATGCCAAATTCCTTACAATGAACCCAGCGGTTTCATAAGATATTCTGCCCTGTTATTTGACTTTATTCCCATTTCTTACTTCACTCCAGCCCCACGTCTCACCTGTTTTTCTTGAACTTGTTAAGCATAATTCTTTTATAGGGTCTCTACTCCTGTCCTTTACTTCGAATTCTCTCTTCCCTATAGAGACATGACTCATTCACTCACTTCCTCTCAGTTGTAATTTAAATAACAGCAACGTCTTTTCTGGACATTCCAAATAGATGTCCTTCTTCAATACTCACTTTCTGCAGATTTATTTTGTCTTTGGTACTTATCTCAGTCTCAAATATTTATATTTCTCTGTTATTTCTCCTATGTATTGCCTTTCTCTGCTATAGAATAGAAATGTCTGGTATATTGTAGCACTCCATAAATAAATATTTGTCAAGTGGCCAATGAATGAACTATCAAGAAGATGGGATAAGACATAAAAAAGCTAAATTTTCTCTACAAAGGCAAATTGTCACATGAATGAATTTGCAACCCCACAGAAATAAATTCATTCCTTCAGTTTATTAAAAAACACTGATTATGTAACTACAAGATGTCTGATACTATGTTAGACCTAGAAATTCAAAGTCTCTCTCCTTTTCATAGTTCATAAGTATAGAGAAACATATTGATTTAGGTGAACTACCAAATATACTTATTGCCCAAATCACATTTCGAAGTATTTTGTGCCATTGGGATGACAAATGAGTGTCAAGATAATGTGATCCAACCTTCAAAAATAAAATAAAACTTCCTGTCTTTCTCTCTTCCACTCTCTTACAAGAAATATCACCCACTCTTCCATTTAAGGAAAAGTTAAGATGTTCATAAAATTTGAAATGTGAAAGAATCTACCTTATGATAACAAAATATATATTGTTTAATGAACAAGAACCTTAGTTATTGGTCAACTAATTTAATCCAAAATTCAAGTAAATATTTAAATTTTTGGAAGGAAACTAAAACAAACAAACAAAACCCCCCTCTAATTATAAAAGATAAATAGGATTGGAAATGAATAGCATTCTAATTTACATAAAAAATGCATACAGGCATATAGGTTAAACATAACACAGCAAATCGGATAAGCAGATTTATTCATGTTTAAAAAGAGTAATGTCAAATACCAAGACAGCCTGTAAGAAAGTACTAAAGAAATATTCTAAAAGAAAGGAAGGAATTTTTTTTTAATTTATTCAGAAATAGAGTAATAGAGATGGGAGAGTAGTCAAAGGTCTACATGGGTCAGCACCACAACAGAGCCTGCTCAGTGAGTGTGTGCATGGCACACGAGAAACACCGATTTTTTTTTCTAATTTCACAGATTAGGACAATAGATTTGTTTTAATATTAATGAAACAAATATATCAAGAAATATAAATTAAAATATATTTGCATTTGTAAAATAGATTAAAAGTATTCATGAGAATTTTCCAAATGGAATCGAACAGGGCACAGAAATATTGTTTTATCTTGTTTTCTGTTAGAGGCACTTCATTGGACATATTTGAGGATACTGATCTAAGAGATTGAGATGTTAGTCTTTGAACATTTTCAATATATATTAATAATAAATTAATAACAAACAATTATCAGTCAACTAATATGTGACAAATATCTTGGCCAGGTACTGTACAAGCTAAAGAGAAATTAATAGAACTTATATAAACCTGATCACAGGGATCTTATACTCCTGTTCTTATGCTCTGGAAATTTCTATTAGGAAACAGAGATATTCCAATGCAGTTAGAACATAGCACAACGTTTGGAACAAAAGTTTTTAAAAATTATTCAGATTCATTAATTCATTGACCATCATTAATTTATCAGTGATATAAAAATGGAGTTATTTTTTTTTAAGATTTTATTTATTTTATTTTAGAAAGCGAGTACATGCAGGAGCAGGAGGAGGGGCAATGGGAGAGGGGGAGGGGGAGAATCTCAAACTCCTCACTGAGCATGGAGCCCAACTTGGGCTTGATCTCACAACCCTGAGATCATGACCTGAGCCAAAACCAAGAGTCCAGCATTCAACCAACTGAACCACTGAGGTGCCCCAACAAATAGTGTTCTAAAGATAAATAAGTTTATCTTCAAGATATTCACAATTTTAAGTACGTTAAGATTTAGGGGGAAAAATGAAAATGCTTTCTAAAAATTGAAAACTTCAGGGGTGCCTGGGTGGCTCCATTGGTCAAACACCTGCCTTTTGTTTTTAAAGATTTATTTGTCAGAAAGGGAGAGAGAGGAAGGGAGGGGGAGCACAAACAGGGGTAGTGGCAGGTAGGGGGACAAGCTCGCTCCCCACTGAGCAAGGAGTCCGAAGCAGGACTGGATTCTAGGACCCTGGGATCATGACCTTAGCTGAAGGCAGACACAACCCACTGAGCCACCCAGGAGTCCCAAAGGATCTGACTCTTGATTTCGGCTCATGATCTCAGGGTCATGAGCTTGAGCCCCAGGCCAGATTCCATGCTCAGTGGGGTCTGCTTGGCATTCTCTCTTTCTCCCTCTGCTCCTCTCTTTGCTCCCACCCATGCACACTCTCTCTCTCCAAAATAAGTAAAGAAAATCTTTCCAGAAAAATTGAAAACTTTGAAAACAAAAACAAAACAGAAGTTAAAGAAACATTTCTGGAGAAAAATATAAAGAATATGAAACAGAGAGAAAAAAGAATGATGAAGAACATGTTTGGGAGAAAATGTTCTGGCATACATCATTAACCACATGCTGGCCGTGAGTTTACACTATTTTATTCATTATGTAAATATATAATTTGAGGACAGATATGAGAATGATACATTTTCTTACTTTTTTTGTATGCCAATACATTTAAGAAAGGATATCCTATTGCAGTATAGAATAACAAACATTAAGTAGAAGAGAAATTAGATATAAAGATTACATTGCTACAAATTTAAACACTAAGCAATTAATAGATTCTGTAGTGTTATCTTCATTCTGGAGGGATTATTACATTATGAAAACATAAGAAAAATGTCTACATAAAGAATTATTCTTGGGCGCCTGGGTGGCTCAGTGGGTTAAAGCCTCTGCCTTCAGCTCAGGTCATGATCTCAGGGTCCTGGGATCGAGGCCCGCATCAGGCTCCCTGCTCGGCGGGGAGCCTGCTTCCTCCTCTCTCTCTGCCTGCCTCTCTGCCTACTTGTGATCTCTCTCTCTCTGTCAAATAAGTAAATAAAATCTTAAAAAAAAAAAAAAAGAATTATTCTTTCAACAATTCTTTTTTTCCAAGTGAAATAATAAGCCAATGTGTGAATGATATAAAAACTGGCAATGGTATACGAACTTGCTATAAGCAAAGGAAACAAGCAATGTAAAAGAATCCTAAAACCAGAAAACAGTTCTGGTATTCTAATTATTAGCAAATTTGAATGAAAATAATATCAACATTTAACCTTTCATCTCTACTAAAAAATCATAGTAACATTTAAAATTATCTTTTCTTTCTTTATTTGAACCACTATCCTCCTTAGAAAGGACTTAAAATAAAGAGTTGTAAACAATGAGTTATACTGTAAAAGTATCATAAAATCACATATGAGGGGAAAAAAGAAAAATGAGTGAAAACAAGATTTAGATTGTGCATAAACTAAATTATATATTTTTGAAGAATACTCTCCCACTTTGACTCATTCCTATATGGAGTGACTAGGAACTACTTTTTATTTCTTCCTTTCTTTTAATTACACACACACACACACACACACACACTAGTTGTATTGGTATATGCTTTATTTATGCTAATATTTTTATTTGTATGCTAATATTTTTAAAGACTAAGAAAAATTACTTAGAAATCTATGTTGTATGAAAACTGTTCTTAAATATCACCATGTCTACATTCAAGTGAAGTAAGGTAGAGAAAGATTTCAAGAAACTAACCATTAATTCTATATTGATCAGGGTTTTTACAAATAATAGAAATCATTCTGTCTACCTAAATTAAAAAATCATTAAAAGGCAGTAGGTAACTCATCGAGTCAACACCAGCCGACATAACATTGTGCATTAACTATACTTTAATTAAAAAACAAGAATTATTGTAGAACTGGTATCAGTGTGCCTCTTCTTTCTCATATAGGAGTCAAAGCTGATATCTTTTAAAGCTTCTTTTATTCATGCTGTTCATAGCGAATTCAAAGGCTCTTGGACATGCATTTAATTGAAAGGCCCTCAGTTACTTGCCTACGTTTGAGGTCCAAAGAATGCTAGGAAAGTAAATTTCCATCCCTCTCATTTAACTGCAATACCACATTTACTTTCTCTATTCTGAAGTTTAAAGTTCAATATCATCAATACAATATATGTTAATTAATAAAGTAATGAGAAAGGAGAAAAAGAAAGAAAAGGCAATTCACACATAACCAAATGTACATCACATCAAGGAAGAAAGCATGGTTTGTGATCATTGTTCTCACTTATGAAGTTGGTTACAAGGCATATTTGATGTTAATAACTACCTCAGTCAGATTCATCTGATGACCCAGCAGGAACCTCAATTACCTGTTTTTACCAGACTTTCACTCCTAAGGAATATGTGCACCAGTGCCTCTAATGTAGAATTTGCTTTAGTCTCCCATTGTTTTCTCTCATCATGGAAGTAATTATAATTTTCTCAAATAAACTTTTTCCTTAGAGGACTAGCAACTATATTCTTCCTGATCACTAAAATCAACACAGTAAAACACATTTTTGCTTCAACAAGTGGTTCAAGAAAGCTTAAACAGGTCATTTCCAAACTGATGACAATATTGAGGAAAATCATCACCAGGTACTCCACTCAAAATGCCAAATTACAAACCTAGCTCTTTTGTTCATAAAGTCATACCAAATACACATATTAGGTAAGAAATCATAGAAAATCCACTCATGTACCACCTCTGCAAGTTCTCTTCAGTGTGAAGGACTTAACTCCCAAGCACTGGAACCCATGGTTTGAGAAAGGAGATCTTAAGTCTTTCCATGGTAATAGAACAGAGTTCAATACCACTATGCAAACTTAGCCTCTGCTGTGCTCCAAAACTGTCTAGCCCTAGATACTAATTGCCCAGCAAGGAGGAGCTTGTGCAAACAATGGTGAAAAAATGGTGCTTCTGTGTAAGTCTAACAGGACAAATAGTGTCTGTCATATATCTATTAAATGAGAAGTGTAACACTTTCATCATATAAATGAGGTGCATTTTGTTGGACTGGTCTATTCCTAGGATTAGCGACTTGTTCCGTGGGTTGTGGGGAAATGTGCATCAGTTTGTTCTTTTCTGTTTGTTCTTCCTCATTCTGATCTAGGCTCTCTTTTCTCCCTTTGCAACTCTCTTACCTACCCCTAAAACACTAGGCTCTGCTTCTTGAAAAGTCACAGGACTAAACATCAGGGAAGGGAAGTAAAATCGTTGGATTTTAAGTGTTACAATGACAGAAGATGATGGAAGGGTTAGTCAAGAAGCCTCGCTCATAGGTGCTCTGTCACCCTGCAGAGAGGGCTGTGTCTTGTGAACCTGTAAGGGAGCAGACAAGGCACGGGGAACATAGAGGTGAACAGGGGAGTCTAATATCAGGGTTCGGTTTGGTTTGGTGAATCAACGCGGCAGCTGTAGCCACGAAACGTAAGCATGGGGCCACACCTGATACCACAGGATCTGACTAGCATGAGAAATACGCTACGGGCCATATCTGAGAGGCAAAAAATTGTCCTAGGAAGCCTGCACCACCACCATTATTTTCACGACACTATAAATGAAGAAGTTTGCCAACATTATGTGAGCCAAGAGCGGGGGTGTGGACAGTATTAATTTAAATGCTTCAAAAGAGGTTCATGCTTCTGAATACCACAAAATGGGCCCAGAGGTGGTATCCGGGAGGGAGACACACAGAGGTTTATTAAGGGCAGCAGAGATAGGAATCCACTGCTTGCAATAGCAGTCACCTTTAGATCCTTATGCACCTGCTTGCTTTATTTTGGATTGAGGGATGGACAAAATAGTCTCACGGCATTTAGGGACGAACTTTTGCAGTCAAATGCTCTACCACTGAACTATCCCTCATCACTTGGTGTGCACTTCTGGATGTCCTGGGATATCTCACATCCTAAGTAGGTTAAGAGTTGTTTCCACCCATTGAAATTTAGGTTGGGCTTATGGTCTCATTCAGCTAGGGTCTTTCGGAGAATGAAGTACTCTATAAGAGCATTCCGTTTAGTGTGGTTACAGAGTAAACGGTCATCAATATACTGAACAAGAGTGGAGACCTAAGTAAAGGCTACAGCGTCTAAGTTGGCTTTAAGGACTTGGAAAACACTGCAGGGCCATCACAGTATCCCTGAGGTATGTGAGTGCATAGTAATTGTCTCCTTCAAAATATAAATGTAGAGAGAATTGAGGTAAGAATTAGCTGGATTAGGTACTACAGGGTGGCAAGGAATCACAAAAAGTTTATGGCTCTTAGGTCATGCAAAAAATACAGTTTGGTTCCCATCTGAGTCAAATTTACCTTTTTTCTTTCCCAGCCAGATTGGAGTATTTCGGAATGAGTAAGTGAAGACAAGCAGAGCCTGTTTCAAGAGTCTGCTATAGGTTTAATTCCTCACTCTGCTTCTCAGGAGAAAGGGTATTGAGTTACTGATGGAAAGGGTTTGTCCTTTTTCCAAGTAATGCATGTGGACTCTGCATATAGTAACAATCCAACTTCATTTGTATGTGTGGCTCAGAGACTAATTGGGACATCTTTTAAAGATTCACCCTCTTCAGAGGAATTTAAATCAAGATGAATTTCTAGTAAGGGAAGTAGGAAACTTGGGATTTGGTCTGAGGACTGGGAAATAAAATTGCCTTTCTTGTGACATTTTATTGTGGCATTAAACTTGCATAACAAATCTCTACCAAAGAGGTTTGCTGGTGAGGAGCTGGACCCTAGAGAGTCATGATGGGTAAAGGGGGCCTACAGAGATGGGGAGCTGATACAGGAGCAGCAGAATATGTTGTCCAGTGAGTCCAACAGCTTCAAAACAATCAGAGGTGACAGGTAGAGATAAGTCCTCTGAATGCGTGGTGAAGTCACATCAATGTTAATTAAAAATTCCATTCCCAATTCTCTGCTTTAAGTTTAATGGTGGGCTCTGGGGTACTACTGAGGCTTGGCTAACTCTGACAACTGATGGAGAATTGTCCCACAGGAGGAGAAGAACAGATTCTCTGGGGCTCCTGGAACCTAGGGGGTTGTTTTTTAAACTTCTCTTTCTCTTAAGTGAAGGACAATTATTCTTCCGACATTCTGTTTGTTTATTTATGTATTTATGTATTTATTTATTTAGTATTTACAAATACTAGGAGGCAAATAAGAAGGGCATTTAGTGAGCTTTGAGTTGTTCTTGGAGGTATGTTTTTGTTTCTCTAGAGATTCCAATTGCAAAGCAAGAATTGTTGATTTAAACTCTTTTATTTCTGTATTCCTGTAAGCAATACTCAAAAAAATTGAGTAGCTGCTTTAATTATGACATATAGGCTGCCTGGTCCACCAAACTACATTATATTGAATTTGTCTCTTTAGATCAGGAAGAAAGAAGTAAATTACCTATGAAGATGGAAATCAAAAGCTTCCTATGTTCTGGAGCTTCAGGGTTTAGTGAAGTATGCTTTTAAAAAATCAGTATAATGCATTCACTAAAGGTCTTTGGATGCTCTCCTTCTTTCTGAGTATACAATTCAAACTTAGACCAATTCACTTTAGGAGAGAAAGCCTCTACTATTGTTCCTATCAGTGTATGAGTATCTGCTTCCAGCTGAGCCATTTCCTGGTCATTTGCAGGAGGGCTTGGGAGAACTTTCGGCATCTGTTTTCCCTCCAAGTGGGCTGTTTGGCATGTCTGAAACTATAGTATAATCATGAGCGGGAAGAAGAATCTTTAGCAGCAGCGAATCAACCAATGTGTAGGGTTATGCATGACCATTAAAATTTCTGATTTCTCTCTAAATTTGGTAGGATCTTCTGAAAGTGGAGGTAAGAGGGCAGTATAATTTGATAGGTCTGCTGTGTCCAAGGTATGTGAATTCTTTCTGGAGCAAGTGTCCAGGGTATATTTGCAAAGGATATCACATAGGAAGGCCTGATGCTGGCAGGGCCTGAATACAGAGCCCTGGAAAGTTGGAGGGGACAGTGAAACAAGTCTTACCACCTGTCCCAAGTGCTCTTACTAAATTGACTTCCTGACATTTTCTTTTCTATAAATAACCTCTATACCCCAAACCTAGCTGTCAGGATGGAGTGCTTTTTTAAAAATCTTGTAGGGAAACGGAAGTTAAAACTGGTAGCTATGTGTTTAAGGAATTTTCTGGGGAAGATGGAGGAATTTGGATCGTAAGGGAATTTATTGAAGAATATGGGATGGATTTTGAGAAGGGGGTTTCAGACCTGTGGCTCAGAGTTCTAAAAGACCTTCTGGAGGCTCAAAGACAAGCAGTGGGGATACAGGATTACGTAAGATGATGGAAAAAGGGAGTTTATGCTGATAAGGACTTTAAGTGTTATTCCAAAACTACTTTCTGTTCCTTCATCATGTTAAGGAAATCCTGAAGCTGGCCATTATACTCCTTCATGTCCTCTTTTCAATTTGCTCTTCCCAAAGATACCAATAAGACAGCTGTTGAGGATGAGAACTCCCTAATTTTTTTAAATACAGAAGTTTTTTTTTTTAATTCAAAAGATCCATCATCTGGCCATTGAGGAGTGGGATCTCAATTAGCATATGTATTCTACTAACAACTCAATCTAATAATCCTTTATATGGAAATACCTGGAAGTAAATTTCCAGGCTTAGAATAAATCTTTACCATGGACACAGGTTGGGTCCTGACCCAAAAGTTGACTCCCAGAGTTAATCTAAGAAAGGAAGGACTTTTGTTGTCACACCATATCCTAACCCTGATGTCACATTTCCTAAAAAGCAATCTCAGATGGATTGCAGATTCAAAAGTAAAAGTTAAAAGTAATAAAGCCTATAGAAGATTTTAAAAGCTTGCATTATGTATATGTTTGTTGTTGTTATTGTTAAACATACCAAAATACTACCTATTAAGGAACAGAATGATAATTTGGGCTATGTTGAGACAATGAAATTTAAATAATCAAAATTAACATTAACATGGAAGAGAAAAACAAGCCAAAAGTGGAAAAATTTATTTGAAATGCAATTAACCAACAAAGGACTCATATCCAGAATATATAAATAAGACATTCAAATCAATAAGAAAATAAAGGCAAATAATTTAAAAATTGGTTAAAAGTATTAATAGGAATTTCACAAGAGAATCCAAATAGGAAACACATTTATGAAAACAGCTTTTAACTTATACGCCTATATCCTGTGATGTATCTTATCACTCAGCATGTGTATTCCTGTGTGTGTATAACAGTACATAATATTTATATATATATGTATATACAAATACATATCAATCAGTTGAGTGCACACACACATATACACACAGTTACCAAAAGAGAATCACAAGAAAATCTTCATAACAGCATTAATTGTAAAAGGTTAAATGTCATCAGTAGTATAATATCTGAATAAATTGTGGTGAATTCATATGATGGACAAGTTTATAAAAAACAAAAATCAGCAAAGTAGTATTATATTCCACAAAATGAATGCACTGAACAAGCATATTGTCATGCAAAAGAAACTAGATTCAAAATAATACCAACTATGATTCCATATGTTCAAGTTCAATATAGTATAAAACTAAAGTTTGATATGAATTTCTTTGTGCATGCTGTGGTATGCACTGCATCAGAGAACCCATTATCTTTTATCTTCAGCTTCTCCCCATGTATAAGTTCCATTTGCAAGGGTCTAAAATGTATACTCCTGACACAATATCCAAAATCTAGTCAACATGAAGATAGGAGGTGAAGAAGAAAGACCTAAAAAATAATCCCTTCCTTGTGGATACTTCCTAGAATCTGTGCACATCATTCATAAATGTTGCTTTAAGGGACCCCAGAAATATAGTTTTCTTTTATGTGATGATATACTGATTTAGCAATTAACCCTTCCATTTCTACAGAAGACTATAGATGGGTGGAAACAATAAGTGGTTTTTTTGGACAGCTATCAAATCCTAACCAAGTGTATCACTTTGGTCAGCAAATATTTGTATATGTCCCTTCCCAGACATATAAAATATTCATCCCTTCTCCAAGGGAACCATTTTCAAATTCCCAGATATTTACTTTATCCTAAAGTTCAAGAAATTTGGATGATTGTTGGACCTCTCCATCAGATATATGTGTAGATCCTGATTAACAAATAGAGATATTGCTAAAAAATTTAAGGAAAAAAATAGAAAATATACAACAACACATAATAAAAGATACTGAAAGGAAAATAACCATTGAAATAAAATTAATTTTATAGAAATTTTGAGACTTTTTTACAAATATGTAGGAAAACCTAGAAGAATTGGAGAATTTCCTAGAGAAATGCATTTTTCCAAAATTAACCTCATTAAAGGTAGAAAATATCAACTCATAAATTTTCCTTGGAGATATTAAGAAAGTTATTAAGAAACTACCCTGGGAAAAGCAAAAGGTCAAAATCATATTTCAAAAGAATCTACCAAACTTCAAAGGCCAGAAAGTCTCAATATATTATAAATTGTTCCTAAACATAATATTTGACATCTAAACCTAGGAAAGAAAGAAGAAAAATTTTAGGCTAATAGTACTTGCAAATATTGTAACAAAAATTCCATTTATAATGTAAATAAATAGAATCTTGTACCATAGTAAGAAAGTGACATGTGAAGAACATGTAAAAATCATTTCAAGAATTCAAATTTGTTTCAGGATTAGGACCTCTGTTTATATAATATAACATATTTATATAACACGCTATACTAAATACTTAAAGAAAATCACATAAATATTTCTATAGATGTTTAAAAAAAAGCCTTCAAAAAACTTCATTGCGGGGTGCCTGGGTGGCTCAGTGGGTTAAAGCCTCTGCCTTTGGCTCAGGTCATGACCCCAGGGTCCTGGGATTGGGCTCCCTGCTCAGCGGGGAGCCTGTCTGCTTCCTCCTCTCTCTCTGCCTGCCTCTCTGCCTACTTGTGATCTCTTTCTCTCTCTGTCAAATAAATAAATAAAATCTTTTAAAAAAAAACTTCAATGCTCATTTCCAATTAAAAAAAAAATATATGAGAATGAGAATTAAAGGAGACTTTCCTATGATGGTTATATGCATAATTACCGTAATCCTAAACGCACTACCTTATTTTTTGGGAAAACCCGGGGCATTTCCAGTAATATCAGAAATAAGGCAAGGAGTCTAATAATTCCACCGTTGTTCAATTAAGTGGGAAAACCAATTGGAGAAGGAAGACAGTAAATAAAATGTTCCCTATAAGTTTATGATATAATAAGGCATCTGGAAAACCCCAAAGAAACAATGACTAACTCAAACAGTAGAAGAATTCAATAAAGTAAGTAAACAGACCAGATGTGGAAGTGAATATCCCTAGTGAATTACCAACCCAAATACTTCAATACAGAGGAGGCTCTAATGAGAGAATATTCATGCATGACTGTGCCGTAAATCTACCTCTGAGCTCAGCTATACCCCCACAAAAGTGCAACATGTACTTGTACCTTCTTGCAATTCATGAGGGAAAATCAGAAAAATATACACATTTTCAAAAAAACAACCTGAAATAATCATGTCTACAAATGTTCTTTGGACAGACATTTTGTGAAACTAGATATTTTATGTTAAAATTCCCTGTAAATACCCAAACAATGAAGAAAGAAAGAAAGAAAGAAAGAAAGAAAGAAAGAAAGAAAGAAAATTCAATAGAAACACTTTTACTATTCAACATTTTAATTTTTAAGTCAGAGGTTTTATAAGCTTTCTCATTAGCTACTAGGAAATCAATAATCTTCATCTACATAAATAATTGTAGATATATTGAGAGGATAAAAAGAACCAATTAAAATAACAAAAAGGAGGGGCACCTGTGTGGCTCAGTCATTAAGTGTCTGCCTTGGCTCAGGTCGTGATCCCAGAGTCCTGGGATCAAGAGCCCCCACATCAGGGGAAGCCTGCTTCACCCTCTCCCATTCTCCTGGCTTGTGTTCCCTCTCTCGCTATCTTTCTGTCAAATAAATCTATAAAATCTTTAAAAAAATAAAAAATAAAATAACAAAAAGGATAAGAAACTAAAAGTAAGTTTAACAGAAAATATATAATTTTATTATAAGAGTAGAATTTTAAAACATTTTGCACAATATTAAAGTAGGTTTGGATAGGAAGAAAGACACTGCTGTTCTTAGATAATTCAATATAGCAGAGAACTGAGTTCTTTTTATTTTAAGATTTTATTTATTTATTTGACACAGAAGGAGAGATCAGATCACAAGTAGGCAGAGAGGCAGGCAGAGAGAGAGGAGGAAGCAGGCTCCCTGCTGAGCAGAGAGCCCGATGCGGGCCTCGATCCCAGGACCCTGAGATCATGACCTGAGCCGAAGGCAGCGGCTTTAACCCACTGAGACACCCAGGCGCCCGAACTGAGTTCTTTCTAAATTAATTCATAAATTAAATGTAATCCCAATATAAATACAAACATGCATTTTAATGGAGCTAGAAAACTTGATGCAAAACTTCATCTGGAAATATTATTCAATGAAATTCTGATCCATTATGCAGTAAGTAAAGAAATCCAATTTAAATCGCAGTATCTTTAAAAATATGACCCTGAAACCTTGAGTTGCCCAGCACTTCTTGATGTTTATCTCTAATTCTAAAATGAAAAGAGAGTGTGAGGAAATAAAACAGCATCCTTCACTATTCAACCTAGAAGATTGATCAAAACAATTCTTTTTGAGTTAATATCAGTCTAGCTTGTGTTGAGGGGGAGGGGAAACCAACAGATGTGTTTTTCCATACTTATTGCTAGAAACACAGAAGCAAATCTACGGACAACCTCCATCTGGTATAGAGATTTGTCCTCTAACATGCGACTTGTAGTTCTCTTCTTTGCTACTTTTGTTTGCCTGTTCCTACTTTAGTTTTTCTCTCTACATTTACTCTTGCTTTTATTATTCTTAAGAAACATTGTTTTCATTCTTTTCCCCTATAATTTGTGAGAAAACATCAATACCTTTTCAGAAAAGATTCATATCTATCTGTGTTCTCAGGTCAGATAGTTTGTGGAAACCAAATACTCAACTATATTCAAAGTCAGCTGTACATGCCAAATAAGACTGGAAAAAACAGACAATTCAAAAAACAAAATTGTAAATATTTGAGTTGTTTACTTTTAAATTCAGAAGTCCTGTGAACTTTTTCAGTAGCTAATAAAGTAAGAAAATAAATATATTTGACTAACATTTTATTTTCCCATAATTAAACAAATAAAATTTACCTCCTTTAAAGTATTTAATTTTAAAAAAATGCATAAATTGTGTGAACAAGACAGGTACATTGTATTCCTGTAACTATTCACCATAAAATTCCAGGGGCATAGTGACACCATTAAGCTATGGTGTGACTGCATGGACACCAGAACTGCTTGATTCTAGTTATCCACAACCGAACAAATTTGTATAATGTGTTTTCCTATGTTTTTATTTTATAACAAGGAAATATATCTAGATTTCTTTATATGAGATACTTGTTCATAAAGAAGTATGTCAAAAGTAAACTAAAATTATCACAATAATTAAGAATATAACTCTAACATTAATGATGGAAAAATAACTATTTTTTATATTATTTCCATGGCTGAGGAATTATGTTCATGCATGCATACAAGGTATGTGTACACCTGTTTTTTTTTTCTGTTTTGTTTTTTGTCTATCAGCTAGCAAGAGTGCCTGTTACTAGCCTATCTCGTAACTGAATGATCATCAACATGAGATAAAAGGTCAGTATTTTTCCCCAGAAGCTATGAATGGCTTTTCTAGTTCCCTTTCTGTGACACACACACAGATACACAGAAAATTTCTTTTCAATACTATATGTTAAATTTCTCCAATTTCTTACGTGAATATTATTCAATATATACTTTTACTAGGAAAACGTATTCAAAAATTTACATATGAAGCTAATCTTTTTTTTTAGTAGCAATGTTATCTTTTTTTTTAATTTTGTTCAGGTCGCCAACATATAATACATCATTAGTTTTTGTTGTAGTGTTCAATGATTTATTAGTTGTGTATAATACCCAGTGCTCATCACAAAATGAGTCTTCCTTAATATCCACCATACAGCTACCCACTCCCTTCTATAACCCTCAGTTAGTTTCCCAGGTCCAGAATCTCTCATGGTTTGTCTTCCTCTCTGGTTTCTTCCCATTCAGTTTTCCCTCCCTTACTCTAAGGTCCTCTGTGCTATTCCTTATGTTCCACATAAGTGAAACCATATGATAATTGTCTTTCTTTGCTTGACTTACTTCAGTTAGCATAATCCTCTCCAGTTCCATCCATGTTGATACAAATGGTAGGTGTTCATCTTTTCTGATGGCTGAGTAATATTCCACTGTATATATGAACCACATCTTCTTTATCAACTCATCTGTTGAAGGACATCTCAGTTCCTTCCACAGTTTGGCTATTGTGGAGATTGCTGCTATGAACATCAGGGTGCATGTGCCCCTTCTTTTCACTAGATCTGTATCTTTGTATGTAGTGCAATTGCTGGGTCATAGGGAAGCTCTATTTTTAATGTCTTGAGGAACCTCCTCCATACTGTTTTCCAGAGCAGCTATACAGTTTTCATCCCCACCAATAGTGTAAGAGGGTTCCACTTTCTCTACATCCTTGCTGACATTTGTTGTTTCCTGCCTTGCTAATTTTTGCCATTCTAACTGGTGTAAGATGGTATCTCATTGTGGTTTTGATTTGTATTTCCCTGATGGCTAGTGATGTTGAACATTTTTTCATGTGTCTGTTAGCCATTTGTGTGTCTTCTTTGGAGAAGTGTCTGTTCATGCCTTCTGCCCATTTCTTGATTGGTTATTTGTTCTTTGGGAATTGAGTTTGAGAAGTTCTTTATAGATCCTGGATACCAGCCCTTTATCTGTAATGTCATTTGCAAATATCTTCTCCCATTCTGTGGGTTGCCTCTAAGTTTTGTTGACTGTTTCCTTTGCTGTGAAGAAGATTTTCATCTTGATAAAGTCTCGAAAGCTCATTTTTGCTTTTGTTTCCCTTGCCTTTGGAGGCATGTCTTGAAAGAAGTTGCTGTGGCTGATGTCAAAGAATTTACTACCTATGTTCTCCTCTAGGATTTTGATGAATTCCTGTCTCACATTGAGGTCTTTCATCCATTCTGAGTTTATGTTTGTGTATGGTGTAAGAGAATGGTCCAGTTTCTTTCTTCTGCATGTGGCTGTCCAATTTTCCCAGCACCATTTACTGAAGAGACTGTCTTTTTTCCATTGGATATTTTTCCTAAATTGTCGAAGATTAGCTGACCATAGAACTCAGTGTCCATTTCTGGGGTCTCTATTCTGAGCTAATGAGAATGAAAACACATTGCTCCAAAACCTATGGGATATTTCAAAGACAGTCCTAAGGGGAAAATACATAGCCATCCAAGCATCTCTCAAAAAACTAGAAAAATCCCAAATGCACAGTCTAACCTCACAGCAAAAGGAGCTGGAGAAGAACAACAAATAAAGTCTAAACCAGGCAGGAGAAGAGAAATAATAAAGACTAGGGCGCCTGGGTGGCTCAGTGGGTTAAAGCCTCTGCCTTCAGCTCAGGTCATGATCTCAGAGTCCTAGGATTGAGGCCCACATCAGGCTCCTTGCTTGGCAGGGAGCCTGCTTCCTCCTCTCTCTCTCTCTGCCTGCCTCCCTGACTAGTTATGATCTCTCTCTCTCTCTCTCAAATAAATAAATAAATCTAAAAAAAAATAATAAAGACTAGAGCAAAAATCAATGAAATAGAAACCAGAAAAACAGTAGAACAGAGCAACAAAACTAGAAGCTTTTTCTTTGAAAGAATTAATAAGATCAATAAACTTCTGGCCAGATTTATAAAAAAAAAAGGGGGGTGGGAGGACCCAAATCAATAAAATCATGAATGAAAGGGGAGAGATCATGATGAACACCAAGAAAATAGAAATAATTATTAGAAATTATTATCAGCAACTGTATGTCAACAAATTAAACAATCTAGAAGAAATGGACACCTTCCTGGAAACTTATAAATTACCAAGACCGAAACAGGAAGAAATAGATAATCTAGACAGACCAATAACAAGGAAGAAAATTAAAACAATAATCAAATACCTCCCCACAAAACACAAGTGTTCAGGGCCGGATGGCTTCCCAAGGAAATTCTACCAAACATTTAAAGAAGAAATAATATCTATTCTACTGATGCTGTTTCAAAAAACAGAAATAAAAGGAAAATGTCCAAACTCATTTTATGAGGCCAATATTACCCTGATCCCAAAACCAGGCAAAGACCCCAACAAAAAGGAGAATTACAGACCAATATCCCTGATGAACATGGATGCCAAAATACTCAACAAGATCCTAGCGAATAGGATCCAATAGTACATTAAAAGCATTATCCCTCAGGAGGAGGTGGGATAGATTCATGGGGTGCAAGGGTGGCTCAGCATTCAGAAATCAATCAATGTGATAGAGCACATTAAAAAAAGAAAAGACAAGAACCATACGATCCTCTCAATCGATACAGAAAAAGCATTTGACAAAATACATGAATCTTTCCTGATTAAAACTTTTCAAGTGTAGGGATAGAGGGAATATACCTCAACATCATAAAAGCAATCTATGGAAAGCCCACAGCAAATATTCTCAATGGGGAAAAACTGAGAGCTTTTCCCTTAAGGTCAGGAACATGACAGTGATGCCCACTTTTGCCATTGCTGTTCAACATCATACTAGAAATCCTAGCCTCAGCGATCAGACAACAAAAAGAAATAAAAGGCATAGAAACTGGCAAAGAAAAAGTCAAACTCTCTGTCTTCGCAGATGACATGATACTTTATGTGGAAAACCCAAAAGACTCCACCCCAAATTACTAGACCTCATACAACAATTCAGCAGCGTGTCAGGATACAAAATCAACGTATAGAAAATAAGTTGCATACCTATACACTAACAACGTAATTGAAGAAGGAGAAATTAAGGGATTAATTCCATTTACAGCAGCACCAAAAACCATAATATAGCTAGGAATAAACCTAACCAAAGAAGTAAAGGATCTATACTCTAAAAACTACAGAACACTTATGAAAGAAATTGAGGAAGACACAAAGAGATGAAAAAACATTCCATGCTTATGAACTGGAAGAATAAACATTGTTAAAATATCTATGGTACCCAGAGCAATCTGTCTTTCAATGCCATCCCTATCAAAATACCATTGACATTTTTCACAGAGCTGGAACAAATAATCCCAAAATTTGTATGGAACCAGAAAAGACCCCAAATAACCAGGGGTAGGTTGAAAAAGAAAACCAAAGCTGGTGGCATCGTGATGCCTGTCTTCAAGCTTTATTACAAAGAGGTGATCATCAAGACATCACAGTATTGGCACAAAACCTAAGCATTATAACGACAAACTTTATCTTTTTAAAAAATATTTTATGTATTTATTTGAGATAGAATGAGAGAGAGGGAGAGCACAAGCAGGGGGAGCAGCAGACAGAGGGAGAAGCAGGCTCTCCACTGAGCAGGGAGTCCAAGGTGGGGCTCCATTCCAGGACTCTGAGATCGTGACCAAACTGAAGGCAGATGCTTAACTGACTGAGCCACCCCAGGTGGCCCAATTAACTACAAATTTGAATTTGCTTTTCTTTGCTTAGTGATCCTTATTTAGAGTTTGAATAATTCTAAGAGTAAACTCTGTACTACACCCCTCGTTCTTCCCCAACAAGTTCTATTTACCTCTTTACCTTGTTGTTAACTGTCTGATAGTAAATGAGCCCATAGTTTATCATCTATACCAGGACACTTCTTTTTTAAAGATTTTATTTCTTTCTTTTAGAGAGAGAGAGAGAGAGAGAAAGAGAGAGAATGTGAATGGAAGATGCAGAGGAAAAAGGAGACAGAGAATCTCAAGCAGACTCTATGTTGAACACAGAGCCTGACAGGGGTCTCAATCCCATGACCCTGAGATCATGACCAGAGGCAAAACCAGGAGTTGGAGGCTCAACTAACTTCAACACCCAGACACCCTACACCAGGACACTTTTAATAATAGTATCATTAATAATTAAATCAGGATAATGACATAAAACCAGGAATGTCACTGGCAAATCCAGGAAATAGTTAGTCACCGTAACCCACAAATGCACACTATTGAATTAAGGACCAAGAAGAGCATGATGGTGAGAAATATTGAGGGGGTAACAGGGAGAAGAAGCAGCCAAGACAAACAGGTCATTGTATGTTCCAAAGGTCATTCTGACTGTAATATTAAATTTTGAATGATATTATCCAACCCATTGTAAATCAAGCGAGGCATCATCTCTGGCTGATGCACAAAGAACAGTTTTACAACATTGTCAGAATAAACTTGAGAGAAGTATGTAACAATTTCAGAGAAAGAAATGATTACACCTTTCTCACTAATCATCGCTGCCACCTGGCAATATTGAACATAAATACAAATTCATGCCACAGCCAATTTTTGTTGATTTAATTTTATTAAGTTATCTTTTACAGAATTCTTAGAAGCCTGTATTTTACCATATCCAATAATCCTAGCAGATCTTTCTTTCCCTTTCTCTCTCCCTTTCTCTCCCCTTCTTCCTCTCTCCCCATCTCTTTTACTCCTTCTCTCCCTTTCTCCCCCCACCTCTCTCTCTTGATTTAGGTTGTTTCTGCTCAGACCAATGGAAATGAAATTTTGAAGGCAATTATTCCTGAACTATCCATAAGATGAAAGAAAATGCAAAAGAATAATAGTTGGGTTTATCAGAGTCAGGATGGGCTATATTGACAAAATGCATCACATAATTTGGCTAAAACAATAGAAAGTAGTTATAACTAATTTAAACAAAAAAATAATCATTTGAAGGATTCTGATTACCTATAGTAATTATGGAAGAGCAAAACACAAATCGAATCCAAGAAAGAGCTAAGCCAGATCCAGGAACCTCAGCAAGCTTAAAAATCATCTTAGAAAAGTTTGCCATCAGATGACTCCGTTCAAAGCACCTTCAGTCCCTGGATTTATATATTCATGGGATCTAGGACTTAACTGACCTCATATGGATCATATGCCCATTCATTTTGAACTTTTTTGTGTGTAATACTATGAGTGGTAGCCCACAAGAGCCAAATCCATTGGGGGAGAATTAATTTCCCAGAAGAAAATGTGTATGTGTCAACTGAAGGATGAAAGCATCATGACCAGACAAAATATATTTATACTACACTATACAAGAGAACTCTATATGTGGAAGACCAGAAAATTGATGAAGACCTTAAACAACCTTAGGTAGGTTAAATATGGCTAACTTAAGACAAGGAAATGTTATTTGTGGATCCCTTTATAAAATTCAAATCAATTCTCTCATCACTAACATATATGACTAAGATTGCACGCATAGCACCAAGATGCCAAAGACGGTTTTGTCTATAAAGTTCCTTTTGTATAAAGGCTCATATCCGGTTTGGTATTTTTGCTCAGGTAAAAACATTTTTAGGTATATTTAGACTTAAGCATCACTTCTAAAAGTCACCAGTGGTCAAACTGAGATTTTCATATTTAAAAGGAAAACATTTTGAATTTTGTGTTAATTCATTTTATGATAACATGGAGAAGTTCTTTAACATATATTTCTTTTCATTTTTAACAAACGTTTCTCTTTTTGTCTAAAGCTTTACACCCAAGAACAACCCTTCTAAATTCCAGTTGGGTATTTCTGTGATATGGATGAGACTACTGTGTTTTATTTTATGATTCTGGGGACTATTACAAACATTGCCATGTAACCCATTGTTACTATGTGAGTTGTGTTGTTAAAAGTTAACTAGTCAAAAAAAAAAAAAAAGTTTACTAGTCAACCACGTCTCTGCTTTCCTTGTATCCAGGTCTTCAAATGATAAAATATAAGAGAAATTAAAATAAGAAAAAAAATTAGTTTCCCTGGAGAAAAGATTTAGAAGTAAAATTCACTTTAAACAAAAAATAAGGTTGTTTTCTTGTGGCAGCTTTATTAATAATGTTTCATAAATTTTCATGTTTGTATTTGTTTACATATGCAACTTACCAATCTGAAGTTTAAAAAATGCCCTGATTTACATTGTTTACAGTAACTCTTTAGAGAGTTGCCAATTTTACAAGAAAAATACATGGGAGAATGCCAAACTTTTATTTTGCCTTCAGAAATTACTGTTCTTGACTTTTATTGTAGCGATATATAAAATAAGTGCTAAGTCCTATACATAAACTTCATATTTTAAATCTATTAAAATAGGGCGCCTGGGTGGCTCAGTGGGTTAAAGCCTCTGCTTTCGGCTCAGGTCATGATCTCGGGGTCCTGGGATTGAGGCCCGCATCGGGCTCCCTGCTCAGTGGGGAGCCTGCTTCCCCCCCTCTCTCTGCCTGCCTCTCTGCCTCCTTGTGATCTCTCTCCCTCTGTGAAATAAATAAATAAAATCTTTAAAAAAAAAATAAATAAATAAATCTATTAAAATATTTAAAATTTAACTTCCACATTCCTAAGTTTTGAGGAAAAAACACAACTAGGAATGGTTAGATAAACCATAGACACAAAACTAAAAAATGTATAAAGATTTTAATATTTTTATAGTAATACAAATCTGTGTTATGTGTATACATTATTTTTCATTTTAATATATATACAATATATATTCATATTTATTTCTATTTATATATTATAAAAATAGGTGCATAGTCTGTAATAAATTTCAATATAGATGAATGAAACACATAGATGAATTTTTGGTTTACTAATAACTTACAAAATAATTTATTGGACAGAAATATTAGATAATTGTATTATCATCTAAGTGATGGTATTATTAAAAATATCATTAAACAGAAACAAAAATAAATGACTGATGCAATTATTTTTTTTTTCAGAGAAGAAAGTGATAAACTGGGGGACCTAGGTGGCTCAGTGGGTTAAAGCCTCTGCCTTCGGCTCAGGTCATGATCTCAGGGTCCTGGGATCGAGGCCCGCATCAGGCTGCCTGCTCAGCAGGGAGCCTGCTTCCTCCTCTCTCTCTGCCTGCCTCTCTGACTACTTGTCATCTCTCTCTCTCTGTCAAATAAATAAAATCTTAAAAAAAAAAAGAAAGTGACATACTGTAGGATGATAGAATTATTAATTACAAAAATTATAGTGAAAGGTATGATGTACAAATATATCTGTGTATCAAATTATTATCTTCATTTTAAATATTTGGCATCACTTTTAATAGAGGGCTTTTATATGTAAGATTAACATTAATTCTAACGATGTTATATTAAAGAAATATTTGCAATAGAATATTGCTCAAATTTAGAAGTATTCAATAATTTTACTCAGGCATTATATGTATCATCATCACATTGAACATATTCCCAATGATTGCACATATATAAGAGTAGTTAGTAGAGAACCAATGAAGAAAGTGAATCTTAAGCTTCTAACTCTAACATTTATTAAATCTGTTATATTAAATGAGATACATGACTTTTTAGTTTTTGTTCTTCTCTAGTTTCTTTGGCTATAAAATGGGAATCATAATACATAATGAAAGTGGTTGTTCTGAGGACTAAAATGTGATGGTAAAGTTGAAGCTCTATGTTCAAAGGCTTGCATAGAGTCAATCTTTTGTACTTGAGAGCTATCAGCAGTAGTAGTACTATTAATATGATTTTTCAAAACAAAGCAAATCTCTATGTAAAATGGGCCAAAGTAATATTTTATTTTTGAAATGAGCCAATATGGTCATCTTACTGTATTACTTTCCTATATAGGGTATTTTTCCATTTTCTCCTTTATCTAGATTCATCATTACATTCATCACTTACTCTGAAGAAGTTACCTCACGATAGAATACTTTTATTTCTTTATCATTCTGGTCATGTCCCTTTTTGATGAAATTCCCAGCGTTATATATTGAAATGGGAGAGTCTCAGATTTACATCTATGATCAAGATACAATTACCTGTACATATTGCCTTTATCTCATGAATTGTTACTAGGACTGATTAAAATGATTCAGCACATTGATCTTTGATCTCAAGGATTATAAACAAAAAAGATATATGCTTCATGGAAGAATACACACACAACAACATTTGTACTGCACCATACTAGGGTTATAAAAACAGAGCCTACATTTTCAGTCTGTGACCCAGACTCCTATCAGGAATGTGAAGGAAGAGTAAAAACTGGCTGGAGAAGAACATGTTCTCATGGTCTGTACTACAGAATGGTATGCTTCAGAAAAGGATTGAAGGAATCCAAGAGAACAAGCTATGGGAGCTGCTGTTTCCATCTAACTGGGAGGCTTTGTTTACCCTTGAGTGTTTTGAGGGATCACATGAGGACCCTGATGGGAAAGAGAGAGTAGGTTACAAGCGAAATCTCCCATTTTCATAACAAGCTGGTTTTTTCTCTCCTCATTAGGTAGGGATGTGGTGGAAATCATGCCAGAAGTCACTGTTGGGAATTCAGTGAATGCATTTAGCTGGAGAATCCCATGGATTTAGTCTCTTAGGAAATTTTGTTGGGTGACTGTGGCAAGAACATAAGAATCCTATGTAGTTAGGAATAAAGGCTGTTGTCTCTGCAAGTAAACTATTCAAGATTAATAGAATATAAATCAAATTAAATATATATGATTGAGATTTTAAGTAATTTGCTCATTAACAGATGGCTGCATACTTATTTCAGTGACTGCCGTGCGTACTTGGAATGTCCAGAATGACCAAATTATGACTGTGCCCTATTGCTTGCTGGTTCTGTGAATACAGCCTTGACTTCAATTCTAAGAGACAACTGAAAACTCCACCCCCACCACCACCATCAAATATGTTCAGGCTACTTGTTTTTCTAACTCTGCAATCCTGGTCACACTATTTCAGTACTATTTGCCTCACTTTCCTGAAAAATCAAGACAGCCACTCCAACACAGTGTTGATGTAAATACTGAGTGAGAAAAATATTTGCAGAGACATTTTGGGTCTTCAGGATAGGATTTGTTTTTCCTACTTCCTTTCCCTTCTCCTCAAAGCAGAAATGGCATATCTCATAAGGCAGAAAAAAATTTTTGACACAGCTATAAATATTTATATTTGTTCTTCATTACCATTTCATTATAAAATAATTGTTGAGCAACTTCTATACAAACACTTGGGGATACAATGATGAACAAAACCTACAAGGGCTCGTTGTCATGGAGATTACATATGAAACACTCCACAGATATTCTGGTTTATACTTTTATCTTTATAATTGATATTATTTGGATTTCTTTTCCTTTTAACACAACATCCCTATTCCCAGAAAAGCTATACATCATGTAACTAAATTCAAGTGGGGTTTTGTACATTTTGATCTCTTGAGCCATTTGTGAATTAATATTTGTTTTTGTCAGTAGTATCAAATACAGACCCAGAACATATAAAGATTATAGGCCTAAATGCTAAATTTTGATCTCTAATTTTAGTGGCAAGATTTATTTTATTAAACATAAAATAATGAAGTAAAATGTTTTAGAATCTACTCTGGGGCAGATTTGAAAGATTAGGCAACCTTCTGAGGTTAATTGCACATTGAACTCATTAAATTATCTTAATTTCTTATTTTCATACAGAATTGTTGATAAATGTGATGACCTAAAGATGTTTGACGTTGGTCAAAGTATTCCAAGACAAATAAATAAGTAACTATAACAATACTTTATGTTGTTTTCTTTATAATGTCATTTAAAAGTAAATAGATTGTAATTAAATCCCATATGGTCTACCAGTTTTATATTTATACATATACCTTGGGCTTTTCATGCATAAGGCTTGTAGCTTCAGAGTGCCTAATATGGAGTATGATTTGCAGAGTTAATCACTTCATCACTCAGCAAACAATGGGCCTCCTAAAATTGTACTTGTGCTCACAGTAAACATAGCTTAATTATATATTTGGCACAGAGAACAAATGAATTTCTCTTAGAAAATGAAATGGATTATTAATTGTTAAGTCTACATCTCAGGGAGCCGTGTCTATAAAATGATATGAATGTTATTAATGCTAAAGCTCTTCGATAATAAAACATAATCAATATAACTTTTACATATCTTCATACACATCTATTATCATGAATTCCTGTAGAGATCTATGAAGAAACAGCTTGTGAGTGGATATAAACTCCACTGTCTTGCTGCCAGGGATTCCAAACTGCCCTCCAGTCCACATTCAGCTTTTGGCAATATGTAAAAAGTTTCAGTCAACTCTTTTTAGTAACCAATATATTTGATATATTCTCAGCATCCCTTTTCTATGTTTCCCCCACGCACCCCAAACAGGTGTGCCAATGCCATCATTTATTTTTTGTAGTATATCAAAAGTCTTTTTTTTTTTTACACATTTTGAATTTCAAGCCTCTTATGTCTTCATGTGAAATTCATTTTTAAAAAGTATAAGTTCCACATCATTTTAATACAAACATTTCTGTCGATTATAGACAGGTACATAAATCAAGATAGAATATTTCCTTTGATATTTCATCACTTTGCAAGAATTCATACATTTAGTGATGCATTGATTAAAAATTGCTACAGCAGGACATCTGGGTGGCTCAGTCGTTAAGTAGCTGCCTTCAAAGCTCAGGTCATGATCTCAGGGTCCTGGGATCGAGTCCCACATTGGACTCCCTGCTCAGCGGGGAGTCTGTTTCTCCCTCTGCCCCTTCCACTGCTTGTGTTCTCTCTCTTACTCTCTCCTTCTCTCACAAAAATAAATAAAGTCTTTAAAAAAGTTGCTATAGCTGCATAATATTCCATTGTATATATATATACCACATCTTCTTTATCCATTCATCTGTTGATGGACATCTAGCTATCAAAAGAAATGAAATCTTGCCATTCGCAACGACATGGATGGAACTGGAGGGTATTATGCTGAGCGAAATAAGTCAATCAGAGAAAGACAATTATCATATGATCTCTCTGATATGAGGAACTTGAGGGGCAGGGTGGGGGGTTGTGGGGGGTAGGGAGGGAAAAATAATGAAACAAGATGGGATGGGGAAGGAGACAAACCATAAGAGACTTCTAATCTCATAAAACAAACTGAGGGTTACTGGGGGGTGGGAGGGTAGGGGTAGGGTGGATGGGTTATGGACATTGGGGAGGGTTTGTGCTTTTGTGAGTGCTGTGAAAGATGTAAGCCTGATGATTCAGAGACTTGTACCCCTTGGGCAAATAATAAAAATAAAATTAAAAAAAAAAGTTGCTATAGCAAAGCTATAGCTAAACCAAACTTGTTAATGTATTTATATTTTTGTTTTTGATGTTTTATTTAAATTCAATTAATTAACATATAGTGTATTATTAGTTTCAGAGCTAGAGTTCAGTGATTCATCAGTGTTAGTGTCCATTATATCATGTGCCCTCATTAACGTCCATCGCCCAGTTACCCCATCCCCCACCCTATTCAACTTGCCCTACCTACTTTATGCTATTTCGCTGTCCTGTAACTTCAACTTTCTCATGGATTTTTTTTTTAAAGACTTTATTTATGTATTTGACAGAGAGAGACACAGCAAGAGAGGGAACACAAGCATGGGGAGTGGGAGAGGGAGAAGCAGGCTTTCCCGCAGAGCAAGGAGCCCAATGCGGAACTCGATCCCAATCATGATCCGAGCCGAAGGCAGATGTTTAACGACTGAGGCCCCTAAGCACCCCTCTCATGGATTTTTTTTTTTAATTTGTTTTTCCTTTATTTTGCTTTGCTTACCCCCCCAGCTTTTTCTTATTCTTAGGTTGGAGTGGTTTTTGTTTTTGTTTTTATAGTTTCTACATCTTAGATATAAACAGAATATGCAACAGTCTTAAGCTGGCCTTTTTGCTAATCAGCTTTATATGTAATTATTTGATATTTAATTTAAATAAGATTATGACTAAACTAGGGGGAAAATCAACATCTTCCAGGGAAGAAGAGAATGACGATTGAGAAGGAGTGAAATTTTGTTTTTAAGGTGAATTTTTTATTATTTTGTTATAGTATGTTATTTTTACCTTTTTTAGGAGAAGGATGTCTTTGGATACTGAGTAAGCAAAGGGTGGTCTGTGTTATCTGTGGTCAGTTGGAATTCAGTCTTTATTTTCACTTGATTTGGTACTCATTTTTGAATGGTGGTAGTGGAAAGATAGAAATGAAAATTTCAAGAGTCTCGTATAGCTAAGATTCTGTGATTGAATTATTTCAGTTGGAAACATTTAATAACATTTAGGAAGTACAAGAGAGTGGAAACACTTTCCTAATTTTGAAGGCTTGGGGGACAGTATTTGCCCAGTTTCTATATCGCATGGCTGAGCAACCTGCTTTTTAAACTTAGAGAAGCAGTTGTAGTGATAGTGAAGGTGGAAAATATTTGTCATCTCTGCTGCAAAGATGTCTTTTAGATCTCAGAAATTGAACTGTGGACAACTAACTCTAGATCATTCAGAAAGGTGATTAAAAAATCTAATAATTTGTAATCACTTATTTCCTGGATTAAATTCTGTTCTGCTGGAATATGCAGAATGAGTTCTGACTTCTTTATAGTATACTACCTGAAAAAAGCTCAGCATGTTTTACTAAAGAATATAATAAAACAGTACATTGTAGGAATAAAATCATTATTTTAAAAACATATTTGAGTGTTGTCAGCAAAATGGCAGAAAAGGAAGCTCTGGGCCCTCATTCCTCCATGGAAACATTGATTTAACAACAATATAAGACAACATTGCCTTTTTGAGAATTCCTGAAACCAGTTAAGATTATCAACAGATTTCTCAGTGGAAATCTTGCAGACCAGAAGGGAGTGAGATAATATATTCAAAGTGCTGAAAAGAAAATAGCCAACCAATAATACTATATCTGGCAAAACAATCTCTCAAAATTGAAGGAAAAATTAAGACTTTCCCAGGAAATGAAAGTTGAAGTAGTTTATAATCAAACGTGCACTACAACAAATGCTAAAGGGGTTCCTTCATCTGAAATGAAAGGATGGTAGACAATAACAGGAAACCAAATGAAAATATAAAACTCTATGGTATAGGTAAATATATAGACATATATAGAATTTTGTGGTATTGTAATGTTACATTTCTATAATTAAAATAATAAAGAAAGCACTATTAATTCTGGTATAGGCTTAAAAGAAAAAAGCATAAAAATAACTATAAATGTATATTAATGGTATACAGGATAAAAAGATATAATATATGACATTAATAACAAAGTTGGAGAGTAGAGATATAAACAGTAGTTTTGTATGCAATTTAAAAGTTAAATAATTTTCAATTTACAATTGTTATAGCTTCATATAATCCTCATGGCAAGCACAAAGAAAATACTTGTTGAAAATTCACAAAAGGAAATAAGAAAGAAATCAAAGCAAGCAATAAACACACACACACACACACACACACACACACACACACACACACACACACACGAGGAAGGCCGTAAAAGAGGAAAAGATAAAATACCCACAAGATATGCAGAAAAGAATTAACAAAATGGCAATACAGTAAGTCTTTCCTACCACTACTTTAAGATTTTATTTATTTGAGAGGGAGAGAGTGCATGAGCAGGAAGGAGGGGCAGAGGAAGAGGGACAAGCAGACTCCCCACTGAGCAGGAAGCCCAACAGGGGGCTCAATCCCAAGACCCTGAGATCATGACCTGAGCTAAAGTTAGATGCTGAACCAGCCGAGCCACCCAAGTGACCCCTACCACAACTTTAAATGTAAATGGATTAACTGCCCCAATTTAAACTCAAATATTCACTGAATGGTTAAAAAGGAACAAAAAGATCCAACTAAATGCTGCAAAAAGAAACCCATTTTCAATGTAAGAACATGCATACATTGAAAGCAAAAGGATGGAGACCGGAATTACATGCAAATAATAACCAAAAGAGAACAGAGGTAGCTATACTTCGATTAAATCGACTTTAAGTCAAAAATTGTCATATGAGGCAATGAAAGGCATTCATGATAAAAGTAAGGGTCTGTTTTCCAGGGATATATATAACAATTATAAATATAAATCCACCGAACATTAGAGCTCCCAAATATATGAAGCAAACTCCTGAAGATAGTAGTAGTAATAGACAGAAACACAAATAGTACAAAACTTCAATACCACAATTTCAGTAATTGTACAACAACAAAGAAGAGCAATAAGGAAACAGAGGACTTGAACAACACTGTAGACCAGTTGGCCTAATAGACATATATAGGATACTCCATCCAAAAACAACAGAATACATGGTTTTCTGAAGTGCAGATGGAACATTCTCCAGGATAGACTATGTGATAAGACTATAAAAACATTCTGAACAAATTTGAGAAGACTGAAACCTTTTTCAACCCCAATGAAAGAAACTAGCAATGTATAGTGAATTAAAAACTGGAAAATCCATAAATATGTTGAAATTAAACACAATATACTTAACCAACCCATGGTCAAAGAAGAAATGACAAAGTTAGAAAATATACAAAAATAAATAAAAATGAAAACATAACACCAAACTCAGGAGATTCAGCAAAGGAAGTATTAAGATGGAAGTGTATAGAAGTAAACACAATCAAAAAGTAGAAAGATCTCAAATAAATAACCTAATTTTACACCTTAAGAAATTCTAAAAAGAAAAAATTACACCCAAAATTAACAGGAAGGAGATAATAAAGACTAGAGCAGAGATAAACAAAATAAAGAATAGAAAAACAATAAAAGCAATGAAACCAGGAATTATTTTTTGAATGGTTCAACAAAATTGACAAACCCTTACATAAACTACAAGAAAAAGAGAGAAAACTCAAATAACTAAAATCAGAAATGAAAGACAAATATTTCTAATGATGGCACAGAGATAAAAAGGATTGTAAGAGAATACTATGAATTTTTATATACTCTAAAATGGATAAATTTTGGAAAACACATAACCTACCAAAGCTAAATTATGAAGGAAAAAAAAAAAACTGAACAGACCTATAACCAGGGTGGAGATTAAAGCTGTAATTAATCTCCCAATAAAGAAAATCCTAGGACCAGATGATTTCACTGAAGAATTCTACCAAAAATTTAAAGAAGAGTTAATACCAGGCCTCTGCAAATTTCCAAAAAATTGAAGTAGAGGAAATAAATCCAAATTTATTCTATGAACCCAACATCACCCTGTTAACAAAGCCAGAAAAAAATACTACAAGAAAACTACAGACCAATATACCTGATGGATATTGTTGAAAAAAATCCTCAGCAAAATATTAGCAAACCATATTCAACAGTGTTTCAACATACAAAAATCAACATACTATGCCACATTAACAGAGTGAAAAACATAACCACACGATCACTTCAATTGATGTAGTAAAAGATTTTACAACTTCGATACTCATTTATGATTAAAAAAAAACCTCAACAAACTAGAAATAGAAGGAAACTACCTCAACATAATCAAAATCATAGATGAAAAAACCGACAGCAAACATCACACCGAATGATGAAAATTTGAAATCTTTTCTTCTAAAATCAGGAGCATGGTAAGGATATCTACTTTCACCATTTCTATTCAATGTAGTTCTAGAACTCCTAGCAAGAGCAAATAAGCCTGGGAGAGAAAAACAAGGTAACCAAATGGGAAAGGAAGAGGTAAACTCATCTCTGCATACGGTATAACCTTATATGTAGAAAACAATAAAGATTACACACACACACACCTCTTATTAAAACTAATGAACAAATTAAGCAAACTTGCAGAATACAAAATCAACACTCAAAAATCAGTTGTTTCTATCACTAACAATGAACAATCCAAACATGAGATTTAAAAAAATACCATTTACAATACCATCAAAAAGAATACAATACTAAATATAATCAAGAAAGTAAAAGACGTGTACATTGAAAACTCTAAAACACTCCTGGAAGAAATTAAAGACACTAATAAGTGGAAAAGTATTCCATGTTAATGGACTGGAAGGCTTAGCACTATTAAAATGTACAATCTACAGATTCAGTGCAATCCTATGAAAACCCTGATAGCATTTTTTGCAGAAATAGGAAAAAAAAAATCCTAAAATTTGTATGGAATTTCAAAGGACCTTGAATACCCAAAATGATCTTTAAAAGGAAGAACAAAGTTGAAGACATCACGCTTCTGGATTTCAATACAAACCTACAGTAATTAAAACACTGTAATAGTGGCATACAGACAGACACAGAGCAGTGGAAAAGAATAGAGAATTCAGGAATAAACCCTCATAGATTTGGTCAAATGATCTTTTATATGAGTGCCAAGACCTCACAATGGGAAAAAAGCATTCTCTTTAATAAGTGATGTTGGAAAATTATGTATCCACATTAAAAAGAACAAGTTGGATCCTTACCTTACACCATATAAAAAAATAATTCAAATGGATTAAAGCCTAACTATTAAGACCTAAATCTATAAAACCCCTAGAAAAAAAGCATAGGGAAAAACCTTCATGACATTCAAGTTGATGATGATTTCTTGCATATGATACCAAAAGCTCAGGCAATAAAAGCAAAAATATGCAAATATGACTACAAAAAATAAAATCTCAAAAACTTTTGCATAGCAAAAGAAACAATCAACAGATTGAAAAGTTAGCCTACATAATGCGAGAAGACATTTGTAAATCATATACCAGATAAGAAATTAATATCAAAGATATTCAAAGTACTCATACA
Source organism: Ailurus styani (assembly GCA_002007465.1). Lineage (NCBI taxonomy): Eukaryota > Metazoa > Chordata > Mammalia > Carnivora > Ailuridae > Ailurus > Ailurus styani. The sequence goes on along the minus strand of LNAC01000130.1, from coordinate 3,549,849 downwards.
GTTCAAGAAGAAAATAAATAACCAAATTAAAAAATGGGCAAAGAACTTGAATAGACATTTCCCCAAAAAGATATACAAATGGTTTACAAGCATTTTAAATGAAACTCAGCATCACTAATCATTAGAAAAAATACAAATCAAAACCACAGTGTCACCTCATACTCATTAGAATGACCACTATTAAAAAACAAAACAAAACAAACAGAAAATGACAAGTGTTGGTGAGGATGTAGAGAAATTGGAATCCTTGTGCTTGTTGGTCAAAATGTTAGTTAAATGGTGCAGCTGCTGTGGAAAAGAGTATGGTGGCTCCCCCCAAAATTAAAGATAGAATTATCCTACTTTTGTCTCATGTTTGGATCTATATCCAAAAGAATTTAAACCAGGATCTTGAAGGGATACTGCAAACTCATGTTCATTGAAGCATTATTCACAAGAGCCAAGAGCCACACAAATGTCTGTAGACGGATGGATACAAGAAAATGGGGTGCATACAAGCAATGAAAAGTTGTTCAGCCTTAGCAAAGATGGAAATCCTGTCATTCGCTACATCATGGATGAAAATAATAGACACTATGTTCAATGAAATATGCTAGTCACAAGAAGTCAATATAGATGATTGACTCAGCTGAGATATCTAAAACTCATAGACATCGAAAGCCGAATGGCAGTTGACAGGGGCTTGGGGAAGAGGGAAATAGGAAGCTGTTTAATGGATACAGTTTCAATTTTGGAAAAAAAAAAAAAAGGTTTGAGAGATCTGTGTGCAACAATGCAAATGTACATGACACTACTGAACACCTAAAAATGGTTAAGATGGTTATTTTTATAGTTCTTACTACAATTAAAAAGCAACACACTTGCATGGAGGGACTGTATATGTATGAATTTATCTTTAATGCATTTGATATCACACTTACAGGAAGTAGAAACCAGCTGTAAGAAAAGTTCATTTCTCGGTGAATAGTTTCAGGCAAGAATAGGATAGTACTTGAATGTGAAACCTGAATGGCACAGTAAGACTTTAAGATGTCATCTGACTGGCATAGATGTATTAGTGTCTGAAGAGAGTATACTGGCTAAGGGAGCACAGAAAAATCCGCAGAAAAAGCAATACTTTGGTGAGCCTTACTTTATTACAGAGGTTAGAATTGGTGCTCATTGTAGTAAATGCTGGATGAGTCTTTTTATTACACCTACTAATTTTCAGCTGAGTATGTGTCTCCATCACTGCTATTAATTTTATTTCAAGTCTTTAACCAATACATTGTCTTATCCCTAAATAGCATGCTTTTACTATTAGGCTTTATGCTTCAAGTGGCTTATATATATATTTTTTAATTTCATTTCATAGTGAGTAAACAATTGATATTTTTAAGTCTGATAGAAGAAACGATAAACTGACATTTTTCTCTATTTTTAAAATAAATGGATAATGGTAGGAATCTGATACTCAAGATTAAATGCCTTGCTTATAGTCTCTTAACTAGTAAGCCGTAGGGCTGTGATTTATATGCCATTACTGCCCATAGTTTTCCCATTTATATGCCCAGGACAACCACCTTAGCTGTTAAGAAGTGGTCATCTTTTTTAAGCCAAATTATCCTGGAACTAAACACATTTTGATTGTGTTGTCACTATATCCTTCTCTAAATAAAAGAAAATTAATTATTGTTTTCATTGCCATACATTCTGGCCTTCACTTACTGATTTCTTTCTCTATCTTCTTTCTTTCTTTAAAAAGACTTTCAGAACACTATGACCACGAGTTATTCCAAGGCTAGTCTCGTGGAAGATAAACAATCTGCAATCTAGTTGGAATGTAAGCTGCAGAAACAGAATGTGACAATAATTCAGGGTAATAATAAGTCACCTGGGGAAAATTACAGGCTTCAGTAATAGAATATTGCAACTGTGATCATTAAAAAGGAGGGGGAAAAAAAAAAGCTGGACTTGTCCATATCATTAGAAACTACAAACTGACATATCTCTGTGTCTCATTACCCTTTGAATCCTTCTGTGATAATCACTGAGTGCCAGATTTTTGCCTAATTTAAGAATAAGGAGTTCACAAAACCATCCAAGAGTTATTCGACCACAATTTATAATTGTTATACAATAAAAATAAATCATGCCTTATTTTATTTAATTTGTGCTCCTAGCAGATGAATATATATTTTGCCATGTCATGTATAATTACCAGCTTCAAGGAGTTATAATTGACAAATAATACACTGCACATATTTAAACTCAAATTTTGGTAAGTTTTGTCACACATATACACAAATAGTCATGACCACAATCAAGATAGTGATCATATTCATTGCTCTCAAAGTGTCCTTGTATTGCTTTTATAATTCTAACCCAGGCCAACACTCACCCAATTCCCATCACTACAGGCAAGTTGTACTATTCTAGAGTTACACATATATATGGAGTTACATAGCTTATATTTTTTTGACTCTTCTCAATTAGCACAATTTTTTGATAGATGTCACAAAAGTGCAATCGATCCAAGAACAAACTGATAAATTGGATTTCATCAAAGTTAAAAATTTCTGCTCTCCAAAAGACATCATTAAGAGAAAGAAAAGACAAGTCACAGGCTGGGAGAAAGCATTGATAAATCATATACCTTATGCAAAAACTTGTATCCAGAATATATAAAGAACTCCCCAAATTCAATAGTAACAATCAACCAATTTAAAAGTGGGCAAAATGTTTGAACAGAAACTTCAATAAGAAAAATAACATAGCAGCACATGGACGGACATTCAGTATCACAATTATACCCCAACCAAAGATCTTTGCACATTTACTATAATGGCTAAGATTCAAAATGTTGAATACACCACATGTTGGCAAAGATGTGGAAAAGCTGAAACTATATTCTCCTACTGAGAGTATCAAATGGTATCACCATTTTGAAAAATAATTTTGAAGTTTATTTTAAAAAGTTAAACATTCGTCTCCCATAGAATCTGGCTATTTCACTCCATTGGCATTTACTCAGGAGAAAAGAAAGCACATATCCACACAGAAACTTATATAAAATTGTATATATCAGTTTAATTTATAACAGTTGAAAACTGGAAATAACTCAAAGTTCCTTCAGTAGGTGAATGGATAAACAAAAAAACAATTGTTCATTTCATTATTCTCCAGTAGGAGATGTAGTTGGTACGCAGTGTCATTTAGGTCATTTTTTTGAAATTTCCAAAAATATCCATTTAAAGATCTCCACTTCTTACTGAATACAGCACATCAAAAAGCACAAAAGCAATTAGGGTCATTTAAACCTAACAGGCAATGAAATTGCATAAATTTGTAGTGATATTTGGGCATGTGAATTTTTTCTTTCTCATTTTTATTTTTTTATTCATTTTTTTAAAATTTTTTAATTTTATTTTTTTATTACGGTTCAGCTAGCCAACATATAGTACATCATTAGTTTTTTGATGTAGTGTTCAATGATTCATTAGTTGTGTATAACACCCAGTGCTCATCACAACACGTGCCCTCAATACCCACGTGAATTGTATTGATATTTAGTTGCTGATATAAAGATGTTAACTAAACATTCAACTCAGCTGACTTAAATGAAAAAGTGAATATATCAGAATACATAATAGAAACCCAAATGTAGAGTTGACTTAAGACATGACCAGATTCAAGTGTTCAAGTAATAACTCTCTTATGCTTTCTCTGTATTTCAGACTCTCCACAGTCAATGGCAAAGAAGATTGTCAGCAATTCTATTCACTTTACAAGCATAATGGGGAAAGAAAATTCTTTGCCAGTAGAGCCAAGAGATGTGGCTCTGATTGGCCTGACTTGATCCCCACCCCTTAATTAATCATCTTGGTCAGAATGATGTAGTATATCATCCAATAGATCTCTTCATCTAAACGGTCATCTTTCAGATTAGCCATATATTAAAGTTGTAATTATATGTCTTCATAATTCAAGAAGCTTCAAATTATTGTTCTCTCAAGTTTAGAATCTTTTTTTTAAAGATTTTATTCATTAATTTATGAGAGAGACAAAGAGTGTGGGGAGGGGCAGAGGGAGAGGACAGAAAATCTCATGCAGACTCCACACTGAGCACAGAGCCCCGTGTGGGGCTTGATCTTAGGACCTGAGCAGATATCAAGAGTCAGACACTCAGCTGACTGAGCACCTGGGCACCTCTGTCTTTTTTATAAAGTTCCCATTTTATAGTTGTTATTTTCATGAAACTCTTCTAGCAGAGACAGCAGTAACATAGGTAGAAGCATGAGTCTCTTGCCAAGGAACATGTGCTAATTACTCAAGTACAATGACTACTTACATCAGGGCTTGGGGACAGAAGCAGAGACTAATAAGATGGGCTTTGTGCTCTGAAAAAATGTCCTTTCTGAATACTGTATCACTCACAATCGTGCTTGCTGCAACGTTAATTCTTTCTAATGTAGGTTTGCACAGAGCAAGATTGTGGGTCAGTTATTTCTTTTTTGTAAACACTGAGTTTCCTGAATGAGTTGTATTCATTCAATTAATCTCAAAATGGTAGTGATTGTTTTCATACATATTGTTTCCTATGAGAGGTATTTTTTTAAGCTAAAAATAGTACATACACACAAAATAGATTTCAAACCAAACTAAAATACACTAAAAAAGAGAAGTAGGCATACATGCTTTTAAATATTCCAATAACCTAAATATAGGTATTTAGTTTGAAGGCAAACATTAAAGAGTAGATCAGCAAATGGGTTATTACCATATTTTCACTGAAGCCTAAGAATGTGTCACATAAGAAATTGACATAGTTGCTTAAAATTATTCTAAACAGCCCATATCAAATATTTTAGGCATTATTGAAAATAGTTGTCACTGGGAATAAAAGAAGCCTGTTCATAGATTTTTTGTTGACTTATTGTCTGAATATGTGACTCACCACATTGACACCAAATTGCTGTCCTGTCAACATGTAAAAGGATGGATCATTTTATCTCCTGAGTGATGAAGTTTCAAATCCACAAAAGCTCGGACCGTCAGTCCTTTGAGGTGATTATGATGCCTCAAACCCGACAGCTTGCCCTGACAGCTTCCACATATTCCTGAAATCAAATTGCTCCTGCTTCTATTAGAAGGCAGGTGTGTAAAAACCAGAGGAAGAAGAAGGTAAATAGAAAAGAGATTATCTTCATGTTCAGGGTAATTACGAAAAGTTGTTTCCAGGGAAAAGTGTAGATGATTTTTCCTCTCCTCATGAGGTACACAGATGAGACACAAAGAACCCATATGGGTCCAAGTTTTGCCAGGAAAAGGAGTATCAGAATAAGCAGATGGCGGCACCATGGCCATATGGCTACTCAGGAATGGGCCCATGTGGTGGCCTTTTGCCATAAGATAAAGCTGGAAATATTTTCATGCTACTATTTTAAACGGCACCAAGAATGAATACGTGGTTTGTTGACGTGAAAAATCATTAGAAAAACATGACAGGAGTATTCTTTTATATGCATCTCCACTAACTAGTTCTTTCACTTATAAAACAAACTTAAATGGATACAATTTATGAGATTTCCTGTGTTTGGGATACAAAATTATATGGAATTACCGCATATATTTTTAAGCTTCAAACCAAAAATCTCACCCATTGAGATTAGTCAGAATATTCTCAGAGGCTTATAATTGTCTTACATACAGTAGTGCCATTGTTTTCAATAATAAACCAAATATCACTCTGGACATTACCAATTATTATGTTAGTCTGAGGTAAAATAACAATTATTACTTTTTTAATTGTAAACATTCTTCCAGATTTATTGAGATATAATTGACATAAACACTGTTTCAGGTGCACAAAACTATTTGATATGCATATATCATTAAATGATCAACACAATAATTTTAGTTAACACGCATCACCTCACATAGTAACAAATATTTTTTCTTGTAAAAAAATGACCACTAACAGAAAGTTTTAGAAGGGAGGGGGGCGAGANTCTCTGCCTGCCTCTCTGCCTACTTGTAATCTCTCTGTGTGTGTCAAATGAATAAATAAAATATTTAAAAAAAAAAAAATGACCACGAACGGAAAGTTTTAGAAGGGAGGGGGGCGAGGGGATGGGTGAGCATGGTGATGAGTATTAAGGAGGGCACGGATTGCGAGGAGCACTGGGTGTTATATGCAAACAGTGAATCATGGAACACTACATCAAAAACTAGTGATGTACTGTATGGTGACTAACATAACGCAATAAAAAAGTGACAATTTAAAGTAAAGAGAGTAAAGAGAATGGTAAGCTACATACAGTCCATGACAATTTCCAGAAGTCAGTAATCCCTTCAAGTTTCAGTTTCCTTGCCTGGAAAATGTTTATATGTGATGTTTTGAGAAAAAGCATACGAAGAAGAATAAGGGTAATTTGGAGGTCACATATAACTCCATTCAAATTCACCTCCTCCCATTATTAGCTTTGTTATTTTTTCTTGAAAAAATAAAGCAGCCAAAGCTTAAAACTCAGTTCGGCTGTCTGGAAGAAGGGGCTACCCATACATGAATCACGGGGCTGCGGTGCCAAGAAAATGAGAATTTCATCCGACTACAGAATGGGCGAGGGGTCTGCAGACAGCCGTTTCCTCTCAGACCCACGGATTAGGAATTACTGCAGAGAAGGGAGCAGGCCGACTCCCCAAAGCTGACAGCGCTTATTCTGCCCCAGGATATTTTGTCTGATTCTGGGGAGAGAGTCCTTCTACATGATTTCCCCTGGCATTAGAACTATACCCCACGTACAAGGTTTCTCTAGAAGCACTTACTTCAGGTGGGCTAAAAGCTTACCAGCTCTGGCTTCCCTGGAGAGTTTGGTGCGGCCCAGCTTTCGTGAGAGCCTCAGGAGTCCTAACATCCATTTTTGAAAAGCAGCTCATACCCCGTTTGCCCCAGAGCACGAGGCACGACCAAATAATACAAGCATTCCTGGCGCCAGGTTGTTCTCATAAAGCCTTGGGTGGGCCTGAGCAGAGGATTCTCCCCCAAGCCTGCTCTCAGCCCATGTGATTCCTCTAATCGAATCTAATTATAATACTGTTATTTTTTATTCTTCTCTTCCCTTTTGATGATTCTGAAAATTTAACTAAACACTCTTCTCTGTGTATCTCAAACTATTTAACAATTGGATTATGGTAGACTTTATAATATCCTTTCCCCATGTGTTTCTCATTTAATCTTTCAATCAGGCCTTCGAGGGTGGCGGTTTTAGCCCCTCTCCCACTAAACACATGAACCCAGACATGTGATATACAGGCAAAAAAATGTTTAAGTATTTACAAGATACAATCAACCACAAATAATCAGCGAGGAAGCGGACCAGAAGAAATAACAAGCCGCTAAGGCGAATGTGCACGTTTTGTTGTTACTGTTGTTGTTGTTTTCTGTTTTGTTTTGTTTTGTTTTGGCGCATGTCTTTTTGTAATACTGCTGAAGGCCACCGATGCTAGCTTGCATGCTTTTATAGTATTTGCATGAAGTCAGTAGGTAAAGGAACATTTGCTACCTATTTCGTTCCAGTTTTCTTCAAAGGTTACAGATATACAGTTACACAAGCCACATTGAGGGGTAACTCTTTCCCTAATACGGTTTCCTTGTATCTGGATTACAGACAGGAAATTTCATCTAGTAAGCACTGCATGTGGCCGTAAATAAAGTCCCAAGAGAGGAGAGAGCTATGAATGTCCAGGAAGTACAAAAGTAATTCCTCTCAGAAAAAAAATGAACAAATGAATGAAAAGCTGACATGAAGCTTGGAAACAATTATCCAATTAACACTTTTTTTTTTTTTTTAAACTGGGGCTTAGGGTGTTTGAGGAACTAGGATAGATACCGAAGGGTACGCTGGGCATATTATGCTCTCTTAGATCTCAAAAATAAAGTTTTTTGGTTTTGGTTTTGGTTTTTACAGGAATAAAGTTTTAAAAAGGAAAGCAGTAGTGATCGGTTGTGCTGGATTAAAAACCAATAGCACTTTGCCGAGTTTGAAAGCTCCCCCAAGCGGGATTCTGAAGGCGGACGGGGTCAGTCACCCAGGGGCTGGATGATCTGGAAGTCAACCCCCGGGCTTTGACTTGTTAGTGAAATGGCGACTAATAGTCACGCCTCTCCTGTGACACAGATTTTTAGGTGCATATCCAAATATATATGTATCTGATAAGAAAACATTTTGAAAATGTCAATGTAGTTTATTTAGAAGTATAGAGTGTGTTTAGCCACCTCCTTGGTGGATTCCTAGGCAACGTGAGAAACTGAGAGCGGTTAATCAGGGTTATCATTTTCAAAGCAGGAGAAACAGAAATTTTTCTTTTGGATCTAAAAAAGCACTTATAGGCAAGTCGCCCTCGGGTGAATACATTGATGTAGGCAGCTAGGAAGAGAGGCTAGCATAAGTAAGACCCCCAGGTCAGACCGGCAGGAAAGACGGTGATATTTTGCCCTTTCAGAAACGTATATGCATTTTAACTATAAAGAGGACCGAAATGCATGAAAGTGGAATATTTGGAAGGCGGTTAAAGGATATTTAGGAGACTATATAGATTTGCTCAGTTCTATCAAAGTTATACATTAAATTTGGAGTTTAATTGAAGGCTACTCTGTGAGTTAAAATAAAATGATGTTAGTGGCTATAATAGATAAATCCCCCAATCTCAGGAATTAACACAAGAAAAGTCTCTCTCTTGCTCCAAGTCTAATCTAGTGTGAGTTGGGGAGGTTGCTGGGAGATGTGCAGGAGGCAGTTTCTTTGCCCATGCCCTGTCAGAAACCTGAGCTGACAGGCCACGGCCACTGTCACACAGCTTCCAAGGTGACTCTCGGAGTTAAACAGTCAACTGACCAGGAATAAATGGATAGATGACAGCATGACAATTTTATTTTATTTTACTTTATTTTATTGTTTTATTATTTTATTCAATTTCATGTTGTGTGTGTTTGTGTGTGTGTGAAGGCATTTTAACGAAACATGGAATATATCATCTACTCATCCTCTCCTGGCCAGAATGTAGTCATAAGGAGCTATGAAAAAGAGGATAAAAAATAAGATGTAAATGTGTGTCCAAAACACAGGGACATGTACACATCCAGCCATTCGCTGTCACAGCCCACCCTTCTGTTCCCCAAGCCGCTGCCTGCCTGTCTTGCCTCCACACAGGTAGCCTCAGCGGCTCTCCAAAGGAGAGAGTCCCAAATCTCATTTAGCCACCACAGGCTCAAATCTACATGTTGGTTTTTTTTTAAGCTATGGAGATCTGTAACTTAAAAGGATGGTTCATCTGAACCTTCCCTGAGAAACAAATATATGATGGAAAATGGGCCGCGCAACAACAACGCAAGCTCTAATTCACAAGAGACAGATGGGAGAAACAGGACCATCAGTGCCGATGTGAATCTAGCTGAGCAGGCGCAGGTCAGGCGGTGAGCAGCGCTCAACCCCACACTCGGTGCCTTGACTAGACCTCAAAGCTGCTACCTGGGAGGACCTCCTTTGAGCATTGATGCCCCATCGTGGCTCTGAAAGCCAGAAGGATTTTACTTAGGCATCAGTCTTGTCATGACAGAAAGGAGAGTGTTGAGGAGGATGCTTTCCTAGGAGGCTATGACTTTTACAGCCAACCTCCTACTGGCAAAAATTTAAGACCAGAATAGTATAATTCTCAAAGTTTTCATTTTCAGTTTGCAACTGCAGTTTCTTTGACAATGAAATTCCCTTAAAAATGAAATATTCTTTTAATACATTTGTATTCAGTCAATTCCAGGTGCCCTTCTATAGTTTTCAACTTCATACTTATTCCTTGTCTCCATGGTATTCTTGCTCAGTTTAATAGAAGTGACTTTGAAGCTGATGACCTTCATCTTACCTTATTTCCAAAACTAAGTCAAAAGGGTTTTGATATTCAAAATATTTTTTAAAAATTTATTCGTATTGTTTGGGGTCTAGAAGCTAATCTGCTGTGGCCTCAAATATCTGCACTTTCTCCATTTCCTCTCATTTCTGCTTGCAAAGAAGGCAATTATAATTTGAGGCCATTTTATTCCTCTAATACCTTGCTAAATGCAGCTAATAGCCACCAACATGCATTACTAACTTCTGTTTTCCAATCTCTCCTGCTAGAACGAGAGGTTCAGTAGACAGGTGGTCTGCCCTACGACTTATCATGGGTGACATTTTGGACATTTGTTTCCTCACTGCAGAATAGAGATATCCCTCTTTCCAACTTCTTTTGTCAATATCCTTGTAGTTCCTTGCCCGGCCAACAGTAAGACATATTTCAAGAAGTTCAAAGCAGTATCCCACTTCTGATAACGACTTCTGTTAATTAAATTAACTCTAGCTGCTGTAACAAGAAAACGTTTTTTCTCACCAGGTAAAATTTGATGGCAGTGGAAAGGGTACTTGCTGCCACATTCTAGAAGAGGTTGTTATATTTAAATCATTGTGCAATATTAAAGTTACCTGGCGATTTGAGCTTTAGCTAACAGATGAATAAAGTGAAAGAGAAGAGAGGACCACATAGGAAATACTTCGTTGATCATGACTAGAGGTGTTACACCTGACTCACAGAACTAAGATTAAAATAAATCACATGGACTGACTTAACAATTTTAGCTAGGGTATATAGTCAAAGGTTATGTTCAGGGGGGAAAAAAAACGATTTTTCTGAATGACTATCCAGTCTATGTCAGTAACTAAGGTGTTACTTTATTAACAAATTCTATTAACTTTAGTATATCTAGTATATTTATAATGATTCACCCATTTGATCTTTTAAAAAAGGTTAAATGTTAACTTGGGCAATATTTTCTATGCAACAAGGCTATCGGAATTTGCAAACTGAAGAATATCTGTTATAAGACAAATAAAATTTAAAAAATATTGTTTGATATTATGAACCGGGAACCTTTTTATTTATTGATGGGGAATGATGAGGATAGAAGGTATAGAATAAATTTAGGCAGAATCTTGAAGGAGACTTGAAAGGAACTGGGCGTCATAAGGACAAATATTTCAGGCAAAGGGAATATAATATGCAAATATATACATATATATTTATATATGAACATCCACATAATGTAAATAAGTATATATCTTTATACATATAAATTTAAATGTATTTATGTGAATACTTTATTTTTATTTATTTATCTGTTTGTTTATTTATTTATTCTGTCTTTACCAAGATGCCCCACTCAGGAAAGGTAGGCTGGGGTAAAATTTGTGTTATGCCCTAAAGCAAAGAACAACCAGGCTTATAAAATTCTAGGGTGTACATTAGGGATATATACTGGCCTCTGAAGGTCCTCAATTCTGTGGGAGAAGATTCTGTGAAGTTTCAAGACTGCTCCACAGACTTACATTCTTTCTGTCATTTATAAGTACATTTTCTCTACGTTGTATAATTAAGCAATTCTTGCCCACTTAAGTTTCTTCCATTATCACTAACAGCCAGTATTCCATAATTTTCAACAAATGCAATTTTTAGGTGATAGAGAAAGAATAAGTTTGAAAATGATATTTGCTCACAATTTAAAAGAATATTTGTTCAGTGATCTTATGATGTCCTCCTTAAACTATTCATGTACTTTGCCATGTAACTCATTTTGTAAAAGCATCAAGTAGAATGTGAAACTTAGAAATTTTGGTGACAGAGATATTGCTCAGAACTTCAAATATACTCTAATGTCTGCCATCAAAATGAAATCAAAACACAGACATCACTTATTTATTTTATAGCAAATATAGGAAAGTTAGTGGACTGTTACCTTTCTAAATAAACCCGTTTTAATAGGAAGACTAGAAAGTCATATAACACTAAAGATAATGTGAGATGTCAATGCTTTCTTTTGTCTGCAGAATGTTTACCTTAACAAATCTTGCTTGTTTTATCATTTTTTTCTGTCGACATCAAAGATGTGATATTCAGCCCTTAACTGATTTTAAGAAATGCGA